>JAAWXA010000017.1:6280289-6407858 GCA_038090715.1 Florisuga fusca | reverse complement strand
TTTTTTGGGAGGAGGGGGGGGGGATACGATGCACTTCTCCAAGACCATCAGGGAACACGGCAGGGCTGGCCATCCCCCCGGGGAAAGGCGATATGCTCAGGGAACGGCCCTCTCCGTGGCTTCTGGACACTCCTCCACTTATCCTGACCCCAAGCAGGAGAGGGGCACCGAGCCCTCAGATGCAGCCCCTGCACCGGGGGTCTCCGGCCCCGCCTGAGAGGCAGCAGCCACTGGGGCTGCGCGGCCGCTATTTTTAGCGGAGCCGAATTCCTCCCGCTTCACCCTCCCTCCCCTTCAGCCCAGCGCCGGGGACAGCTGAAGGCAGATCGGTTTACCACGGCCAGTGGGGTCCTAGCCCTGCCCCAAGAAGCAAAAGGTGCCTGGGCTGGCAGAAGGCAGGACATGACCTGAGTAACCGAGGCAATGAGCCCCAGCTGGCCACAGCCTGGGATACAGTGCCATTCCCACCTCACTCAGGTGGCTGTAAATCAGTTGTCATTAGGAAAATCAGGACTCCTTAAGCTAAGGCTGAAGAGCCAGGGTCAAAGCTGCCACTTGGAAGACTTGCACTTATTACATCATGTTCCCCTACGACATTCACAAAGCACAAAACTGAATCCCAAGTCCTCGAGCAGAGCTGCTCCAGACCTCTGAGCATCTCTCTGCACCATGAAAAACCTCTGGTCTGCTTCTGGTACCAAGGGATTGTCCTGGCAGGGTCAGCTTTGCTTCATGAAGATTCAGTAAGCCCTCTGATGATGCTGGACTCAGTGTGCTCTTGATAGTAGGCTGTTTTACTAGAGCTTTTTCTGTGATTTTTAATTAATTTTTTTAACACTTCAGAGACCAGCCAGGAGGATCGAAAACTTGGGCTTTCTCTTGGCTGTTTCTCTCTACTTGAACTTGGATTACTGAAACCAGGGAGTTGGAAGTGGAGGAGTGAGGAAGGAGAGATTCTGCAGTTCAGCTGAGCCAGTGTTGTCAAAAGTGGTCAGTAAACACCAGAAAGCAGATTTCAGCTGTCCAGTACAACTTACCTTGACCCTGATTTTCAAAGGCTCTTGGAGTGACTATGATGAAAGTTACAAACTATTCCCACTTCTGGTCAGGGATCTTTCCAGCACCAGAGGCCACTGATAAATGCTGTGCTTAGTACTGGCAGTGAACTTGCCTTTCATTAGCCATTCTCACCTTTGCCAGGTCTGTTAAATTTACAGGAAGTTATTTACATTAACCAAATAAGGCCTCTGCCCTCCAACTAAACATTGAAAGGATGCAGCAGCTTTCTATATTGCAGAGAAACTGTATCTGTTGGTGCAGCCTTTACTTTTAAAGCTACCTTGATGGTTCAAATATTCTAGTGAAGAGGGTATTTATTTGGGGCTGGGACACCAATTTACATCTTCAAATTAACTCATCAGATCTTTACTTTGATGTGAGCATCTCTGGATTTGGGATAAATCATATAAGGTCTGGCTTCACCATAAAATTTTGTTAACTACCTCACAAATACCTAAACATGAATCTGAGCCTTAGTATCTCTGTACATCACTTTCTCAACTAGAGTAGGGAAAAGTGTCACCTCATTGCTTTGCAGCTGTAATACTGGAAGCTGAGAAGCTCTCAGATGCTGTGATGACAGAACTGATATGCAACAAGCTACATACCACAGCCAGGATTACGTGGAAACATCCCTACGTGTGGCTCTGACACAGAGCTTGTACCTCTTGTTGACAGCATTCTCTGGGTTTCTGAATTAGAAACCATTTCTGCATTTTCAGATAAATCAGATACCCAGAGGAAGATTTAGTGATGAATACAAAGGAGCTTGATGTGTTCTGTGAGAATGCTGTTTCTGTGTTCCCTATCCACCCGAGTGCGTAGGGTGGGTTTAAATCCAATACTTTCTTGTTGTGGGAGCACAATTTCAAGTCAAATATAGTAAATTGCTCTAATTACACATCTTTTATGCTCCTCCCAAGATTGTGATGGAGTCATCTAAATGGAGGGGAAATGAGCCAGCAAGGCAGCATCAACATTTGAAGCATTCTCTATACCCTTTCTTGGTTCTTGAACTCTCCTGCCCAGGGTGACAAAGGAAATTGCCCCGAGCACAGCAAGATCTCACAAGCTCCAAGCATGAAACGAGAGGCTTTTGCAGCCAAGAGGCAAATGCAACAGATCATATTTGGGCTCTCCAGATATTTGCAGGTCCGGGTTGCTCTCTGGAAAAAGGCACAGCAGCACTGACATGCTGCATGAAGCTGTGCTTCTGCAGAGGGTATTTATTCCCCCAGAAACAGCTCCCAGAAGGTTCTGGCTTGGCACAGACTTGGATAAGTCAGGTATCATTTACAGTCTGAAACTGTAAACTCTAAGTGCCTTTATACAACACAACTGTTGCTGCTTATGTCCAATAGCTGAATGGTTTGTCCATAAAAATGCATCCTCAAATCAGGGACATGCTTTTCCAAGCCTCGTAAAATATCTATAGAGACATCTACTCCCTAAGGGATTCTGGAACTCACAAAGATACAGCAGTGCATTGCTCCTCAGTGTACTTTTTCCCCTTGGGTCTTCAGCTAATTCTCAAGTTGAGGTTTTATTTTTTCTCCAGGCAGTGGTTTGTAAAAGGTCCAGATTCTGATCTTTTATACGGTGGGGATTTTACATTATGCCCTTAGAACACTCCATCAGGTTTAAATTAGTTTTTTCACGAGGGTTCCTGGTATGGTCCCAGTTAAATCTGAAGGAAAGCTCTCCCTGCATTCAGGTGGAGCAGGAGTAGGCCTTGTATTTAAGAGATGAGGCATGATGAGTTTCACTAATACAAATACTCCTTATCCAATTTATATTTTTACATTCACATTGGTATCTAGATGTATCTATTTTATTATGATAAAATAAGTAAATTATTAACTGGCCACGTCTAAAGTTTTTTTTGCCAATGTTTTGTAATGCTGCCTATAAAATCAGTCCAAATAAATCCATCACACATCTCCTTATTGCCTGGCCTGTCACTTCTTTAATTGGAATGCCAGGACAAATTTCTTTACTACCAGTTGTCTGTTTTAACAAAAGCCACAAAGATTTACAGATGAGATTGATACCAAGTACAAGGCCAAAGCAAAACCTATTCTTTAGCAGACACAATCTTGTTCTCCTGGATGTTTAATTTGATCCCCATCCTAATTTTTCCCATTCCTTGGTCTTAAGCACTATACAGAAGATCTTTTTTTGGCAGACAGCTTGCTGTGAAGAATCTTCCTCTTTTTGATTGCCAAACCAACTCCAACTGTTATATGCAAATAGAGTTCCAGCTAATGGGTAATACAGAGATTGCAGTTTTATTTCTCTCAACAGTTCAGTCTGATAAACAGAGAAGCCCTAAGGAGGAACTAGTGGTAAGGGATGATGGTCGTACTCACATAGTGAATCTCTCACCTGTTTACTATGAATCTTTTCAATTAAAATTGGTGAATATCAAGAGTCCTGTGCTGCAGCTCTGGCACCTTGGGTTGATTCTCTGGGCTGGTGAATGAGCTCAGCACCTGGGAGCTGGAGCAATGATCCCTCCAGCTGATCAGGTTTTGGGAACTGCAAAGCAAATCCTGATCACGGCTGCTGGATTGAGCACCACGCTCAAGGTGTGAGACCTTTAGCACTGGAGATAAAAGCCTTCCAGATTATCAAAAGTGTAAAATAGACCAATCTTGAAGGTCTCTTCTCTGCATTCCAATACGTTTGCTAAACTAGATTGATCACAGTTTACAAAAGCATGAATTTCTGTAACAGATGTGGTATTAGTTCTAGTGTCTAAGTAAAAAGAAATTCTTTTTACAGCTCCCAGATTACCTCTGGTAGATGGCTGCTTGGCAGCCAGCCTATTTCCTTGGCTTGTTTTTTGTGGGTTTTTTTTTTGAGTTTGGCCCTCTTGCCCTCTCCTCAAGTTTGGCAAGATGCAACTGTTAAGAAATCTCATCTTCTTGGCACCATCAGAGTCTCTCTGACACCAGAGCCTCTATACATCCAATGACCATTTAACACTAAAAATGAAAAACATTGGAAACATGAAGGACACAGGTTTGCAGCTCTATGAGGTGGCAATGTCACAGCAGGACAATGCAATAAAGGCCCCCTGAGGGCTTTTTAGCACTTTTATATAAAACTAGCACTGGCAGCAGAGGCTGAAGAACAGCATGGTTTAAGGCAGATCATAGAAGCACTCCTTGCATCCCAGCCTTGAGAAGCAGATAAACAGTCAGCTTTGTGACCCTGAACTGAATACTTATTTGCAATTTGTCCTTTCACAGGTAAATTAAAAGATGTGAGCCTTTTTATGAAGTGTCTCCATATTACTACTGCCAGACAGAAGGCAGCCAACTGAAGATGCTGAGCAGTTGGATCTCCAGCTGCACTTTTCACCTTCATCTCATCCAGCCCTTCCTAAGTTTGCACACACGTGTTCACATGCACAAAGCCAATGAAATCCTGAAAAAATAACTTGCATTTTGTTCCCTCTCCTAGGGGAAAATACTCAGTTTAAAGGGAGTTTTTACTCAGTAGTTTTTATTCGACACTTGCAGACTCAACGTTTGAAGTTACCTTGCAAAAAAGGGGGAAGAGTTCAGCATCCTGACTGAAACCAGGTGCCTTGCAGGTGCCTTGAAGTCAAACCAGATTTTTGCCCAAGACCAGTGAAAGTTTTGTGACAGAAAGCACGAAGCTGAAAGACCTGGGAGTGGTTCTTCTGCTATTTATAGCACAAGCCAAAGTGTGAAACTGGTCCCACGTCCCTCATGAACGTGATAGCAAGAAGCACAAATCAAACTATGGCTATCTCTTGCTACTCTGTGTAAAGAGGAAAATGCACTTCTTCACAGAGCCCATCATCCTGTTCATTACAGCTTTCCCTTTACAACTCCTTCAGCTACTTGGTCAAGTCTTAAAACTTGAAACGTTTTGAAGCTGAGTTGGAACAGGAGCTTTGATCTTTGCTCCAAGCTGCAGACTGGCAGTGGTGGCTGAGAAAAGCCTTTGTGGAGCTGAGAAAAGACACTATTTGAAGAAGCTTGGGAGGAAGAAAGGAAAGGAAAGGAAAAAATACCAAATCTGGGCCTGAAGTCCAGAGGTAAACTCAGACGGACTTGAAGTCCAGGCCTGATGGGAGAGGTGACATTAGAAACCTTGGGCAACCTCGGCAGTAGACAGAAAAGTACAGTGATGAGCTTTACATGAGTGATCTGAGCCTTTCCTGGAGTTCCACCAGAGCTTCAGACACAGAAAGCTAATAGAGCAACAGCAGGAAAAAGAACATACAGCAATATTTGACAGGAAACTTGCCAAGTAGAGCTCTAACATTATTGCAGGCTTGCATATGCAATGATATCATAGGATAACATCTTCTCATGCCTGATTTTCCTTAAGTGTGGTAAAAATTAATCAGTGTTTGATTTTTACAAGCCTAAGAGAGAGGGATGTAATGATTAGTTTTTCAGACCTATTTTTGGGCTCAAATAAACCATTTTTTAAAATACAACAGTTATGCTTAAAGTTCAGAGTGGATCTTTAAAGGAAAAATGGAAAGGCATTCAATTAGTTCAAGAATCTCATCTTAAAAGGAAGTTATAAGTGTTGCAAGAAGCTTACAGTGTGCAAGGCAAAATATTTTCAGTTAATTTGAGCATGCTCTTATGCATCAAGCAGTGCTAGAATTGCAGAGCCACAAAACAAGTTGTTTTCCTCTGTCATGAATCTATCACCCTTTGCTGCTTTTTATTCCTTTCTTGGATTAAATTTTCTTCCCCTGTGAAGCTCTATGTGGTTCATCCCAGATGCCTCAGTTCTCTTGTGGCAATTGGAAGCTGCATCTGATGGAATTTTTCCAGCATTTCTTTCACTAAGAACTGAGATAGGTTCCATGCTCACCCAGGACCAGAAGATGAAGCTCACCCATACTACACTGAGCACTTAGGCACCACCTCTGCTGTTTCCTCTGGCCATGCCACAGTGCTCTGAGGCTCCTGCTTCATTTTCAACAGAGCTGAACTTGTAAGTACATCCTAGACCTCTTCCATGTCTTAATCAGATGGCAGCTGGTATTTCTCATGTGTCAGCCAAGTTTTGATCTGAATGACATGTACAGTGCCATGGATGAGCACAAGCAAAGAAGAGAGAAAGACTTTTTTCACTTTTGCTGTTATAGATTTGCTTGAGTCCTGATGACCTCTTGTATTCCCATAGCACAAGGTGGGTGGCTCTGAAAGTGGGCTTGATCTTTGGGGAAAAGCAAAGCTTTAGCTCCAAAGGGCAAGCATTGCATGACCTGGAGATGTTTTGTACAAAGCAAACTTCAGACAAGTTGTGGATTTGGATTTGTTTGAGGCAGAGCATGTAGCTAAAGCCTTTCTCCTTCAAACTGGCATGAAGTGCAGGTCCCTGCCTTTCCAACCCAGGAGGATTCTGCCTGTATTCATCCTTTGTAGAGAACCACAAACATTTTAGGAGATGTTCCCTGTTCAAAGAAGAGCGCTTGAAGGTCATGGCTCTGAAAGGGAAAGAATTATAAACTGGTTGGTGTATATTTAAAATCTCTTTCTAAGGCTCCACATGAATGGTGTTGACATAATTTTTTTTTTTTATGGTTGGGGGAGAGGTCTTGCCTTATTTCAAAGCAGTAGTTAAACAGAATATTCAGATCAGGGATGTTGTATGGAGTGATCAGTATGCACCAACCCTTGGCATTTTGGTTGAGACCAGACTGCACTCTGACTCAGTGCTGGAGGCAGCTGCCAAATGTATCTACAACTTGGTTATTCCTTGTCCTGCCATTCCGCTTCGGCCTTTTCCTGAACTACTGCTGCACATCACCTTGGAGCACCACCAAGAAATGGTGCTTTCAGGCTCAGTTCCCTGTTCCCCATTTCTGCCCTCCAAAATTATTCCTAGGTGTATATCCTTCCTGCTTTCTGGTGACACGGTGATATCTGCAGATTTATTATTTATAGCCACAAGGTTTGGCTTTCTGTGCCTCCAATCTGAATGCTCCCTCAGCACCTTTTAATAGCTATTGCTATTTTGAATCTCTTTTTGTTTTTTACCCTAGGTAACATGCCAGCAGGGATGGGGCTGAAATCCTTCTGGATCAGGAGCAGAGATAAGTGCAGCTCTGTTTGTAAACACTCCAAGACTAAAATTAGCAGGAGTCAGAAGAAGATTCGTTTATAAACTTCAGGCTCCCTGAGCCATCTTGAGGAACGTCACACACATACCAATGCATCTGCTGTCGATTTAAATAGCACCCAGCATCACCTTCCCTCCGCGTGCCCCGCGGGGAGCAGAGCACCCACCCCCCCAGCTGTCTTGGCTGCATCCTGCAGCCCCTCACCTCACTATAGATTCCTCAGCCTACCACCACCATCAATGGTTAAGCACATTTTCAGCTGGAGGAATGAGCCAGATCCTCCTCAACCCCTGGCAGAAACTGGAAGAAAGTCCCTGGTCTGCTGCAACGTCGCCCATCTAAAAGAGGAGAGTTTCAGGGTCCGACTTACTGTTCCGAGATATGGAAAATCCTCACAGCACGAGCAGTTTTTTAAGCAGGATTGTGCTGGGCAGCTTCAAGCTTGAGGGAAAACTAAGCTACATTGGGTACAGCAGACAACATTAACTAGAACGGGTAACCCCTACGTGGCAGTAGTTGCAGGCAATGACATAAAAATGACCTTGGCTGGGTCTGAAGGAAAGCACCACAATAGAGCAGCAGTGGTATGCTCCACCAGTGTGTTCAACAAAACCTGTGCTTCCCAGAACAGGCTGCCAACCAAATGCCAAATGATCTGAATATATCATGTCAACGGTTAAACTCAAGTCTTCGTAGCTCCTAAAGTAGAACTTGGCTTCTTTTGTTTTGCAAAGCACACAAGTATATGCAACTACGCATCTAAAGTTTTTTTTTTTCAGAAAGGCATTGCAAAACCATGGAATCTCCTTTTTTGCCACTATTTGTTTCACCAGACTGAAGGAGATTAAAGCATATAAAAAAGATGTAGGAGGTACATTCTAAAAAGAAAAAAATATCTTCTAAAAAGAAACAAAAAATAGCCTTACAGCTAGGTAGTGGAAACACCTTTAGAAAACATCAGAGGCCACAACAATACAATTTGGAGTTTCATTCAGCAATGGAGAATATGGTCACTTCCTTTGAAAGTGAAAATTCATACCCATAAACCTGGGGTTGTAGAAGGAACTTACAGGAGATTTTATTTAAGGGAGAAAAACAACTGAACTGAAAAGTGTGACTCCTCTGTGCT
Organism: Florisuga fusca; assembly: GCA_038090715.1. Taxonomy (NCBI): domain Eukaryota; kingdom Metazoa; phylum Chordata; class Aves; order Apodiformes; family Trochilidae; genus Florisuga; species Florisuga fusca. The sequence continues at coordinate 6,399,546 of JAAWXA010000017.1, read as the reverse complement.
TTGTCTTACTGGCTCAGCATGGCAAAACCTGACATCTTTATCTCCAAGAAAGAAATGAGTGGAGAATGAGAAGGAATTACACCCAGTTCCCAGGCTGGGAGATCTTCTTGGGCTTATTCTGTACAACTAATACGATTGGTAGCATTGCTGGGATTTTCTTGGAGAAAAAAAAGAAAATATTAAACTAGGCATTTGTAATGAGCAATCAGGATATTCTAGACCCACAGCTTTAATAAATCCAGTGGCTTACCACCCCCTACGCTACAGCCTGCCCAGTGCTTTGCTCTTCAAGTCACCCGTGACTGCAGGGGAGCTGATCCAAGGGAAAGAACTTGGCACAGTCCCATCTCTAAGGGTTTGCATAGAAAGCATTGACTCTGACATTTGTGACTGCTGTGCACCCCTCTTTACAGCACTTTTTCTGTAGCAGACTCCACTAACACCATGTGTGAGGCCATTGCTTAGCAGGAGGCACTTTCCTCCTGGGACACCCCAACCCATCACTGCTTCTCAGGGTGCTGCTGGCCTAACTCCTCTGCACAGCCTCATGCTGCCAGAGTCTCTCAATTTAAAATGTCCTTATCCTTGTCTAATCCTGAATATTAAGGGCTTGCTCTAGAGTTGAACCTTTGTAATCGTGGGGCATCCCCTCCACTGATGTGAAGCACGAAGGAGAAGGGTGTGCTGTGCTTCAGCTCCCTCCTGCAGGAACCATGGTAGGAGAAACCATCACCATGGTGTGAGAAAGGCCACACAGGCAGGCAGCCAGTGGCAAAAGCTGTCACTCTTGCAGAGACATTGCCAGCAGCAGAGGGGTGATTGGGACAGAGCTGCTTCAGGTACAGTCTTCAAGGGATGCAGTACCCTGATGCTTTTCACCTTCTCAGTAGTGGATGTGGAGACACCTGAGTTGGTGACAAAGTGTGCCAAAGTACCCCTTGGGCAGGCACATGTTGGGCAGTAGGATATGGGGGGGTGATGTGCCTGAGACTGCCCCAGCTACTGTGGCAATATCCCAAACACCCCCCAGCCCACCAAAATCTATCGATCCTATCAGACTGACACACTAACTCAGAGCTGCTATATTTGGAAAGCAACAGCAACTCCTTAAAAGAAGCAGGAATAGTCAAAGTACGTGACTCGAGGCACTTTCAAAAGAGCCATGTCCTTTCCATTTAAAGTGTGATGCTTGTCAACATTTCCCTTTCTCTGCCCTTGGCAGAACACGCACACGTCCACCACGTCATGCCCACAAAATACTTGGCTGTGATTTATATCCCCCAAATCCTTACCATATGCAAAATATCCCATCCATTTAAATAGGAGGATTATAGGAGTAGGAGGAAGCTTAGCACAAACAATAGCTGTGATCAAGCCCAGTGTGCACAAGTGATTTGTGGGAAGTGCAAGACATATCAAAGATGGCAGGTGCTGCTCTTGCTTGCGAGCTATTTATACCCATGGAGTCACTCTATAAACACTTCTTACTTTAGTACACTCGTAGGATTCTTTTTCAAAGGGAGAGGAGAGGTGTGGAGTATGGCTGCATGGGCCAAGTCTGTCATTTTAAAGATAACTGAATTAGGCACTGCGTAAAAATCCCACTGTAATATACAAAGAGGAGCAGCCTGATATAAGTAACATCAAAGTAGGGAATCATGACAAACTGGGAGATGTGTAGCAGGAGAAAAAAAGACATAAAAAGAGTGGAAGCAAAGAAAATATTTTCCTCTTAGAAAGTATTAATCTGAGAGATCCAGACTCTGACTGGATTTTGTCTTTTAGTTTTTTAACCAAGGAATCATTGCCTCCCACACGAGGTAACTACATCTGGTAAACAGGACTTGGCTGCTTACTTATGAGGTTCAAGAGAGTGATGAACATGACTTCTCACCCAAGAGATCCATCCGGGGGGTTTCAGCTCCAAGGAGGGACCCCCCTGACCTTTGGCAGGTGTGAGGCTGAGGAGGGAGCTGGGAATGATCCTTGGGCAAGGTGCCAGCCATGGGGCCCAGTTCCAGGCTGCAGCTGCAGTAACCCCATACAAGAATCTTCTCCCACCCCTTCCCTCCCCATCGCCGCAGAGTCCAGTCACAGGAGGAAGGCTTTGGAATTCAGCTGGAAATAAAAGCTGAAAGCCATAGAGCATGGACCATCCAGGGACTTGTTCAGCATCAGTCACAGTGTTTCTCAGTTAGTATGAGCTGTTGTAAACCCCAGGATTAATCCCTAACACATTCTCCTTGGGCTTGGGGAGGAGTGGAGATGTCACCATGATCTGAACCCTGCGTGTCCGCTCCAGCATCCACGCTGTGAAAACACGAAGCTGAGATTCAGATGCCCTTTCAGTGATAACACCCCCCATGCTGTCATCCTCACTCGTCTGTGTCTGAGAGTAATTGTTTGAGAAACTGCTATTTCTGGCTCACAAATCCAGTTGTGAGCGCATGCACAATGGAAAGGTTAGCGCCCGTGTTATTTACATGTCAGTGCAGTGCAGAGGCACTAGCAAAGGTTAAAGAAAGCAAGACAAGATGAAAGTGACCTATTCTTTGTAGTCTTGATCTTAAGCTTTTTAGCCTGGCAGGTCTCTGTTAAAATGAACGAGACTTTCTGTGCTGAAGCTGGAAAATCCACCAAAAATCATTCTCCTTGTGTTATTACAGCCACGTAGTTTTCAATTGCTCTGCAGACACTGTTCTTGTAGGCATGAATTGCATCATTAGCAATTATTTTTCCTGAAGTACCAAGTATTGCTGTCACTGTGTCATAACTAAGGCAATACTACAAGTCTCAGAAGGGATTTTGAAGAAAACCCAACCCTGATTAGCAAGCGTCTTCTTTAGAGCAACCTACCCCGAGTCATTAATCATAAAAGTTTCTAATTTCAGAAATGAGTTAACTGAACTTTAAAGAGACAAACAGCTTTTAAAAGCTGCCACCACAAGACTGTGTGCATGAAACTGGAGAGTCTTGCAAAATGACAGATTTCATTACCAGCTCCAGGAAGTGTTTCCATCAGAAGCAGTTTGAGAAACCTATGAAATCTCTGAAATCCTTCCAAAACCTCTACTTCTTTATGGTATTCCAGGACTCTGTGGTACATTTGCACATAGGGCTGAGGTCACCACCACAGTATGATAGCAGATACTTTTATAATTAGCAAAGTGGATTCCATGCCATGTCCCACATGGTTTTGGCTGGTGGGACCTGGCACCCTAACCGAGAATATGTGCAGTGATGCAATGACCTCCCCCAGCAAGAAGGCTGATGGAGGCAGAGGAAAAGCACCCATTTGCTGCACAATGCTTTTTTGTTCCCACTCATCCTGTCCTCCAGCTTCTCTACCCACCAAGAAAAAGCAGGGAGGGAGAGAAGAGGACCAGGAGAGGGTACAGAGGAGCTGGCTATGGCCATGGCATCTCCCCCCACTGCCTGGGCTCTTAAGGTATTCTTCCAGACTAAAGTTTCTGTGATTAATGACTCCAGGAAATCAGCATGGATACATGCATTTACATCCTACATAAAAGGGAGAGATACAGATAATTTCTGCTGAGGAACCATTTCTTTCTGAGTGTAACATTAGAGCAGAGTTCTGGCACTCTGTACTCTTGCACTCCACACAATGCAGGAAAACTCACAGGCATGGATAACTGCAGACACTGGTCAAATCAAAAGATACATGAAGAATGTGTAAGTCACTGTGGGAAATAAAAGGGAAGCTCACTGTGATTGCCACATTTGGCCTAAGCAGAAAGTCACTCTGAATGGGATGAAAGGTTTCCTGAGAAGTATTCAGCTACCACCTTACTGCAAATGAAACACAGTCCTGGAGCACCCTTCCTTTCAAAACTCCACCCTTCTGACCTTCCTGCAAACAGATCTTTATGGGCAAGCAACTTACTGTTGTCTTCTCGTGACAAATGCTAAAGTAAACAGGTTGTCATGTCAGGCCCAGACGGGATGGTGGTATTAGTAGATGACAGCATCTTCCTGCTGAGGAGCTCCAGCACGCAGGGAGCTGCCAAAACCATGCTCACATACAGCAACACACTTTGCAGGCATCTATCTCCCTCATCTGCAGCACAAAGAAGATATTCCCTGAGGTCCTCAGTTCACTTCTCCCAAGAAGCATTTTCAGCCTGGTTCCCCAGGACCCTGACTTTATGCAAAGATGTGCTGGTAGGCTGTCATCAGTCAAAATTAGCAACATGTCCTATGCAGCCACAGGTCACAGCCTTGTCATTGTAGGGAAAAGTCAGGCCTGAACTCTCTGAGAATGAGGCTTTGGTTTTTATCCCGAGGAGCCCTTTTGCTTTTGGGCAGGGAAGCCAGGATGTGCCACATCTTCCCTTACCCAGCCAGCAGCAGATTTGTGTCCCTTGTCTCTTTCCCTGCTGGACCCTGGATCAGTCACAGAGCCAGAGGCACTGAGCTGAGCTTCCTGGGACCAGCCACGAACCACATTCCTCCTCTTGCAGGAGAGATCTCAGACACTACACCCCTGACTGGCCCTCAGGAGACAGCTCTCTACCCAGATGCGGATGCTCTGAGCAGCCTCTCCGGGGCTGCAGAGCATCTCTGCGGGCTGCTGCCTGCCTGCGTGTCGCATTGCCACCTAGTGACTGGCACCAGCACCCAGATGATAGCTTAGGGCAATAGTTTTGCTCCCGGGAGGATAACATCAGCCCCAGCAATCGAATGGACAGGCACTGGCTCTCTGCTTGCCTGAAGCTGGGGCTCACTCCACTGCCTGACATCCAGACCCTCCCTTCCCCTCCCCAGGCACCACAAAGCCCAGAGGGCTTTAAATTATAACCTTAAGTAGTTAATGTACTGATTACTAAGCACGATGGTTCCTGTTAAAGCAAAAAGCCAAACGTGTCACTAATGTGAGACACAGACACTTGGCCAGCGAGCTTGCCTCAGCGAATGCTGCACTTGCAAAGTGGATTGAAATCAACAATTCAAGTGACTTCATCCCACTAGATTTAAACAAATTTGACTATAAGCAGTTTAAGACTCTTTCCAGTCTGTTAATCAGTACAGTATATTGTCATATTTGTTTTTCCATTAAAAGATATTAAAGCAAATAGCAGCAGCCGATAATGTGAAAAAAGGGAATTGACTCAACTAAAAACTCCCTGGAGCACAAGGTTAGCTACACCTGTAGTTACTGATGTCTAGTGTGGCAAGATAATGCTCCTCAAGAAACAGTTCAGTGTCTATTCCTGACATTGAAGCAATTTTATAGGAACAATTTCCATTAAGAATACCTAGAAGAGCTACTTCTCTCAGAAGGAATGAGCTGAGAGCTCTTCACTAATGACTTCTGATTCATTTCCTCTACACCTCCAGTAATGAGGCACTGTTGTATTCACTTCCATGAGAGAAGGACCCACTCCTTCACCTTCCAGGCTGTACCCAGTACATGGTTTCAGGTTTTTCCCTTTCCTGACTTAGCCAGAAAACTAGGAGGTTTAGTACCCTGGAAAACCAGAAATATTTGCTCTTCAGACTCGCTGTGTGAGTACTGAAGTAGCTTCCTACGGTCAATAATGCTCTCAGCTGTGGGAAGACCAGTTCCCACTTGAACAGGCAATGTGCTTCCCACACTCCAGAAAGAGCCCAAACTCATTTTACAAAGCCTGTGAAGCATCATGCAGCACAACTGCAAAACCAGAGAGCCCTACCTGTGCTGTATTTACCTGTATTACCTGGTAAATACAGAGGCTGATCCCTATTCCTTCCCTCCAAAGCTATCATAGTTCCCAAACACTGTCAGTACATTTCTGCTTGGTTGTAGAGTCACAAAAAATCATGTCAATTTCCTGCTTCACTGGATGTACTGAACCCAGCTTGCTACACTATGTGGCCTCTGGACAAACACAGATGCATTCACAATTGACATGCAATGCTTTAAATAGATACTTTCTAAAGAATCCACTTTCTATACCTGACCCTACAGCCTTATTTCAGATGGTGTGGCTCCTTAGCTTAGACTCACCTTTTGCAGGAATAGAGAAAAAGGCTTCCAAACTTCATAGAAAAAGAAGGTAAATTTTTAAACCACGTGCAGTAAGGCCCAGAAAATGACTTAACAGTTTTAACAGTTGCAGGACTCTGATACCACTGCCTATCAGCTGAACATAACCTGGGGATGGCACATCAGAACATTACTTACAGCTAACTGCAAGACCTGCAAGATCATTGTTCCTGCCTGACAGTGCAGCTCAGCCCTCATCACCAGCCAGGATCCTGGACTCTGAGCCTCTCCATCCATCCATCCATCCATCCATCCATCCATCCATCCTACATGTCTTGTTCCCTGAAGGATTACAGAACTTGTTGGTACATAAACTTTGAATCCTCACACACCTAATGACAAGCACTGAGGCTGTTTTACAAAAACAGTGCTGTATTTTATATGCCAAGCCCTTATCTTCTGCAATTAGTATTTGAAGACTTATTGCCAAAACACTGCCATATCTCGGAGGGCTGCAACCCCACAGCCCAGCAAAATGGTTTCCTCCACCATGGCTTGGGAAAACCAGGATGAAACCTTCTGCTCCCTAAGCCTCCACGGCCATACCAAATTACTGAATGTTATAATTTATCTTCCATCACTTAGTTTAATCAATATTTTTATGGTTGCCCAACCTCCAGGGGAGCATTTCTGGGCCAGGTCATCCCTGCTTTGTGATTTCTGAAAAGAGTTGCAACCACATCTGAAATATTAATGGCTTGTACTCTGCTTGGGACTGCAAGATTCAGGTTTGCTCTGTGCCTAGTAAAGTAAACCCTATAAATGCCCTCACCAGGCATGGTTTCATTTTAATTACATGACAGCCTCTGATGCTGAATGCCAGCTTCTGGAGAGCTGTTTTTGTTGTATCTCATTTATCATGCAAGATCAAAACCCTGCAGTATTTGCACAGCTGTTCTTATTGCTCATGTACCTGTGCATGAAGCAGTCACACTGGTTCATCTCCCACCAACTCTAATTACTGGTCCATTTCTCCTGATTTAGGGGAGGGGATGGCAGTGTTATAGTGGTTAACACAACTCACTGACTACTTTCATGGATTTTCACCCAAACCTGATGTCTTCATTCTAGATTGTACCTGCTATGTGCTGTAGTATAAACACAAAGAAAACAAGGTTCCATCCAGCAGTTTTCGTATTTTACACATTCCCCATTTGTCTCTTTTCTCCTCTCTGTCTTCTTTCTCCTACACTCTTAACCAGATGCTAGGAAAGGCCGAGCTGAACCTGTGCTAGGTCTGAATCATAGTAGTCTTTCAATTCCAAAAATATGGTATCACCTAACACCATACAAGAAGATCCTCTAGAAGCACAGTGCAGGTGCTCATGAGATGCTGAGCACACCAACAGAGCACCATCTGTGTTCCCAGATGTCACAAGTGTTCAGGCCTGAGGTCTGGCCCATCTCATCATCCTCCCGATGTTCTATTAATGCTGCATTTGTCAGTATCAATTAAATATCAAGAGATCAACTCTCATAAAAGCCTCTTGTTCTATTCCCTTCACCCCTTCCCATCTTTCACCAGTAGCACATTAGCCAGTGGCAGATGCTGACTCCTCTTTGCTGGGGAGCAGAGCTGGGGCCCTGAGGATGCTCTCTGGAGGGAAGGAGAGGCTCATTCCTGCAGAGCACAGAAGTCCCTGGCTCAGGGAAACACGTGGCTTTTGCCAGCTGCATGGGGCTGAGTGCTCTTTGTTAGCTGCTTTCCCAGGGCTGGGTTAGGTGAAATGTTAATTATGATTCTGCAAGTTCCCAACCATCCTTTCAACCACAAATCAAGCAGAAGACACAAGACCTGTTGCAGGATGACACAGCAAAGATGTCGTTTAATCCCAAAGGGAGAAAAGGTCTTTTTCTGTCCCATGCACAGCTGTTTTTCCTTTGATTAGCCTCATTTTGTTGGGAGACAGAGACCCATCTTCTGTACAGATTTGGTTGCTGAGTGTTTGTGGCCGGGACCAAGCTCCTCGTGCTCAGCAGGAGACTGAGCTGGGTCTGCTCTGTGCTGAGGGTTCCAATGCCTCTCTAGTTGGAAATGCTCATCACATGGCATCACCTGAATCTGTCTAGCAGAAGAAAAATCCCAATTACACCCATGAGGGGAAGGAAGAATGTCCCCATAGAGAGGAAAAGGGGAAGGGGTGGGTTCTCCTGTGCTAGCTGAGGGAAGGACTCATCTGTGCTCTCTCCTCTATCTAACATGCTGCAGCTCAGCAGCCACAATTAGCACCAGATATGGATTTTAATGGGCTAACTCCCTGTCACACACACTGGACCTGACTTTCAGGTACCCTAATAGCAGAGATGAAAGGGATGGTTTTTGTCCATCTGTGTCTGAGGGAGTTTTGTATCCATTAGCAATTATGATAATGGATCTATTTCCAGAGAATTAATTGCTCCTTTGCCCAAGTCCTAGACAAGTTTGCTGTAAAAATTAATTACTTGGCATATACAATACGCTTAACAGTCAAGTAATAATTTTCAGAGAATCCATGTTTTTTACCAAGCAAAAAGTACACTTGTGTAAGCCATGAACCATCAGCTTTTCTCTGTGATTAGAGGCACAGTGTCAAAGACTTTACTACAGGTAGACAGGGTCCACAGCCTTTCCACTCCTGTTGGATTCACCAACAAGGAAGAGAGAGGGCAAGCTTCATTGTCAAAAAAACAGCCAACACTAAAACCCTTCAACTTCAGGCCCTTTTCTAGTCCAGGGACTTCTTGTTCTTCCTCCCCACATCCCAGGTGAGTTACCATCCATCCCTGAGGTGGCTGATCCAAGACAAAACTCTGTGCTTTGTTGTCTAAGATGATCACCTATTGCTGTCTCTTCTGTGGGAAGCTCTGCTTTCTGTCTAGCTATCTCTTTCTGTAAAAGCTGGAGAAACCAAATCTCTTTAAACCCCTGCTCTGTTCTCCAGTTTTCTTGGAGATGACCAAATAGTTCAGCAGAGGAGAACAGCATGATCGCAATAAGACTTTTTTCCTTAGGAATGCAGATTGAAAATTTGCATAGTGTGTTTGCAAGCAACCTAATTACCTCTCCTGAAGAAGCTACCACACACCAGGTAGCCCACATTAATTGATGCCATGTGCTTCTCTTGCCTTCCCCAAAACCTCAGTGAAACAGTCTGACCCACATTAGCACAAAGACATTACTTTTGACCAAGATCTGATCCCTTTTGCCAAATGCCCACAAGAAACAAAGCTAAGTGCTTTCTGTGCATGCATGAACACGAGACAGTTAATCCACTTAAGCTCATAAACTGATCAGCTCATACTTCAAAAGGACAGGGATAGTTGGTCATTTTTCTTGAGGTTTATTGCAGTTATTTGCAGCCCCTGTTGTTTTTCAGTAACTTAAATATTAGGAAGGGTTTTTTTATAGTACGTATAAACATATGCAATATTTTGGACAAAAAAAACCCAACCATATAAACAGGTGTAAATGGATCATACTTAAATAACAGAGATGACCCAATGTGTAGGTGTGGATGAGAGGAGATGAATTTGCAGAGGGTAGGGATGCTGGCTGCTAAAATGGGAGGGAATGGTTAGCAAGAACAGCAGCCCTCAGGGCAGCTGGCCCCATCAGACCTTCTCAGAGTTAGCACCAGGATTTGGATGTTTTGTTCCTATTCATTCAGTGGGAACTGAGCATCCAAACAGCAGCATCTGAACTCTCCATCTAGTTACTACATGGATAGGCAGGTTGCTTTCAACAGTCCTGAAAGTGTGGAAATTCCTCCAGCTCAGGAGGAAGTCTATGGTCAGTTCCTATGGATATCAGCTGGAGTAGCATAAAGATAATGGTGACCATGTTTGGGGAAAAAAAGCATGAAAAAGCAAAATACTCGCTGCACCAGAAAAACAGCACCCTCCTGACAGTAGAGACTATGATTTAAAAAATAAAACTCCTTTTTGCTAGCTAGTGTATTTCATGACTGCTTTGCTTGAGACAGGCATTTATAGCAATAAGACCATCCTCAACAAATCAGCAACCAATCTAAATGTTAATATAACTTCTCTTTAGGGAGTCAATTTGTTTCAAAATCACAGAAAAGTCCTAGCTCAATTATTTTCTTAACCTTCTCTCTGCCCTTGAGCATGCACAGTTCATACACAGAAACAGCCTTTTTGATTTCTTGTGGACATATGTTACACAACCTTGCAGAAGAATGCTGGAAATGATCATCTATGAAGAGCATGGGGCTTCCATCTGGCACAGTTTTGATTTGAGTCTGACAAAAATATCAAACAGAACGGCATAGAAAATGCTGAGATCACTCATGGCCCAACAGCGTCTTCGGTGGGGGAAGGGGAAAAAAAGGGAATGAAGATAATAAAAGTTAAACCATCTGCAATGAGACATTTCAAGCAGAAAAAGGGAGATCTGTGGTTTTTTTTTTCTGTGGTGATGTAAATGTACTGACTCTTGCTGCAGGGAGCCATGCAAATCTTTTCTTCAAGTTTTAGTCACCAGAGGTGGGAAAATCACAATTGCCAAAGGAAGACAGGTCAGGATTAAAAACAAGAAATATGGTGTTTTGGTCCCAGAGAATTGAGTAGCGAAGACCCTGTCAGAAACCTTCAGTGCTGCCTTGTCTTCTGTTGCAAACTGAAATTTGCATCCATTTGATACCAAATCCTAAACCCTGCCAGCTTAATGGAAATAAAATAGGGAAAGATATACCACATGGGGAAATTACCACATAGGCCTAGGACCCAAAGATAACTGCTTCAACTGGATCCTGAGTCTGGGTCAATTCAAAACAAACAAATATATGTTGGACAGATACCTTAGAAATTGCCCAGAAGGAGGCTTCATACCTCTGTGAGTCAAGACAGAGACGGGATTTTGGAAAAGTTTCCATGACACTTTGCTCCTCGCTCCACTCTAACCAGCTGCACATCTGTATGATGGGCAATTGATGCAGTGGACTAAATTTCTCACAATAAAAATGGCAAGGAATAACTTTCTGCACTGAAAGCCAGTATATGAGCTGTATCTTCAGACTTTTACAGACTTCCAAACATCAGCCACACTGGCGAGAGCTTTTTCTGCAACCCAGAATATCTATTTTCTGAGCAAACTCCAGGATTTATTTCATAGGGAGCCTTTAAAAGAAAAAATTATCTGCTTCTCTTGGACTCTAGAGAGCCTGTTAAGGCCTATTACATCCATTCTGCATCCAACTAGAGTGATAAGATGGTTTTGTATCATTTTAAGGGATTGTTATTAAATTAAGACCACAATCAGCATTTGTAGATATTGCACAAGTTGTGACTAACAGGGAAATATGAGAAAACTCCAGACAAAGAAAAAAACCTTTAAAAAAAGGCAAACCTAACCTAGAACATGACCTGATGGCTGATGGTTTGTATCTCTCCTCAGTCACTGATCCTCTGGTGGTAAGATAAGGAATGTGTAATGCTTTCATCCCTAGTGAAGGGCACAAGTCTTATGAGGAGCATCTGAGGGAACTGGGGAGAAGGGAGGTTGAGGGGAGACCTTGTTGCTCCCTACAACTATCTGAAAGGAGGTTGGAGCAAAGGGAGGTTGGACTCTTCTGTCTGGTAACAAGCAACAGGACAAGTGGCAATGGCCTCAGTTTGCACCAGGGGAGGTTTAGATTGGATGTCAAAAGAAACTTCTTCACTGAAAGGGTAATAGGCTGAAATTAATAATAAAAAACTGCAATTAATTAAAAAAAAATTGAATAGGCAGCCCAGGAATGTGGTTGAATTACCATCCCTAGAGGTGTCTAAAAGGTGTGGAGATGTGATACTTAGGGACATGGTTTAGTGGTGGACTCAGTAGAGTTAGGTTAATGATTGCACTTGATGATCTTAAAGGTCTTTTTTTTCCAGCCAAAAAAACTCTATGATTCTTGCTCTTTGCTGCTGGAAAGGCTTATTGTCCCACAAAGAGGGACTTCTAATTCAGGGCTGACTGTTGTATATACCTCTTGTGGACTGTTTTCCCCTAATCTAGTCCTCTCCATATCCCCAGGCTGCCCTGCCTGCACTCCTGACATACATGTTTCTGGGTTTGGAGAACATGAAACATATTTTGCAAGCCCAGTTCCTGCCAGAATGAATCCCTTTAGTGTCCTTTCCTTCAGTGATATTTCTAGGAATGGCAGGGAAGGGTGTTTAGAGGGTTTTTTATGGATGCCCTTTCCATCACAAACCCTCCCCTGGCCTTTGGCCATGTTGCTGTCTTATCACAGCTGAGAAGTGGGTCAGTATCTCACCAGTACAGAGAGTGAAACAAATTGAGAACCTTGGACGGAAAACAGCTTTATAACTTCCCAGCACAATTTTCAGAGCCTTTGCTGCTCTGTCTTGCACAAGATATTTTCCAGCCTGCAGGTTTTGCTTCAGAATATGCACAGGAAGATAGACCAGCTTTAAACAATATCTTTAAAAGAATATTCTGATATCCTCAAGTCTCTATCTCTCTGAAAAGAAGGATGCAAATTTCTGAATCCAAGTAGATTAAAAAATACATGTGTATATATTTCTGTTTAGTTGTTTCATTGCTGAGTGCTAAGAAATACTTCTTTTTCTCTGAGTCATGATAAATTCAATTCAGGGGAAAATTTTCTCTTAAACTGATTTTTCATTTGACTCAGTTTGACAAACAAGCCCCACACCCTTACCTTGCAGCCAATAAGTTCTTGCTTGCAGACAGTCCCACATCACAGAAGAGTGGGAAAAATTGTATATACATTACAAACTGGTAAACCACGTATAGCTTTCAAGGCGATGGAGCCCTGAGTGCCATACCACTGGAAAAAAATCTCTAGCCTAGCAGAACCACTGGAAAGATATTGATATAACCACCACTCAGGTGGTGCCTAAGGAGAAAAGCAAAAAAATTCAAGACACAAACCAGTCTTTTTTGGCACTAGAGCACCCACAGCTTCACCACCCAACACAGTCTCTGCTGCCTTCCTTTCTCCGTACAGTTGTGGCAATAAAAGCAAGTAATTTTTATTCTGATCCTGATTTTATTGAGCTATAGATTAGATTTAGGTAGGCTAAATTCTGATAGAGCCAATATACCTCCTGATTGCTTCTCAAGGAGAACAAATGCCTTTGAGGCCTCTGAATAAGTACACTTTAGGACCAAAGTTATGGGGCTGCAAAGTGCATGCTGCCTGTGCGAGGTAAGATCTCCAAGGAGGAAAACCCTCCAAACTGTGTGAAAACAAACTTCTTAATTGGTGAAAACCACAGTTGGGAAACATCCCAGGCAGCTGCTCTTCAGCTATCTGGAGACTTGCCAAGTCTTATATATCAGCTTGGAGCTGAGAACAAGTGGGATAAATTCCCGACAAGAGGGTAGTGTTTTTGAGTTATAGGCACCTAAAAATAGGTATTCATAATGAAATTGCCTCCTCAGCTGTAACTGGAGGGTCACTGGTATAACACTATAACGTGCTCTGTCTGCCCAGAAGCTGGTGGTTGTCCAGCACTCCACTGCATCAAGGAAAGGCTCCTATTGCCATCAGTGGACACAAGACATCATCAGTCCAGGGCCACCTACGTATTTCCACAACCCCGGCTGTAAATCATCCCCAGGAACAGGTCCTTCCCCAGCATTTGCCCCCTCCAGCCATGACTCAGGCAGAAGGACTCAGCTCCAGCCAGGGCAGCAGTGTTTGCAGCACCATTATTCGGGTTTCCACTGGGATAATGCAGGATGATCATTTCTAAACATTACCCTTTCAGTGCACACAGAAAGCTCGGTGTTAATCTCATAACATTTGCAAGGAAATCTTTTTAATCAGTAATGAAAGCCAAACATTATCTAGCCTTTATTGACCTGCAATAACTGAACACCACAGCCACATTTCCCTCGTGCCTCTCGCACAGGTTCATTTGACTCAGGCTATGGTTGGTGTTTATTCTTAGCTCACAAAGCTCAAAGACTATATTATTAATTTGCCATGTTTCAAGTTCAATCCCCTGGTGCCCTTCAGCCTGGGTGAATTAAGTCAGAAAGAGTTAACACCTGTACTTCCAAGACACGAATGTGATGGTGGTTTCTATAACACACACATCAACTTTCACTCAGCATTCAGCACCTTAACAGGAAAGCACCAACTGCTGCAGCAATATTGATATTTGTAACAGCAAAAATATTCAGAAACAAGAGCCTGCTCCAGGCAGAGGAAAGAGTGATGCACTCAGAAGCAGAGAGAGAAGAGGCACAGTAAATAATCCACCCAGCCTGGGGACCATCCTGTCCTCACTGCTGACTGTTTGTTACCCTCCGTGCAGATGTAGCCTCTGCAGCACTGTGCCAAGGCCATGGCTTCCAAATCCTTCTTCCCACCACTGATTTATTTCTGTACCTTTTACAGTTGCTCAACAAGTTGGACTGTAAGCACAGGCTGTCACTTTTTCTCCTGGTTATATGCTTGACACTTGCTCACTGTCTCTCAGTGCAAGAACCAAGCAGCATCAGCTGAAACTGGTAGATAGAAAGCTCAAAACCAAGAAACAGGCCATTTCCAACAGCAAGCAGGGGACCTGTGGAATGCCTTGTTCTGAAGATTTGTGGATGCTCAAATCTTGCAAGGATTTAAGAAGTGGTTGGGCAAATCCACAGGGGATAAGTCCATCAGGACCATTAAAAACAAAAGCTTCCACCACAGAAAATCCTTGAGAAACAGATATTGGAAATGAGAAAGGAGACAGATATGTCCCATTACACCACTGTCTGCTCTCACCCGGAATTACTTTTGGAGACAGGACACAGAGCTAGTGGTGCTCTTGTTGGATATAGGAAAACTATTCTTCAATTACATTGAAAATCTGCAGCATGAGAAAAAACCTGAAAGTTCTGTGTCATGTAGAAGCTGAGCTTTTCTTTCTTCCTTCATTTTTATAGATAAATCTATAAAAAAAAAATTTTATAGATTTAATGAAGAGTTCTTCATTAAATGGAAGAAAAACCTTCCAGAGAAGCAGACGAGGTAGCTGGGGCCTAGGTGGGAAAACAGAGGAAGAATTTGGGTTTCCTTTAAAAAGTTGCTAGTGGAATTTCATCAGGTTATGTCCCATCCCTTCCCCCTGAGACCAGGCACCAGACCACACCATTCCTTTCTGAGATTGTATTTTGCCTACTTTCAACCATGGTTCAACTTCTTCTTCACCTTTGTGTTGCCCATCACCCAATGCACCCTGCTCCTCCTGCTGTGTGCTCTCCTTAGAAAAGGAGATCTGTTTGTTTGCCAGCAGAAGTAAGTTCCCTCCCAAATATTTCCCTGTGGCAAGGAGCTATGATATTCCCAAGTGCATGCTTCTGCTTAAGAGAGGACCAACTGTTGAGATGTGCTATCAACACATAACCTGGTAGGTTTAATTCTTTCTGACCTTGGGGCTTCTCTAGCCTCAAAACCCAACCTGCTGCTCAGAAAATGGAGGGGACTCCAAGGCTGGGAACATGCCTCATTAACCATCAACCTCCTCAAAGGTGCTGGTTTGGCAGCAGTAAACATGTGTCATCATTTTCCTAACAGCTTTATGGCACTCAGTCCCATCTTTAGGCTTCTGCAATGGGTGAGCTTTTTCAAGAGCCTCTGCCTCCTCTTCAGAAGTGGCTTAACAGTGTTTATTTTCAGCCCAGAGGAACCCAAAGCCACCATAAAGGTTATTCAATTTCAACATTATTTTTCTCTCAATATGTTGCATCCCTGAGGACAAGTCAAGAGGAGCTTCAAGAAGATTTAGTAAACAACACAAAGATTGTAGGAGCAGGCCAGACCATGTCCTGCTCTAAAGTAGATACGTAAAATGTTCCCAGGTATGTTAACTGCATTAAAATCTTGTTTCTCTCATTCTCACCAAGAGCCAAGCCTGGGGCAGCCACAGGAGAATGCCTGTAGTCAGAGCCCCCTGAAAAATCCACTGATTGTGAAGAGGTGGGAGAGTGGATACAGAGATGCCACAACTGCTTTTTTCTTTTCCTTTCCTCAGAAGCTTTCCCAATGAATTTGAGCTAAAAACTTACCTTCTTGATTTTGGCTACCCCAGGAACACAGGAGCAGCAGCAGCCACTGCTGTGCACCTTCTGCAATAAGGTTCCTACCTCCTGCTCCCAGTGCAATGGCTGCGTGTCTGAAGCCACGTCTATAGTCAGACAAGTTTTAGGACAGGAAGTATTTCAAGCCTTGCCATGGGGCATTCTCATGTAGGATTACACCTTTAGAGGGACATATGACTGAAAAAGTGAACTATTGCACTGAACTACAGGGCCAGGGCTAAAAGAAACTGCCAGGAGCACAAGCAGGGGAGCCTGCACAACTTAAATCACCAAAGCTTCAGTAGTGACAACCTTGAAAAAGTTACTAAAAAACCTCATCTGCTATTAATATGTTAACAATGAACCCTTTCTTCCATGCAGGAAGCCTAAGCAGAGTGCTCCAGTGCCTTCCTGGTCCATAATCATGATCTCACCCAGCATCTGGTTCTGTCCAGTTTCACAGGTTCAGCTCAGTCCTTTTCCATTCAGTGAGGAGTGGGTCGAGATGGTGGGTGCAAACATGAGTAGCTGGCCTCTGCATTAATGCAGTTGCCTAGGTAAGTGTTTTGCAAATAGATTTGTGCTAGGGTTGCATTCCCAGGCACAGCAAATTTATGGTGACCGCAGGGTGACAGAGGACTAAAATATTAAAGTCTTTGTATTGTGATTGCACTTGGGAATTGCTCAGCTGGCTCTGAAAAGTAGCTATGACTCTATAAATAGTAAGTACTTTATCATTTCTTGCCTACTTTAAACACACAGCTATATTTCAGTCATGATTCAGAGTAAATCAAATTCCATGTGAGGTATGGTAGAAACATTGTATGTGCCAGACGTGCACCCTAAGCTCATATAAACCAGCACAGCCCCTCTGATGCCTGGGGAAAGGATGCCAGTTTGTGCCAGATGAAGATCTGCAGAGCAGTGGTAGTATTGTTCTCTTAAGACTGAGATACAAGTAAACATTGAACATCAAATTATTCACTGTCCTGAGATCTACTGAAAAAAAAGACACTGTAAAAGTGTCATCCTCTCCTACGTCATTCATTCTTATAGAGATATTAGAAAGGTGTTGGTTAGAACCAGTGATTTGGCAAAGATCTCAGTGCTGTGTAACAGTACATTTTGTGCAGGTGTATTACCTCAAACTTAAAAACCCAGTGAGCCATTGAGGCTTGAAATGTCATAGATCCAAAATTTCTTCACAACAGGATGCAAATAAACTCGAAGTAGTGTTTACCAGAGGGGAAAAAGGAGCAGGATCTATATTCCAGGTAACATTACTGACCAAAAGATTAATGAAACCATTACTTGAAACCTCTAATAGCCAAAGAACTAAACAATGTCCCCATGAAAGGTAATATTAATTGGAAGGCTATGGTGAAATACGCAGTTGGTACAGCACAAATTTATTTTCCTCTTCTCTGCAGCTGTACAGCTCCCTGTGCACACAGTATTCATGTTTTAAGCTGGGATTATAACTGGTTTCTTAATGCAGAGTTTCACAGTACCTTAGGTCAGAAGGAATCATTATATCACCCTGCCTGGCTCTCCACACAGCTCTTTGCATTTTACCTATTTACCTCTTGGTGAACTCAGCAACTTGACATAGGCAATATTTTCATTGTCTTGCCCCAGACAAAAGTTCTTGGGCTCAGGAAAAGCACTGCTATCTTTCACCCAGGGGTTACACTTCATGTCTCTGAACAAGTGGAAACATTTCTGTGTAGCTGCTTTCAAAGGACTTTGAGGTACCAAAAAGGCAGAAGCAAAGACTCAGCCCATATTCCTGAGCCCTGGTTTTCAAGTACACTCTCCTAGTGGCATCAAAGTGTCAAAGCCCTCTTCTGATAGTGCTGCCACGCAGCATCACCAGACAACACATCCACACATCTACAAAAGAGTTAAAGCAGCACCACAAAAAAGCAGGCAGCAGTGCTAAAAATAGATAGTGGTTAAAAAGAAAAAAAAAAAAAAAAAAGGAAAAGAGAAAAAAAAAGAAAAAAACTTCAACACATCTTAAATAAATCCATTTATTCCAGGGTTTCATAGAAACCATATAGCTGAAATTGCTACAGGATAATTCCACATAAGCCTTATAAGAAATGTTGCTGTCCCAGAGCCCCAGTACAAATCCTGGCAAGAATATTGGAGATAACAGATTGGATGCCATGGAAACCGAGACAGACCTAATTTGAGCAGTAACCATTGCTGTTATTTATTTAATTCTGATAAGCCATCTAAATGTAGAGTGACTAAAGGTTCTTCTGCACTAAAAATAGCAGGCTTGTAATATTTTGAATCACAAGTCACTTGTGTTTAACAATATTTTGGGCATCTGACATGAATATTCTTCAAGCACTTTTGAAACCTCAAAACCAACCCTGTTCTGTTTTATACAGGAAGAAGAAGAATGCCTTGTCCCTTCCTTCTGATATTACCATTGTACATCAGGGATGCCTTCCATCAGCTCCAGCTTCTCATGTGAGAGTGGGAGCTTGGATGTCCCCACTGCCCTCTCATCCTCCCTCAAGCTTAAAGCAAATGTTTGACAGACAACAGAACTGGGCCAGAAGAAACAACTTCCCCTTCTCCAACGGATACCAAGGTTCTTCTCTGCTGTGATCATTTGATCTGAATATCTCCATAAATAAAACACCTCCTGAGGCATTTTCTTTTTGAGCTGGCTGCCAGCCCACACCTGGTTTTGCACCCCTGCCTCCCTTTCCTGAGTTAGGAAAGAACAGGTGTAAATCTGCAAATTCCAGGGTGTTGCTATTTTGCAATGCTGCCAAAATGCCTGGAAGCAGGGGTTGCTGTTGGGATGTCAGGTCCTGAAGCCCAAATTGATTTTCCTGTTCTCTCTGCTATGTTTTTCCCCTTTAAATCTTCAGTGTTTCCACGCAGGAATAACACATTAATTTCTCTACTGCTTTGGATTTTAAGTGTAAATGCATCTATATTCCCAGAGAGGCTGTACACACCTTGTACGACAAATTAAAAAAAAAACTAGATGTGTTTGGCTTCTTAGAAGTTCTCTGCTCTTGCTCTTCTCCCTCTGAAGAGGTCAGCTGCACTCCTGTCCCTGTCCTTACATGCTGGTTCCTCTCAGCACCATTAGCATTTGACCTCTCATGGAGAGGATCCATCAGGCAGAGCACCAGGCACCTGCCGTGCCTCAGCCCACCTTCCCCATGGAAACTTCTCCATCCTCCTACACCTGCCTCAGTTTTCCACTTCACCATCTTTTAAGCTGGGAATCCATGATGTAGGTGACAAGGAGAAAGCAGCTGCCCACAGGGCTGTGGTTGTGCCATCCACAGAAGCCCAGAGCATCATCTGAGCTAATGAAGCTACAAGGCTGGTCAGTCTTGCCAATTAACACCAAATAGCACTGGTGACATCAATGTCACAGTGCCAGCCTAAATCAGCTAAGGGGCCTGGCCTTGGCACTGAATGTCAGTCTGGATTTTGTACAGAAAGGAGGGAAAGGACCAGTATTCTTTTTCACTTTGCAATTAGTGAGCTCTGCACCATCACCTGAGCCTTTCTTGTCTGCAGTGCAGGGCTGAAGGGCGAGCTGTCAGTGTTGTTTTCTTCAACAACTCAGAAGTAGGACTGCAAGAAAGATATTCTGGGCAAGAATCAAATGAATAAGAATCTCTTTCAGGATCTGTCACAGTAGAGTCAGCATGTATTTATCTCCCACTGCTCTCATTCACAAACAGGGAGCAGTGCTGGGATATTTATAGCCTTCAAAGACCATTTTTAATGGATTGCAGCTCCAAGGGTCCATGCTGGGATGAAGGAGTAGTGATACACTCTATTAGTATGCCATGTAGAAACCATTCAATCATGGAACAATAAGAATGGAATTATTTTGAAAAAGTACAGGTTGCGATTACAGCTTTTTACCATTTCACTGACTGTGTGCTGCAGGACTGTTGCCAGTTTAAGGGTTTAATGGTTAGCAATTACATTCAGAAGCTAAGAGTTCATTCATCAGTTAGAGTTTAATCTCAAGCATGATGTGACTGCACAGTCAATATTTCACAACATGCTGCTCATGTTCTCTGGGTAAAAGAAATCCTGTTGGGCAGGCTCAAGATGAAGAACTGGATATGGCATTTTCTTCTAAAAACCCACACAAGGCTTGTAACAACCAGGTTTCAGCTGTTACAAAGAGACAATCTGTTTCTAGTCCAACTTTCCAAAAAGCAAAAGTTGTAGGGGGTAGAGGGCATGGGAGATCTTGCATCCTGGCTAGCTCTCTCTTCATTAGATGTGCATCTTCTGAGGGGTTTGTCTGATGACTGCTTTTCATAAAGGAAACCTCTCCTGAGTTATCCAACTAATAGCAAAGAAATACCTTCTGAAAGGATCTTTGTTCAGACAGTGTCACAGTGTGAAAAAAAGGGCTGATTATCCAAATATAATAGGAAAATGTTGAAAAATTTCAAACTGAAACCTCACATAATAGGTAATCAGACTGCCTATATTTAGCCATAGAAATCTATACTTAAACTCTGGTGTAAAAATGTCCAGATGGAAACTGGACATTGGGACTTCATTGTTACAGCTCTTGTCCTTACAAGTTTTTTGGTACCATTTCGTTTTTCTTTCTTTTTCTAATCCTCTTCCTCTCTTTTAAGCTTCTTCTTCCCCACTGTCTTTCTCTGCCTTTTAATAAGGACATGAGAAAACTGCATTTGGCTTGGAAGGAGCTGGGACAGAAACACCTCGTTTGGACCAAGACTTTGAACAATACCCAAAACCTTCAGTGACCCTAAAGAGATGATGTGGTACAACCACTGTATACCCAGCTCTTTTGATCTTCTTTGGAGACCTCACCCATCTGTACTGGTACCCAATCAGAGAACTCATTGACATCAAAGAAGTACAGGGGTGTCTTAATAACCTGTTCCTTGAATTACACACAGTCACAGAATCACAGACTGGTTTGGCTTGGATGGGACCTTAAAAATTATCTAGTTCCAACTCCCCAGCCATGGGCAGGGACACCCCTCACTAGAGCAGGATGCTCAAAGCTCCATGCAACCTGGCCTTGAAGATTATGCCCTAATAGTAATATTGTGTCCTAAATTTAAATAGACCAATCAGTGACTCTGTAAACTTCAAGGGACTTATCTCCATGCACAGTAGGGTGAATAAGATGAGGATCTGGTTACCATCTAACAACCCACTGCTGTTCAGTATCAAAACCTTTTGCCAGCGCTTCACTGCTCCAAAGATGAAGTAGTTTTCTTACAGTGGAAGACATGGGAAGAAATTGTTAATTCTGTTTAATTCTTGAGCTGCCCTTGACATTCAGCAGAAAAAAAGTGAATGTACTGAAATGTACAGTGGCTGAATTTTCTATACAATCTCCTCAGGCCCGGTCACACCTCTGCTCTTCACCTGGGACTGCCAGCTGTTCCTGCACAGCACAAGTACTAAAGATTCCAGCACCAAATAAGCAGTGACCAAATCACTGCACCACCAGGACCAGCAGCTGAAGGGACAAGAGCTCCTTTAATCCATCCCTGCAGATGCTGAACACAGTGACCTGAAGCCTACCAGAGCTGGAGAGCCCTTGGAGTTAGCTTCTAGAAATTAAGACTGACAAATGACTCCTCTACTGTGCTGAGTAGCACAAGAACAGATTCAGGAATATTAGAACCTGAAATTACAACTTCTGAGTTTGCAGTCCAAATTTTTTTCCTTTAAAGACAGCTCTTCAGGGCTTTACTGTATGTTTGAGTCCTGCTTGCAGTGGACACACAGGCTGACAGCTCCTTTGCCATGCAGTAGTCACAAAGCTATTAGCAGGTGTTAGAAACTGTTTATAGCAAATTATTCAGCTACACAGAATAGATCTGCAAGAAAGACACTATTCAATGACTATCAGTTTCTCCACAGGAAAAGGAAGATTTAATCACAAGAGGGAGAAAAAGCAGTCGTGTGCACACTGGCTGGCTCACTACCACCCTGCAGAATCAGAGCTCAAGTTGAGTTTAGCTCAAGATTTATGTTGAGGTTCTCTTGTCTGGCACCAAGTCAGACCACAAACTCACCGCACTACATTAGCTGGACAAATTGTGAGAGCCACCAAGTAACAAGATGGAAGTTACACCAAGGGATCACATGAATCACAGCTTTGTGCTGCCAACCTGGCTGCTAAAGGCAACTTCTAGTCATAGAGACACTCACAGAGACCATGATTTGACTTGACCAGTTAATTTTAAACTACTAACTCATATCCTATAAGCTGGTTGTGTGTAGTGGTAGTATTTAACATATACTTGAAATAGATGAAAAACCTTAAATGAAACTGTCTTCATCAGCACCAGTTCACAGGTTATTTTGGTCCTTCTCCATGTTTTGGGGCCATTACAACACAATCTACTTGCAGCCAAGTCTTTTGAACCTACAGGCACAAACCTGGGATGGAGAGAGCCCCTTTCACACCTCTTTCCCCCACCTCCCCTTCGCACATCACCTAACCCATGTCTTGGTGATGGGCCTGCAGGAGCCTTCCCAAGCAGCCATCCCACCTCTCCTACCTGCTCTTTTGGGCATCCCCATGCCAGAGAGCTTTCAAGTCTTCCTATCTGTGGGCTCTGCTTGCACAGCTGAGGTCTTGGAAAGACTGCATTCAGCATTACACAGAGCCTTAAAAAGCTTTGTGTTTCCATTTTTTTCTTTGTTTTGCCTTCTCCCAATGGAGGAGGTTTTATCCTGTGAGTTCCCATGCAGTAGCCCTGAGTTACTCCATTCTGTGCACCTCTTTCTTATGTTGTGTCCTGTCTTATGAATCCTCAGAACCACATCCATTCCTCTGAGTCGAGTGTTTCTTTTCCTCCTGTGGCACGTCACGGCTGTCACTAACCTTCCAATGACATTCCAATGGAAGTTCCATGCTGTCAGGCTAGTCAGTCCTAATGATATAATTAAAATGATTGACTAGTCTTCAGAGACAGTTTTCAGTTGTTTTGTAAATTAAAGAAATTGAAGAAAAACAAAGCTAGAAGCTGTAGACCTCAGAATATGTTTCGGTAAACCAGGAATGTCTCATTTTGATTAGAGAACACCACAGAGTAACTCTTTATGTAAATACTGAGTGTGTCTCAATGAGAAGCCCAATTCATCTTTTCTCTGGCTTTTTCCTAGCTAGAACTAAATCTTGCCTCTGGGATATTTTTAAGTTACACGGAAGAATGAATTTAAGTCTCAATGGGAGGCTTCAACATGGTGAAATACTTAAGCCCTTGTGTAACTTTAAAAGGACATGAATAGTCCCACTGAAGTCAATGGGATTTAATACACAGATTTTAGAGCCAAGCTGAATCAGAGCCTGAACAAATGTTGGTTTCATCTTACAGAATTGTGTGACCTGATACCCTACTTCCAGCTGCAGCCCAGCTCTGCTGACTGCTCTCCACCTCGTGCAGCCTAAACACTAAACCCAAATCCTGTCTCACTGGCAGCTTAACAGGACTCCATTTTTTAAAAGCCACATTCTCCAGACATCTTATATTTTTACTTCCTGCATTAAAAGTAACAATAGGTATGACTACTGTAAAATGAGATTCCAGGGAAAACTATTTGCTATTCCACTTACATTTTTTTGTACTTGTCAATCATTAATACATGATCATTGTCACTATATGGTGGGTCCCCCTCTCTGTGCCTGACAGTACTGTCCTGCAGGTGTTTGCTGTCACCATCACAACACTGCACAGCAGCAGAAGACACAGCAAAGAATTAAAACACAAACACACTGTTGTAAGGACAGGAAACCAACAGGAGCTCTTGGGACAGAAGATGCAGCCACAGGGATTTATATCTCCTGGGGGATCCTCATCTATGTGGGAGCAGTGTCACTGGTCATGCCAGGTGCCTGTACACCATCCCAGACAGTACCAAGAGATGGAAAGTAAGGAGCTGTTCCTGGCCACCACAACCATCACATGAGACCTCCCTCTGTCTCAGTGTCCCCCTCCCTCTTCCTCAGCCCCAGTGGAAATCAGGCAGGGGCAGGCACTGGGGTCAGGAGAGTGATTACAGCTCATCCACATCCCTCCTGCAGCCCCCTCTGCTTCCAGCATCCTCCCTCCAACCATATGGATGCAGAGCAGGAGTGTGGGCAGGGGCTCTTGGTCTCTACAGCCTGCACAAGGGGGTCAAGCTGAGTCCAAGCACTTGGCATGCAGATCACATTGCAGCTTTACATCCTAGCAGGTTTGGGGCTGTGGGCTACTAACATCTTTAAAAGTGATGAGGATGAGATGAACACTCTCCAAGTCAGAGGAAAAAAGAGGTGATTTAAATATTTAACTCTCTTTGTCTTTGAAAGGTAAATATGTGCCTGTGATAGGATTTTTTTCTGTTAGCAATGTGTTTCTGTACCCTTTACATCAGAAGTATCAGGGAGAGGGTTAAGCGTGGACAACAGAATCTCAGAGCTGTGCCAGACAAGAAGCTTTATCCTTACCCTATATAGAAGGTTTTCTAAGCTTCTGTTACCAAAAAGGGAACATGCAAGCTGAGCAAACCTGTTTGCTTGCCAATTTAAGGATTACAATTCAACTGAAAGCTCTGTACACCAAAGCAACTGAATTATTGACAAGGCTACTTCCAGGACTGATAATGTTGCTAAAAAAACCCCACAGTAAATAGGGCAATTGACAGGAAGCTAAAATGAGGCATGATTTCTGGGCTAAAAATTCCTTCAAAGATATTTATTAATTCATTATTCAATGATGACGTGCACAGTGCTGCACACACTTAAACATGAGGCACTGCTGTAACTGCTGCTTGAAATTCTGATTTGCTTGAAATATTTAGTCCATTTTCATGCTAATTAAGGAGCAGTCAAGAAGAGGGAAAACCAGATCTTCTCACTGAAATGAGACTTGCCCCTTTCACCCCTCCCTGCAGCCAAAATTTTATATTACCTTAAAAACACTGTCATTTATTTCAGTCCTTTGAAACAATCACAGCTACAGGACAGATCACAGCCAGCACAGGTCAAGAGGTGAGGTATGACAGCCAAGGTCAAGAATTAGAGGCAAGATACAAAATGCAGTGCAACAGCTGTCAAAAGCAAATCAAGCTCCTGGGATCCTGCTGTGTTCCTAAGCCAGGCTTTTTTGCTTCTTCAGTAGCAATAACTGTACATCTGGCAGCAAGGATTTGAACACAGAAACAGCTCTCCAGCCATTTCACAACTGAAAGCCAGAGCTGGCTGACCAGCTGGGAAACAGCAGGTTTTGCCAACAGAATCAGAAGACTAATCTTCCTGAACACTGTGATATTATTCCTCTTGAGTTCCAGGTTTTGGGGGCTCAGGATTTTCAGCTTTCTGTTGCATCTCTCCATCTGTTTGCCATCCCTCCCACACTCTTTCTCAGGCAGCAAATAAAGTCATCGGCAAAGAGTCAGCCTGAGGAGAACCAGGGGCTGGCAGCTGTAACCCAAATACTAAATTTTGTGATTACAGCAATTGGTTTTGAACCCAATCCAATAATTAAAGTAGCATTTGTTTAGGCTGTGCATTTCTTAGGGTTTCCAGTGCTGCTCCAGACAAACATTAGCTGACAGGAGGAGGTTGTCCATAGCGTGGCAGCAGATCTGGCTGGAGGTTGCCAGTCATGGTACAACATGGAAACTGCAACCTAAAGGACCACAGCAGAGAGGAGGCAGAGCTCCCATTTAATTTTACCTATCAGGCTGAAAGCAGTTTTCAAAACGTTGCCCAGAAAATGTTGCCTAGAGAAACTAGTAAAACAAAAATGAATTATGTCTGGGATAGCTGCTGCTGTGTTACACAGAGCACTGCTTTCAGAAACTCCATTTTTCCAAATATATATTCCAGCATTTCACAGTTCAAGTGAATGTACAAGAACCAGCCCAACACATTTTGCTGCAGTGAACTAGTACAGACTCAAAAAAAGAGACAGGCTGTTGCACCTTCTTGGATTTCTAGATTCCTGGAGCAATTTGCAAATAATATGAAGTGGATCTGGGTGACTGTTCCCACCTGCTCAAGTTTTATGAGCAAGTTCACTACTCCTTCCTGCTTTACTATTTTGTTTTCATTGGGAAGCACCAGCAAGACTTTGGTGATATTAGAAAAACACAGAAAGGAGTTTTCCATCTAGAATGAGCCCTGACTCATGCTGGTGACTCAGGATACCATTCACTTGAGGCTGCCTGATAACTTTGAGTCTCCGACTTTGGATGGGTGTGCAGATCTTTTCATTGACAAGTGCCTGTAATAACCCTCTACCCATTAAGAACTATGGTGGCCTCCTAAAAACAGTCAGAACCAGGAACTCTGACTGCCTGTAGGAGCTGTATCTGATTCCTTTCTTTACTGTGATCTATAAACATCCTAGAGCTCTGAAAGTGCATCCCTTTGCATAGGAACTAAAAAAGTACCTAATGCCTGCAACTCTTAGCTCTTAGGTCTTCTCTTAGGTTTTTAAATAAATACCCTGTGATCCACCAAAAAGCTGCCTGACCCACCAAACCTGACTCCACTCTGAATTGGAGAGATTTGACTGCACTTTCATTTTGGTGCAGCTATTCTGCCAGCTGATATTCCTAGCTGCAAATTACATTTGAGAAGATGTGCAAATATTTTAGGTGCACAATCAAAGTGCTGTCGATGACACATTACAAAGTAGGAAAGGAATAGCTGGCCATAAAGCATGGCTTCATTTCTGAATTAAGAAATCTGATGAAGTGACAGCTACCATGATGGAACATAGACATCCGATTCAGTTAGCCAGTGAGTGCACTATTTCATTCTTATGGTGTTTATCTTAGCCTATTCATTAGCTTCCATCAGATCAAGAGTGTTCCTGCAATACAGCTTTTCTAGCCTTAAAATAAAACTGTGAAAAATGAAAGACTAAAGAGATAAAAGTTCCATTATGGATAATGCAAATATATATACACTAATTATCTACGGATGGAAAACTTCCACTGCAGTTTTGAAAGCTGTGGTCTGACTATGCCAAGCAGTGAATGACACATGGATTGATGCAATAGGCATGTGGGGAAAGCATTTTGTGATGTCTTAGTAAATATTTTCCTATTAAACTATGGTTTTAAAACCATTTGACTTGCAGAATAATAAGATGGTAGATGAAACTGCTGTGCTCATTCTCGTGGTGTTCCCAGGATACCCTGACTCTGCTTTGCCTCTGAGACCAAGCAGGCAGGCTGGTGCTGAGTGTGCTCCAACCTGCCTGTCCTTGTCCCTGTCCCTGCCAGGAATTATTGTTTTGCCTTGTACTCACTAAAAAACTTGAGCTTTTGCAGAGGATACAGCACTCCACTGCCCTTTTTCTTGGAAGAGGCATTTTGCTTATGCTATAATGAGGCTGTTGGACAGCAAATCCAGCTGATTTCCTGGGATGTTAAGGTATTAAAAGTACTCTTCTAGAAAGTCTTGACCACAACAAGACAGTATTTGAGCAGGCAGCAGCAGCAGCTATTGCAGGTCCCCCACCTTTTTCCACAGCAGCCCTTGGTGGGCAGCCCTGGCAAAGCTTTATACAGAATTACAAATAAAATCTAGGGACTGACCTTTAGCTAAACATCAAAAATTCACATTTTGAAGTCTTTACCTACAGCCTCAAATCTTTCCTCAGCAAGGTGTCTGCTAGTCTATTGGTCCAAGAGCTGTAGTTTCCCTTTCTCCAGAATAGGAAAAGGAGTGAGAGTGAAAGCTGTAGGGATCCAGGCTGTGCATAGGAAATTTAAGAAAATTGGAGATTTTTGCCTACAACAGTTTCCTGACATCAGATTACTGCTCTACAAAGAGGATGTGGACAGGCTGGAGAGGGTCCAGGGAAGAGCCATGAGGATGAACAGAGAACTGGACACCTGCCATATGAGGAGAGGCTGAGAAAACTGGATCAGTTCAGCCTTGAGGAGAGAAGGCTTAGAGGAGACCTTATTACAATGTTCCAGTACTTAAAGGGCAGCTACAAAGGAGATGGAGACTCCCTGTTTACAAGGACAGACAAGACGAGAGGCAATGGGCACAAGCTCCTCCTGGGGAGATTCTGATTGAACACAAGAGGAAAATTTTTCACTATAAGGACAGTCAGACATTGGAATAGTCTCCCAGGGGAAGTGTTGGATTGCCCCACTTTGGGAAGTTTTAAGTCTCAGCTCGATACAGAGCACCCAACATCTCACATAAACAATAATATTAGAAGGGTTGGACCAGATGATCCTTGAGGTCCCCTAAAACCTGACATTCTATGATTCTGTACCTATAGAATCTGTCCCCTAAATTTACAGTTCTATTCATTCTCTGTTTTGGACAAGGACCAGCTCAACCAGCCCTGTTTGTCCTGGGGGTCTTCCCATGAATTTTCTTGATAGATGTTAAATAAGCCTTGCATGTCCTTCTCCTGCATGCAGTGGCTGCTGGAGGTGAGGGTTTATTTTGTGGCCATTGCTACATAATTTTTACATCTAGAAGCACTGAGGCAAACAACTAGATTCAGAGATGCTGAAATGAGATGCAGAAAAGCATTTGCTTTAAGAATTTGATGGAGTGAGGCATTATTCCCTTTCAAGTACAGGAAAAGCAGATAGGTTTTGAAGTCTGCTCTTCTAATAGAGGAAAAGGTGCTGGAATCTGACTGTTTTGAATCAGAGAGGATGAAACAGACAGTAAAAATGAATGCGAATGAATGATTGGCCTGTCTCTCTCCTACATAAAAATACCATTAGCTCATTTCATGTGCCACATGTTATTTACTGACTAGGTCACCGAGGAGCCTGTTTTCTCCACCTCAAGTGCTGCTGCTGAATGCACAAATACTTTTTTCCAGAGGATAGATAAAGGCAGCAATGTCTCTCCCCAGCTTTACCTTACATTGTTAGAGAGGTGGGACCTCCATTTCACCTGCAGCCAAAGAGCTTCTACCACCACCCAAAACTCTTGCCCAAAAAGCCTTAGACTAAAACACAGCAGAAGCAGTCATAGCTCTGAGCCCAAACCTCACCCTGTTCATGCAGGAGGTATTGCCCCACCAGCCTCAAAGTTTTTGTTATCCTAGGCATGAACTTGGGCACATCTGCAAATCTCAACACTTTGCTCCTGGAAGACCCCACATTGCCATCAGGAATCAATGAAAAAGGGACTTTTTTCATTGGCTTTCTGGACTGCAAGTGCACATTGCTGGCTCATATTGAGCTTTTCACAAAATTCCCCAAGAATATGACAGAAGTCAACCAGCATCCAGCTTCAATCAAAGTAAGATCTCTTGGAAACCAGGCTCCTGACTCCGGTAATACAGACATATTTATAGAATAGAAAGTTTTAGGCTTTTCAAGACATTTCTCAGTAAATAAGGCCTTGGGTTCCACTGCTTGATAATGAAACATAAGGAAAAAAAAATTGTAGAGAGCCCTCTGGGAAAGAAAGAAATGTGAACATTAAATCTGTTTGTGAAAATGCTTTTCCTGTAAAATAATCTCTTTCAAGCACATTGGCAGCAGTTTGTTCAGCAAAACACAGCAACCTCAGAAACGGATAGTTTTTGGAGAGATAATTAAAAAAGAGGTTAAAACATGTCTGGGGAAGCAGGTATGGCATCAACCTAGACAAAATGCTGAGAGAAAAATTTATACAACACCCTTCTGGGTAGTTCAGGCTCCCATTTGCCTATTCCAGTGGCTTAATCACTTCTAAACTACCTGGTGTCAAAGCTACAATGAAACAGTCTTTCTTCCTTGTAGCTAGACTAAAAAGACAATCCGAAAGGCTTCCAAAACTGTGACATTCTAAAACCTACCCAGGCTTTTAACATCTCCCCATTTTTATCACCTGGCTGTCTCCAGGTGATAGGATTTAGCCTGAGCAACCAGACACTGCCACCTTGATGCCCATAAGTTTCCATCTGCAGGGAGGGAAACCAGCTAGCTCTAGTG
This sequence comes from Florisuga fusca, assembly GCA_038090715.1. Taxonomy (NCBI): domain Eukaryota; kingdom Metazoa; phylum Chordata; class Aves; order Apodiformes; family Trochilidae; genus Florisuga; species Florisuga fusca. Next base: position 6,369,499 of record JAAWXA010000017.1, on the reverse strand, counting down.
TCCTCTAAGGAATTTTGCCCTGGATTTCTGTGCCCAGGCAGTTTAAGAGAGGGGAGACAGACAAGAATGCAGGAATGTGAAGCCCAACAAATGGAGAGACAGCCTGAGAGCTCGAGAAACTGCACTGGTTCTGACCTCCACCTGCAGACTCACAGCTATCTGCAAGTCAGACACTTGCTCTAGACATCAAGCACTTGTAAACTCAATACTGACCTTTCTCTGAGCAAGAGGTCAGGATAAGATGCCTTACTTAAAATCTCTCATCTGTAGTTACAAAGAGCACTGATAAAATGTCCAAAAACAACCAGGAGAAGGGTGCTCATCAGCAATGTGCAGTTTGCTAACTGGAAAGTGGGAAGTGGCTCAGGACCCCCAGATCAGGTCATTACTGAATGAACTTGGAGGGAGATGCCTCCTCCAGACCCATGGGAAGGAGCTGGCTGTCAACAGCATAGCACTGAAAAAGGCACAAGAGGAGCTCCTGCCCATCCCTCCTGATGCCAGGGATGAGGAGCTGAGGCTGGCTGAGGAGCAAAGAGGAAAATGGCAGAAAAACAGGAAAAAGAAACTAGGACAAGGAGATAAATCTGTAGTCACACTGCCTTCAGCACTTGTTAATTAGTCCTGTTACCTCAGGATGTCTAAATCCCTGAAATAACAGTGGTCCACTTGGGACCCTATTTGGAAGCCTCGGGGCTGAGTTTTTTGTCTCTCCATGGAGGTGTAATAATACAGCACCTTTTGGTATTGCATAGAGAAATCTATTTTGAATCACTCCAAACCATCAAGCCAGAGCTGAGCCTTCACATCTGTCTTATTCCCCAGAAACATTCCAGCTGCCTTGGCCCTCTCTGCAACAGTCACATCACAGCTTTGATCTCAAGGGGAATGAGCACAAGACAAATGTTTCCCCTGAGAGTTGGTAATGAAGGCTTAAGTGGGAGCCCTGGGCATCCAGTAACACTGGCTGCTAACTGGGCTGTCTCCTGTAGAGGCAGTAGACCAAAATATTTGACCTCCTCTTCCCCAGGGCACCTGCCATTAGTCCTGGATGCATGGTTTGCTTCATCTTGCCAGTCAAAAAAAATAAACCTGTGAACACCAGGCTCAGCAGAACAGCAAAGTGAAACGGTGTTGTGCCAAGAAAGACAGGCAGGATGATTCAGAGTTGCTTTTAAATTACAGGCTTCCTTTAAAGTGGCAGCCACCTGCAGTCACACAAGCTGCAAGACAAGTGCCTAAGGGAGACAACTCAGTTTCTTCACTAAATGAAGTGGAAGAGGCACCTTACTCACTCTTACCCGCTCTAATTGCTGCTGTTCCTATCAATTTTAAGGCCTGAATGTTGAATAAGAAATAGAGTTCCTATTTTAAAACCATCCATGGTACCTCACTCTGTGCAAAGTAAATGAGAAAAAGAAAAAAAATCTCATCCTGAGCTTTGATCCCACAGATTCCTGGAGACTCTTCCACCTTTCACAGAGACCCGTGTGGTGGAATGGGTTTCTGTCTCCATGATGCTGGTGAAGCCATTCATTTTTTATCAGACTATTAGATTTGAGGTGTTCAGAAAGACAAGGACCAACCTCTGAGGTTCTATTCAAAGGGCGCTTGGGACTCTACTCTGGTACGGTGTGAAAAAGTGCTTTGAATCTCCAGCTGAGGTTCAAAAATACATCAAGCTCCTTCAACAAGATTATATTTCCCTTAACCCACAGTGTCAGGAACAAAGGAAAATTTTCCTTCTGTAACTCACTATTCAGTCTCATTTTTTGATGTTTCTTCCAGGCAACATCAACAGTCCATCAAATTTGTGACTCTGTCCATATATTCAAAATTCAGCTAGTTTAGTCACTGTTTTATTTGCATTTGCTTGAAGCATAAACACCGAAGATTTAAAAGCATCCCTATTCAGAGCAGGTAAAAAAAAAAAAAAAAAAGATAACTCCTCCTCTCTGCATCTAGCATGCAAGCCTAAATTTATTTTTATTTCAAAGCACTGGCTGTTTTCTGCTATTAAATGTACCGCAGAGGCTACGGGATAGAAGAATACAGAGATCTGCCATAATACTGCTCTGTGTAATGTAAAATGAAGAAACAACTGGGGCTCCTGATAGGTTGTTCACACACTTAAGCATCAGCAAAATAAGGATGCATCAAATTTGCAGGATGGTAAAAACAATGGAGAGAAAGGATGCTTACTTGTGGCTCTGCACAGGCTCACTTTTCAGAAGAGCTTGCTTTAGTTTTAAGTTTCTTTTCACTAGAAAGAAGTCACCATCAGCATGATATGCTTAATGTTAACCACGTATGTCAGATTCTGCAGAACATTTACATAGCTTCGGATCTGTGCAAAGATGCTACAGAAAGACCCCTCTGGAATATGTCTTTGATCAGACTCTAATGCTGTTTCTACTCCTAGAGGTGAATCAGCAACCTCACTGAGCTTTTATTTCTACAGCTGAAGACCAGAGACCTCAAAGATCTGCAATCAGCTCCTCTAAAAGATCAGAAGTGAAGGAGTGAGGGGCTCTGGGGCCAGCTGCAAAATTAAAGAGCGATGTTTGCATTTTGCTTCTGTCTCATTTTGCAGAACCCCTTCAGGGACTTGGACCACTTCTCCAATTGGCAGTTGGTCTTTCTACCCAAGAAACCCTTCCTTTAACAAGCACGAAGCAGAAGCCTACATAAACCTCGCACTTTGTGGTCTTTGGTGCAGTTGTGTCCCCTCCCAACCCTGTCCCTGACTGCCTACAGTTGTTTTACCAGATTTTGCTTTTAGGATTTTTTTTGACCCCTTCTTCTCCACCGACCCCACATTCCTGCTTCTACTGGGAAGTTCCCAAACTCTTCCCTTACTCTAGACAAGGATCTTATCTCTAAATTCTAGATCAGGTTTATTTATGTCTTTTTAATGCTCTTCTGCGCTTACATCACTATTTCTTTCCTCCTGCAGGATTCAAAATACAGATTAAAAAAATCTGAGCAGCAAACCCCAACAAGATCTTGTCTCAGTCTTATAGAGTATCTCCAGCTTGCAAACTATGTGCATACTGGCAAGGTGCAGATTTTCCCCTTTCTGCAGGCATTCATTTTGTAGTCTTTAAGAGCAAACCCGAGGGTAAAATTGATATGGACGCGAAAAAGAAATGTCTGCACCAAGCTCAGCTTGCTTAGGGTTCTACAGAACCTGTGCAGGGAAAAAAGGTGTTACTCAGATTTAACTCTGCATAAATTACCTTCCAAAAGGAAGCTAAAAAGAAATCTTCCCCCTTCCCCAGGCAGGGCCATCGCTCAGTGATGTTGGTTTTGCAGGAAGCTGCCTGGAGAAGGGATCCCCAGCTGGACCTTTCCGTGTTGGAGCACACAGGGAGAGGGATTCGAAGGGACAGGACTGAGAGTTTGGGGATTGTGTCTTCATGAGCTCTCATACTGCCTCATTGGGAGACAGAGGACATCCTAGTTCTACATGGTCAAAACTCCTAAAGGTGGGATGCAATGTACAGACTTCAGGGATACAGCAGGTCTCCCTACAGTGTATTTTTTTCCCATATTACTTATTTCACTTCTGGTAGGTTTTAGCTTTAGTAACACATTTCAATGTGTTTGCCTCTGATGAGTTTGTTTGTTTATAGAAACAATAAATGGCATTTAGAACTTCCAGTAGACAGATTAGAGGCATTAATTAAAACTCATTTGAGGCACGATGATTTGTTTTCCTTCATTCTACCATCAACAGTTTTGGTGCTACCTTATCTTTTCCAATGAAGCCTGACTGCAGCAGCCCTGTTTGCTCAGTTACCAAAAACCTATTGTCTTGTGGTACCTGAGGAAGGGGAGCTGGGGTATTTAGGAGACATTAGGGTGGTGTCACAGGCTGAGTGGTTGAACATACATTGTGCAAACCAAGTGAAGTGGCTCAGCTGAAGACAAGGTGTATTACCAAGCTTTATATGTGCTTATCTAGGAAATTAGACTTGTGAGAAAGTCTTAGCTCATTTAATGGATAATACTTCTTTTTATGAAGCTTCCTATTGCTCCATCACCTAGAGGATTTCACTGACATTATATAGGGCAGCTTTAATGCATGACAGGAACACCCCATGCCCTGTACAGACCTCTAGAACCGCTCCTGCTCTTATCAAGTTGGGGTCAGAAGAAGAGTCAGGGAGCTGTATTATCTCTCTGGAAAACCAGAGTTCTCACTCTGGGCTCTGGAACTTCATCGCACCATCATGGACAGGTTCTCCTACTTTTCCATTTTCCTTTCCTATTCTCTGTGGGTTCTTGGTGAAGAGGTTTCCTCTCCCAGTTCATTGGTACAGATGACCACTAGATCCTGCATGCACCAATGGGGTGCGCACACGCACACACACACACACACACACACACACAAAACAAAACAAAACAAAACCAAAAAAAAAAAAACACAAACAAACAAAAAAAACAAAACAAAAAAAACCACCAGGACTTTTCCAGGAGAATGACTTTTTAAACATTCACTACTAAGTGCTTAAAATGACCTAGAACTGTCCTTCTGGCAATGGTTAACCCCAAAACCTTTACAGAAGATAACGTTGCAGAGAATCACAAATGAGATCATTTGCTACCATAAGATAATTTTCTTTGGGAACTCACACTTTAAATGAAGTTTTTCATCATTCCCTTCTTCCCAGAAGATACCAGGAACCTCCCCAAGCAAAGCAATGACAGTTCCATGTGTGCTCACCAATCAGGGTGTTCTTTTCCAGCTGACAACTTGATGCAGATTAAATTTTAAATCCTATTCAATAATCACATCTTTCTTCACTACTGTTTATTACTCTGTAGAGAATGATTTTTAAGATTTTAAGCTTTTTTATTTTTAAAGAAAGAAGTACAGGGTTTTTTTTTATCAGTGCATGGGGACATAAAATGTCCTCAGATTTCCCAAGCCTCAAGTTATTATCCTCTGAGATTACAGAAGACTGTTTCCTATATAGGCTGAAAGCAAAGGAAAATCAGAACTTGAAATAGAAAATTAAGAGCCCAGGGTCTCATGTCTGCAAATGAAGAACATGAAGCACATGAAGAACTCAAACAGAGATGCAACTTGGTGGATCTATCCAGAGAAATACCACCACTGCCCCTGCAGGGTCAAGCCATGAGAAAGAACCACAAAATTTGTATGGCAAAGGAGGTTTAAGAGGGAAAACAGAACCAAACCCCATTTCTAGCTATACTACATCGAAGACAGAAGTCCTGATCATTTTTCCAAATGCTGTAACCTGACTTGAAGGGCTTCTTTAGATATGGTATTTGTTCTTCATCTTACATCAGATGGATTGTTTTCCTCCTTAGAAAGGGGCTGAACCTTTTAACATTGCTGCAAAGTAGAGACATTGCTAATAAATATTTAAATACTCAAAGATTTAAGTGAAAAAGGGGATTTGTTGGATAATATTTCACTTTCCTTAAACTGTTTTTTCACCAACAAAATTGAAAATTTTAATTTTATGGTGATTGCTCAGCGAGCTGATGTTCAGACACTTCTCCAAGAAGCCCAAGAGCCAGGAAGGCAGTCTATAAATAGCTGCCTTGGAACTAAACTTCTGTGAATTGGACATAACCCAAACCAGATTTTCAAGCATGTTGTAAATTACCTGCAGCCAGAGCATAGGTTAAAAAAATTTACTAGTCCTGAGCTTCATTCCTCAGATTCATGTCTTGGGAATATTTTAAACCCAGAGCAGACCATAGGGAAGTCTGAGGCTCAGCCTGCCCTCAGCCCCAGGTGGTTATTTATTCCTGTGCTGACACAGCAGGATTGTCTTCTAGCCTTGCACTAATGCAAACATCCAGAACAACCAGAAGCATCATCTCAATTTTCTATTCTATTAATACCAAAAGGATTGCTTGTGATCTCCTTAAAAGGAGTGGAGTAGTGACTACATATGGTTGCACATGCTGGTTTAGGTGCCATTTTGAATGACAGTGATTTAGCTCCAAGACAGGCTGTCCCCATCAATGGAGGGTGAACCAGCAGCACTGCCAGGGGCCCCTGGAGAGGTTGAGTCCAGTCACTTGTGCAAGGCACAAATAGGCTTGTTGGCTTTTATGGATTAGTGCCTGAACTCCCACTAAGGCCTCTACTCTATGAATACGTCTCTCCATTCGTTTTTCCAGGTTGCAGGTAATTCCCATTGTTGATTTATAAATCCCACCTCCCTGATCCCTGTCTTCTGTGCCAGTTGTGAAACTCTCCTTGGGCACACCAAGTCCCTTCTCTTATGGTTGGGAAGTTCTCATTATGCTTCAGATGCCAGAGTAAATGAACCACAACCAGACAAAATGTTAGAAGGTAAAACTAAACGGAGACCATTAAGAAGTGGTGACCTGGATCAACTGCTGGAGGGAGGGTAGATCCTTACAGGTTCACTGCACAAACTCCAGACAGGTTTGGTGTTATGGATGTAAAGTCCTGCTAGGTGGTGTTCTCACTAACCTGGTTTTATCCAAGGCCTGAGACAGCCAGTGCTGTCACCAGGCTTCCAGTCAGAGAATTTTGCAGAAATGTCTTATTAAGAGATGGGCAAACGCACAGACCCATTTCAGTCAGACTGTGATGGCATGAAGAGATGTCAGAATTTGGGTCTAGATTTACAAGAAGATCAAGATGAGGTCAGTACTTGAGCAAGATGAATTCTGTTCTCATCCTGCATTCCTTGCATGGTGCAACCTTGGCTGGAAAGCTCAAAGCCTTGAAGAGAAGAAACACTCAGGCCCATGTTCACTCACAGGAAGAGAGTACAAAGCATCCACCTGTTGAGTCAGGATTCATAGCTGGGAGCTATGATGCTTTTTAGAAGCAGCACAACTCACAAACTCTTCATGAGTCTGACAGAGCTTTCAAGATTAAAAAAGCAGATGTCAAGGAGCACCCACCAAAACCCCTTGGGAAATGCTTTTTGTGATTTCTAAAGATAATCCTCTGCAGTTGCAAATTATGATCTAAGCCTGAGCTTTGTAACTCATGCATTTTTTCAAAGAGATGAGCCTGATTTAGAAAGAGTGTAATACATTAGACATTGCACCTTTTGGCTGGTTGTATTTTCATGCATGTGAAATATTTCACTCGATTTAACAAGTTTGCAATATGCTTCAACTCAAACAGTATATTCATAATTAGTCATACAGCCTCAGCTGCCAAGAGGGGCAGCCAAATCAAGACAGAGAATTTTCCTGAGGCTGGGTAAGAATGATGCTTTTGCTTTTTTTTTTTTTTTTTAAGATTACTTTCTGGCTGTTCAAATGCAAAACTCTCAAGACGTCTGCAGAAAAGTTTAAATTAGCAACTTCAACTGCAAGTTCAGCCAATGCAAACCTGATGAAGTTCCACACAGTCACCTCAGGTCCCAGCCCTCATCTTCCCCTTTGCATCCTATTGCCTGTCCATCCTCTCTTACTATCAAGGCTCCCAACACCTCCTGAACAAAGCACGGGCCTGACACATCAACTCCACAGGCACCAAACATGTATGGACACTGGAGTCTCATTTTCTTATTGCCCAATCATATCTTCAGCATCAGACTTTTTGGGTCTCTGAGCCTCTAGAAGTGCCCCTTTCCTGCAACTGCAGAGCCTTTGGTTTCAGATTTGGCAGTTCAAGTTAGGAGATTAAATTCAGAAAGGTGAACCCAAGCATCTGTGCTTTCCTAGCACCAGAGAAAAGCCACCTGCAAACAGTCCTGGCAGATCTTTATGTCAGCAGGTTCCTTCCTCCATCAGGGAGGTGATTCCACTGTACACCAGTGCAAATCACCCCTCTGAAGCAACCACTGGGGACACAATCACCATCCTTCTTGAATTTTCAAAATTGTGCCCGTGTAGGGCAGAAGAGTTTGGCCATTCTCCTGGAGAATTTGGCTGCAAATTGATTGTCACAGCAAAGCACTGTAAGGTTTGTTGGAGCTGGCAAGTCAGAGCATACAACCACCCATTAGTGAGCTCTGAAATATACACCAGGGCACCAGGTTACGTGAACAGAAGAGGAAATCCAAGTAGGTCAGACATGTTAGGAAGGCCAATTCAGTCTGAATTATTCATCACATCAAACACCTCTGATGGTCTGAGGATTTCAAGAGAAAAATTGCAGTGTCTCCCTCTGGACAGAGTGGTGGTTTCATCCATTGTAAGTGTTGATGTGAGCAGATGGTAGAGACAGTCAAGTGCCTTTTATCAGGATAAAAACTGTTGAGTGCCTCATGCTGTAGGTCCAAGAGTTATAGGGAAAGCTCCCAGCTTTTCCATTCCCTCCCAGGTCAATCAGCTGGAAGAGGTGTTCAAAGACCACATTTATTAGGCAGAAGACAAGCTTCAGGTGCCACTGCTTCAGGAACCTCTGATTCAGGGAACCAACTGGTGGTATCAGCTAGGGATAGACAGATTAGAAATATCCTTATCTAGTCTCTGCATAGCCTCCCCTTACATTTTAATGGTAATACAAAAGACAGTTTGGTCCCCAGAGGGCAAGAAGCCAAATTATAAAGCTAGTAGAAAGAAAGGGAGGTAGGAAAGGCAAAGAGGGCACAAGGATTCCCTGGTACAATGAAAAGGTAGAAACTTCAGATGGAATATGGTTAAGGCAAATAAAATTTACAAGGGCATAGCCACAAATGTTGGTATAGAAAATGAGCAAAGAGAGAAGACTGAATGTTATTATTTTATGCTCAGGTGGAGTTAAGCGCAAGGGTTTTGACTGGGGTGGGTTTGGACGTGCTGGTTGAGACTCATCTCACCCCAGTCTTAACCATCCAAAGACAAAGATTGACAAGTTTCAATTGTCTGAATTGACCTTCCTTTTCTAGTCAACAGTGGGAGGAAAACAATGACACACTTTACTCTTCCAAAACAGGCACTGGAGCAAGGTAGGATGGACCTTCTCCCATGAGTGAAGAAGGAAAAAAAATCCCTCAGCATATCTGGATGCTGCTGCCTGCCTCTAATAACAAAGTACTGGGCCAAGTGGATTTCTCCAAGAGACAACACTACTAATAACCTCAGTAAATAGGTGCAAACAATGGGGCTATGGGTTTGCCCCTAACCCTCACATTGAGCCATACCCACAGCACCACCAACAATTGGGCTATGGCTTTGCTTTAATACCAAAACCCTTGAATATTCAACCCCTTGGCCACTCTATTGCTGTATCTCAAAATAGCTCCCAAATTCCATACCACCATGCAGGTGGCATGGGATGGTGTCCAGATGGGTTTTGAATGTCTCCAGAGATGGAGACTCCACCACCTCTCTGGGAAACCTGTCCCAGTGCTCTGCCACCCTCAAACTAAAGAAGTTCCTCCTCGTGTTTAGATGGAACTTCCTATGGTCAAGTTTGTGGCTCTTGTCCTGTCACTGAGCCCCCCTGAAAAAAGGGGTGCTATTCCTGAAAAAAGATTGGTCCCATCCCCCTGACACCCACAATTAAAGTATTTATACATGTTGATAAGATCCCCCCTCACTCTTCACCAGACTAAAAAGACCCGAGTCCCCCAGCCTTTCCTCATAAGAGAGATGTCCTGGTCCTCCCATCATCTTTGTAGCCTTTGCAGTCCTCCCTCCAGCACTTCCCTGTCCTTCTTGAACTGGAGACCAAAACTGGACACAGTTCTCCAGATAGGGCCTCATGAGGGCAGAGTAGAGGGGGAGAAGACCCTCCCTTGACCTGCTTGCCATGCTCTCCTTGATGTACCCCAGGATGCCACTGGCCTTCTTAGCCACCAGGGTACCTTGCTGGCTCATTGTCACCTGGAGGTTTGAGTATTTCCATTCATGAAGGCAAGGCAAGGCAGGCTGATTGCACAAAGGAGTCTTTCCTTCTGGTGTGTGAAGGTTCCTCCTCTCCCCAGCTGGCCAACTGGGAAGATGCGTGGCTTCTCTGCTGGGTCAATGGTTTGTTGATGGAGTGAGCAAGGTCTCTCAGAAATCTGTTTCAAAGCAACCTCCAGAACTCAAACTCACATCAGCAAGCCTGGGGCAGGATGAGCCCCGTTCCCCACACAGATGGGAGCTTTTGAGCTTGTGTTTTAACTTCGTTCTCTCCTTATACAATAATATTGGAGCTTGATAATCTACCTGGCCCATCAAAACCTGCATGAGCTCTGAGCTTTGTTTCATTACTTTATCCACAGTTTGAAGTGAAGACAGAAAAATCTAACTTTAGAATAACTTCAGCATCATGGTTTGTTTAGCCATGCTTGCAGTCCGCTTTCCACAAAGACAATGACCAGCTCAAATCCAGATTTCCTTTTAATCTGGCCTATTTTACATCAAACAGAAAAGATATTAAAGCTGCTGCTGTGAGATGTGCTGCTCCATGAATTAGTAATTGTGTTTACCTTCTACACTGGGAATTTTTTGCCTGTGTTACAGTTTCTTAGTGCCACTCAACATGAGAAGGTTTTATTAGAATGAGACTATTTCAAAGCACTTTTACACTTGTGTAGAGTCAGTGACTTATTTACTTTCAGACAGTTATTTACTTCCTGTAAATATTTCACAGGCACAGGGTCTCCCAGATGAAAGAAGAGTTTGTTCTGTGCTCCTGTTCAGGAGTCTAATTAAAACCGGAATAAACTGGGAGTGATGGAGCTTACATGCAAACTGCAATGGATGTGTCTGGAGGGAATTCAGCAGGGGAAGTCTGTCTCTTGGCACTAGAATTCAACCTCTGCATGAAAGTGGAAGAAAAATGCCCAACAGAGGAACTGGAAGTCCTGAGATGAGTTTTCAGAGATGGGATAGCCATGAGCCAATGCTGCTCCTGTACAGGCTGTATGCTGCCATCACTTAAGATTAGGTCCTTGTTGCCATTTCTCAGCACCAAAGCCAGCCTTCTCCTTTTTGCCTGAATATTCCTCCTACACCACAGACTTGAAGTCAGCAGCATTATCTCCCTCTGCCTGCAACCCCACCAGCCCAGAGCCACTGCCATGGGGACAAGGCTTCTGCATCCCACTTGTGAAAGCTGGGGACATGTCCTCACTTGGGGTAGGTCACTAATGCCACTGGCACCCAAATGCACCTTGTGTCTTCAGTGGCTATGGGCCCTGCAACAGAAATAGCACTTTCTCTAGTATCTTGGTGACTACGACAGAATGATGGGCACTGCAAAGGACTCCACGGCTGGGCTGCCTGTGTGTTTGGATAACTTCCCACAATCATTGCTCCAGAAAAAAGCCAGAGACTTCAAAGTAATCAAATAAAAATTAAAAAAGAAAAATTAAAAAAGAAAAATTAAAAAAGAAAAATTTAAAAAGAAAAATTTAAAAAGAAAAATTTAAAAAGAAAAATTTAAAAAGAAAAATTTTTTAAAAAAAGGAGGGTGGGGAAGAATGATCAAGCATAACGTCCCTTATTTTTTTGCAAGAAATACCTTGTTTGCTGTTGGTTATGGGAAGTTTACTTACCACAGCTGTCTAGAACACAAGAGCAATTTAAGTTTTGAGGGAGGATTTTTTTGCTTAAAAATCTTTGAAAAGAGTGCATTTGGAGACAAGGGAGATTATAAACAATCCTTTAACAAGATTCTTAAACCGTTCGTCTGCTTAATGTTATCGATCAGGGCAGGCAGAGAACATTTTAAATAAATAAATCTATCAGATTACACTGGAAATAGCTTTCTTCTCCTAAGCTTCTTTTCAGTCTGCAGAAGAAAGCTTCTCCAAAAGGCAAAAAGTCCCAAAGCCCAGGTGGAGGCACTGCCAGAACATGATGCCCTGCACCCCTGCCACTTCCTTCTGCCTTAGGTTCAAACACACACCCAGTAGCCACATGTGGCACTGTTCTGTTCCAACAACAAAAAGGGATATTTCAACCAAAAAAAGCTTCAAATCTAACACTTCAAAGCAGAAAAGACATCTCCTAACAGCTCGTTGCTCCTAAAAGCCTTTCTAATAGGAAGGAACATGACTTGATTGTGTTTTCAGCGGCCTTCTTTTGAGAACATAGATCACTAAATCCAGATAATCCCATATAAGATATTTAATTGATGACATCCACCTAAGCAGCAAAGCTTTCATCTCCAATAAAAATCTGGGGATTTGGTTTGCAAAACACTTTGCTTTCAATTTCACGCCCCACAAGTTGACAGCAATAGTAGTAAACAACAGAACTTATTTGTATTAGTAGCCTCATTTATCCTAATAATGTAGGCATTTTCTGCAGATTAATTAGCAATAATGTTGTGAATACTATTACAAGTGAAATATGCACCGTAAACCAAAAATAATTTGACTGACCTATGTTCTAAAGTAAAATATTCACAGTAATGAGATTCTAACTACCCTTTGTTAGGGCAGGCCATTCTCTACACTCCTCTTTATTGATAGGAGATGCATTGTTTCAGCATTTTAGCTTCATTCATATTCTCACATTTGCATTTTCCTCTGCACAGAAAATGAGAGATGATCATTACCTTCTTCACTTTGCATTCAATTTACATCAACAGCACATTACCTCATCCTCACTCATTTATCTGCCACAGAAATTTGGTAAGAAAAGCTTCTGTCAGTAATGAACACAGATAATTTCAAATGGTCAAAGAAGAAACGAGATGAATTACAGGGTTTGGGATCTTTTGTTTGCACAAGAAAGTGGAAATAAAAGATTTTTTTTCCACCTAGGCAACAGGGATCTCACAAGCTGTAGCTCACATTCAGCATCTCATATTTACCTGTAGCTGATGGGTTCTTTCTGCATACAAAAGTAACTCCAGATACCCACACAACCACAAATGTTTTCTCTCATTTGCTACACGAGGCAGCATTTTTAAATTTTTTTTACTCAGTGCACAGAATTCATGGTTCATAAGCTCATAATTTATATATGCCCAGAGGCTATTGCAGCCTCATAGCAAGGTGCAGCTCTCCAGCCACCATAGGCCATACCCAGGGTCTCAGCATACAGGGTTTTATTCTGCTTATGACCATTTCTGGCACCTTGGAACGTGCTGTGGGGTTCTCCTGCATTGACAATAACAGAATTATCACAGAATCATTCTGGTTGGAAAGGACCTTCAAAATCATAGATCATCAGGTCCAGCCATCAGCCCTACACCACCATAACCACTAAACCATCTCCCAAAGCACCACATCCATCTGTTTTTTGAATACCCCCAGGGACAGCGATTCCACCACCTCCCAGGGCAGACTATTCCAATGCTTCACCACTCTTTTAGTGAAGAAATGTTTCCTAATACCTAATCTGAACCTCCCCTGGCACAACTTGAAGCCATTTCCTCTTGTCCTGTTGACAGTCACTAGGGAGAAGAGGCCAACACCTGCCTGACTACAACCTCCTTTCAGGAAGCTGTAGAGACCAATAAGGTCCCCCTCATCCTTCTTCTCTCCAGACTGAACAGCCCCAGTTCCCTCAGCCTGTCCTCATAAGGACTGTTCTCCAGACCCCTACTCAGCCTCATTGCCCTTCTCTGCATCCTATCCAGCACTCCAAAGTCCTTCCTATACTGCTGCTCCCAAAACTCCACAATACTCAAGGTATGGCCTCACCAAAGCAGAGTAGAAGGGTAAGATCACCTGCCTGGTCCTCCTAGTCAAAATGTTCCTAATAGAAGCCAGGATGCTGTTTGGCTTCTTGGCTACCTGGGCACACTGTTGGCTCATGTTCAGCTGTCTGTCAATCAGCACCCCAGGTCCCTCTCTGCTGGGCAGCTCTTATCCATCTTGCTTTGGTGGGAAGTAGTACAACTTGCCAGCTCCTCTCTTCTAACATTTCTGCTTTAACAAACCAGCAGACCCTGCTAGCTTCTTGCTACTCTTAACCATGGTATTAGAGTTAATACCAAGGTACAACAGCACCAACAGCACACTCAGAGATTGAGTTCTGCTTTAAAATGCCTCTATCCCAGACCTCTGTGGTGTTGGAGAGGGCACTGAAAGCCCCAGGTATGCATGGGTGCAATGATGACTTTCAGCTCTTCCCTATGTCCATGGGGAAATGGGGAGAGAAGCAAACTGGGAAGCAGGTTTTGTGCTGGTTGACCCTGTCCTGCTCCAAGGGCACCTGGTCCTGGAGGGGAAGCTTCATCTGTGGGGTTGTCTTAAGAGAATCACACCACCTCTTCTTGATGAAATGTAGACCATCCTGAAGCCTTTGAAAATGTTTGTGTGGACTTTCACATGGCCAACAATATCACCTGGACAGGAATAGGAAACCCAGTTCTTTAGAGAGATTCCCTGAAGCTGAACTAATTTATTCTTGTCCCATGCTCCAACCTCAAACGTGGCAGTAATATCCTAAAGGGCAGAAGATGAGCCCAAGGTCTGCAGGTCCCTGGCAGGTTCCTTGGACATGAATGAACTCATGTAATACCCAGACTACCACTGAAAGCCTTGCCAATGGCACATCTGGGGATCTTACAGAATAAACAAAGCACTTGCACTTTGGAACTATTGACTGAGCTCCACCACCAGAACAATTTGTTAGCAGGAGGTTTCAGGAAGAAGATGGCAAATATCCCCCTCGTTCTCTCCATTTTTCTTCTGGGAGCTTGTCTTGGTGATGAAAGTTCAGGTGGGTTCATTTAAAACCTAGAAACTCCTTCACTTTTGGGTCTGGGGTGTTACTGGCCCAGGTGAAGGGACAGTTTGTCACTTGATGTTGGGACAGCTTGTGCAGTCTGATAGGAGCTGAGAGCTCAGAGGAAACTCTGCATTCCCTAGGTTCTCTCTTTAAAGCTCTTGGGTTTTTTCTTGGGAATGAAATAATAGGTTTTATGTTGATTTTACAAAGAGTGTGTCACAGGGATTAATTTTAAGAATGGGACTTTTCTCAAACCTTTGGCAGCTTTTAAGCTTTCTGAGCTTGATTCAGCCATTTTAGAATGCACCCACCCATGCACAGAGGGAAAAAAAGGGGAGAGCCTTGCTGCTAGAGTAACATCCACACCTCAGTGTGTGCTGCTGCTTTGTCCCTGAGCACAGGCAAGTACTCCCATCAATAAAACAGTCACTGGATTTGCCACCAGGAGAACTGTTTAAAGCCAAACCCAGCGTGAATTTAACACAGACTGTAAGATGCAGCCAAAACTGTAGACAAGATAGAGGAGTTGATGGATGTGGGCAATCACACATAGTAATGCAGGCTGCTGCTTGATTTATCTGTACCAGCAATAATTCCAGCAGGGGCTAGTTGACATCCAGTGTGAATACTTGTTTCATGCAAAGCTGGCCTTTCTTCTTTCATTAAAACATTGCAAGCAACAGGTTTAAAAAAAAAAATAAAATTGTCTGCCTTCCAAAATTTTTGCTTAGCAATGAAAAGTGAGCAGAGCCTCATATTGGTACCACCACCCACCCAGTTGCAACTCCTAGAAAATACTATACTGAGCTGAAGGGACAGGACTCCCCCACAGCCCCATCTCACTGTCTCTATGAGTACATCCTTGGTGTGAGGATGGTTCCCAGGCAGGGTGAGTACCATGCCTGTCATCCCGTGGGGTCTGCAACCTTCAGTTCAAATCAAGTTTTGCTTGTGAAGCAGCATGTGGGGTCAGTGAGCAACTGAGAAAGCGGAGAGAGATCTGATGGAGGCAAAGCTGCAGTCATTACAATTAGTTCTCCCTATAACGTGGCTTAATTACAGCAGGTGCCTGGCACAGCCCACTGGGAAGAGAAGGAACAGGTCCAATGGAGCCTGAGGGAAGGGGACAGGTCTTCTCCAATGAGGCCATTCTTCCCCCCCCAGTGTCTCCATGCCCTCAACCCCTGGCTCAGCCAGGGAGGCTCATTTGGGGTTGTTTTTTCATGTCCCACCCATAAAGCACAACCCTGCAGCTAGGAGGGGACCACCCCCACGAGGCTGCAGTGTTGGAAAGAAGCCTGGCATCTTCAGAGGTCAGTGCTTTATTCATCAATACCTCCTGCCAAAAAATAAAATAAAATTTTTTAAAAATAATACTAAGGTCAGGACTTTAATGCACTATTTTTTGGTTTTAACCTAAAGCACCCCAACGTGAAGGTGGCAGAGGTGCAAGCTTGCTGTACAGTGACTAAAAAGCATTGCAAAAACCAACCAGACCATTCGCTTGCAGCAAGATCTCTGGGTGAAGAGGATGGTTACACCATCAGAAACATGGTGTAAAACAAGGGGCTGTGGTCTCTGGGGTCTCCTCTGGATGGAAAGTGAGTTAGCCAGAAGGTAGCCACGGGGGGCTGGCACTTGCCCCTCACTGTTCTCTCTGCCTGCCTGAGCTCACGCTCCCCTTAGGGCTTGGAGGGGCCCCATGGGTGTTCAAACCCCTTCAGCACAGATCCCCCAACTCAGGGTCCCTGCCCAGGGTGGCCACCAGCAGCTCTGGGTAGAGCTGCTCTGCCATGCCATCTGGTGACAAAAAGGGACACGGCTGCGAGCGCCAAAGGAAGGTGGAAAGAAGAGACTGGGGAAGCAAAGCAGGAAGATCTTTGGGATGAAAAATCTTTTAAGAGTGGTGGGATGGACGAAGAGGTCTCAGCAGCAGTGGTTCAGGAGCAAACCCTGTCTGGTGCTTGCCACCGGGAGGCTGCTGCTGACCTTGCTCATGGGACGTGTGGTCCTGCCAGGAGAACATTTGTGTCAACACCATGGCAGGACTGTGTGTCCTTGTGCCCTTCAGCAGGCTGCCACCATGGGGGGAGCTGGTGGTCACTGTGGACACCCCCCCTAGACTGGAGGTCCCCTGGGGAAAGTCAGTGGAGGGGACACCACCTTGGTGATGTGACCTGCCCCAGGGGGTGAGGAGGGCTCGCATCACCTCTCTGCCAGCAGGAAAATGTGGAACCTAGGCACGTTGGGAAAAGGCAAGGAGCAGGGAGAACAGCACAGGGGACATGGCTTCCAAAGACCCCAGCTGCCTGCTGAGGCAAATGGCCTTTTACAGACAAAATAGGCAAAGACAGGTAAAGGACAATTTCTGTGTTCATACAAGACCTTAGCAAGTGGCAGCCTTTAAAAGCCTATTTTCTCCTCTCAAATATCTTATTCTGGTCAGTGCATCTATGATAAGAAGCATTCACACCATCTGCTTTAGGGTATTTTAAGCATTGAACTTCAGCATCCCCAGTCACCCTCTTGCCATCACTCATTTCTGTCCATCAGCTACTTTCACCCTCAGTTCTCCAGGCTGCATTTAAAGTCAGACACCAAAGAAACCTCGTGCTAGTATCTCCTGAAACATCCCTGGCCATGGGGCAATGGTGAAGTTGAGGCACTAAAAAAACCTTTTTAGAGAACAGGGCCCTGGCAGCCCACCCCAGCTGCATCCCATGATGGCAGATGTTCCTCTATAGCCGCTTTTTCTTCTCAAACTGCAGTTTTCATTGGGAACAAGGAAGCAAACTCAATTCTGCACAGGCAAAGGCGAGCCAATTCCAACAGATTAGAAGAGTTTATTGCTGGGAACCTCGAGAGAGAATGCATAGAAGAAAAATGCAGCTTTGAAGAAGCCCGAGAAGTGTTTGAAAACACTGAGAAAACAGTGAGTATTGCTGCTGCAAAATAGCAACACCTTGTTCCTCATCCTTCAGGTGAGGCAGAGGGGGGAAAGAGGAATGAACAACAAGGGGGAAAGCTGCAGGGGCCAAGTGCAGCATCTATCACATTTTATTCTCCTCTGTGATCCATCAGTTGGGCTGGGGAACTGCTTTAAAGGTTTGTTGGTCACCACTGGGGTTATGGAGGCAGCAGATTTCCTCAAAGTCTTTTGCTGCCACTTTGGAGTCATGGCTTTACTACTTCAGTCAGGCAGTGCCCACAAATTAGAAATCTAAGGAAATCACTTTTTTTTTTTTTTCCTTCCTCTTTTCAGATGGAGTTTTGGAAAACATACATTGGTAAGAGCTGCTTTCTTCATGTTCAAATGCATAATATTCATCTCCCTGTGCATAAGTATCAGATGCTTATTGAAACCAATGTATTACAGCATTCAGAAACTGTTTTGTGGCAGAGCTAGTCAGGGTCATGCACTCTATATCCTGCAGCCACCCCTCCTGGGCCTTTCCTGTTTGTGTACAATTTCAAGCTAAAAAAAAAAAAAATTACTTAACATGTTCTTTGTTCAAGCAGTGGTTTTGAACAGAATTCAAAACCCTCACAAGATAAAAAACAGTTTCTGCAGACCACTGGTGCTGTTGAGCCCAGTTCACACTCTGGGCTTCTGGTTCAAGCTGTGATATTGAGTCAAACAGGACAGCAATAATTAACACCCCCCCAGCAAAGAGCAAATGCTCTTTTCTCAGGCAGAGATCTCCAGACAAGCCACAACCTTGCCCAAGAGTGAATCTCTGGAAATGCCATATTTAAGTGGCACCTCAACATGAGCATAGCAAACAGCTGTTTGCAATTCACACCAGTGGTCTCAAAACCCTTGCTTCTCCACTTTGCACCATCTATTTCTTCCCTTTCAGTCTCCATCCCCAATGACTCCTCAGTTGCTTAACAAAAAGATTTTAATGCCCACTAAAACATCTGCAACTAATTTTAAGGACGCTTCAATAAATGGACTGCTTTGTAGCTTGGCAAAGCTCCCAGAACATCTCACTAAAAAGCCTTAAATAAATCAGATTAGTCAGTCCAGACTATAAAATAAAAATGCTACACTTGGATTATAGGTCTGGCCTCTGAAAAACCAACTGATGAACCTCAGCACTGCCTTTGCTTCCTTGCTACTGTAACCAATTACCTCTTGAAACACAACGAATGCTGTATATTCCCCTGTCCAAGCTCCTGGTTTACTGTTTGGTTTACAAGCTGCCATTCCCAACACCTGCAGCCCACAGGAGCTCAGCTCTGGCCCAGCACCCAAGTGGTGCCAAACTTCCATTGCCCTCACCAGGCAGCAACGCAGCCACGATCCACATCTTATGAGCAAACCTTGACTTAGACAAGGCAAAAACACCCAAGCTGCCTCCTGCATTCCATCCCTCAAAGCACCATTACTAGCCACCTTCCTCCTTGTCTTTGCATTACCATTCCAAGGCTCACAGCCCTCCAATTTATCCAACTTATTGTTCTAAAGTGTTAGATCACTCGTTTTCGCAATATTGGATATTTTTATTAAAAGCCCCAACTTCTCAGATTTAGGCAACCGTGAAAGTAAAAGCCCTGATATGTTAAGAAAAATCTAGACCAGTTTATAGTAAAAGACTTAAAAAGAAAGGCTCTCAAGCCTAATACACAGAGAGGTCTTCAAGCCCAAATGGACAGGCAAAACCTTCAGAGAACAAAGACAGCAGTGTTAAAATAATTCCTTACCACTCTTGAAGATTTAAGCCCCCTAACTTTCTCTAACTCAGTCAAAACATGAGGTCCTCTTGAGATGTTGCATAAGGGAGACAGAAGAGGGGTGCTGCCTAAATGAGCAGAGTTTACTCCTGCAAGGGCAGGGTCCATAATTAGGACTAAGGGTAAAGAGCTGCTGCTGTTACCCTGGTGCTGACATTGTCTGTTGTGCTCTTGGCTGCCAGGATCCAAGTTATTTTCCATGACAAAGAAGGCAGGTGTGCAGTCCTCTGCTTGTCTTTAACAGGAAGCATGCACCAAGCAAGGCTCCAGCTCTTGGTTGGCACCAGCCATGGGATGCTCATGTTTGTTAATTCTCATGTCTTCTCTCCAAGACGGAGATCAGTGTGACCCCAATCCGTGCAAAAACGGAGCCGTTTGTGAGGATGCAGTAAGTTCCTATGTGTGCTGGTGCCCACCTGGGTACGAAGGCAGAAACTGTGAGATAGGTACGTATGGAGGGTTGTCCTGTGGCTTCTCTTCTGCACAACTCAAAATCCCAGTGGATCAAAAGGGGCATGGAGTTTCATCCTACTCGAGGGCTGCTTTGGACACAGTTCGCCTCGTTGTAAGGCACTGTGTGAATGTGGAAATTCAGCCCATCAGCAGTGGGATTGTGGGCATGTCTGGGGATAGAGAAGTGGATGTCTACGTTCTCTCCTCTCCTTGGTGGAACCCCAGCTTCACTTCCACTGAAGACCAAGATGCTTGGTGGTATGAAGGGTTCAGAGACACAGGCTCAAGGTCTTTTGTTCCATTCAGTGCAGCTGCCAGCACAAATGTTGGTTCAGTGGCCTTCCTCTATTTCCTCAGCACCAGCCTTGCTGGAACTCCACAGTCAGGGACAATATGCTCACCTGCTGAAAGCAGCAGTGTCCTCCTGACCCAATAGCACCCCCATGCTCCCACCACTCCTCTCCATCTCTCACACCAGGTGGTCCCCAGAGTGGGAGGATTCTCACAACCTCCTCTGAATGGCACTTGGCTAAATTCATAATTATAATTATCACCAGCAACCTTGACTCTGAAGGCAAACAAAAGGCAAATATTTTCCTAATGGGTTGAGGAGTTTATGAAAACCAAACAGCTGATAATTTAAGCAAGAGGGATATTCAGCTCTTATAATATAATCAGGGGCTGTACGACTCGCATAATGTGCTAGACTCACTGCACTAATAAAAGATTCTCTTTCTAGTTGTGCTGCTGCTCTGGCAAGAGAGGAGTGTATGTTAAAAAGAGCATTTCAAAGCTGCATCAAATTTAAATAGTCTTGTTGCAGATTTCTTGTGGAAGTGAGACAGGCACAAAAATAGCACTAGAAGCAAGGCGTGAAAAGGAGCACTGTAAAAATAGTAAATGATGGCATTAAAATGGCTACAGGAAAGGAGGTGTCTTTGAGGAAGTAGGAGTGGAGTTAATCTGCTGTGAATTTTTTGAAAACCTACTAAGAATGAAGTGTCTGCAGCTTAGTGGTTTCCCCAACTCCAGGAGATGGTTTTCCTACCACAGAGGAGTGCAAGAAGGTAGGCACATCTCTCTGTACTTCAGGCTGGGACATGTTTCATCATACATGCTGCTGAAATGGCTCTTCAACATCAGGCCTAGATGATTTTTTGGTGTGTCAGGAACATATGGCTTTGCTCAAGGCTTTAAAAGAGGAGCCTAACACTAATCCCAGGACAAAGCCCTTTCTGGGTTCAGGGTTTGCTCCTTCTGATACACAGTGTTCTCCACCAGCACCTGGACTGGGGCTGGATTGCTGTAAGCACCAGGGGGGAGGAGAGAAGTATGATGGTGGGGAAATCACGTGGCTCCTAACCAAATATTTGCAGGGGTCCTTTAGGGTCAGGCTGCTAAATTTCAGGCAGCACACAGCTGTTGGAGGCAGGAGGCTGCACCAGGGCTTGGCAGGACCTCTTGTAGGACTGTTCCTCAACCTGCCTTCTCAAAGAGGTCCTGAGTGCTCCTTCACCACAAGCAGGGATGGTATTTGGAAGGAGAACACTCTTCTTGTAAGCAAGAATCTGTTTTCCATAGTCTGGGTGAAAAACAGTGGGTTAGAGGCCGAGTCCAAAGGCCCAAGTCCCAACAACCCTCTGATCAGTTCCATTTCCAAAGAGCTTTCACAGTTTCCTTTCAATTTCTTTCAGACTTTACTTGTGCTATTAAAAATGGAGGCTGCAAGCACTTCTGCAGGCACGACCCACCACAGAAAGTTGTGTGTTCCTGTGCTGCTGGTTACAAACTTCATGAAGATGGAAAGTCCTGTACACCTACAGGTTAACTTTTAAAGTATTTTTAAGAGAGCTGGGTGAAAGCTTCCAAGGGCTTGTTCTGGGCTTCGATACATGAATCTCACAGGAATGCAATGTCCTGTTGGGAACCAGCCTTGTTTCTCTGCTTAGCAAATATAAAGAGCCTGACCCCACACTTTCCCAATGGCAGATGTGGGGTCAGGCTCGAAGGATATGATTTGAATGCCTTTTTTAGCCTAGGTGAATGGAAAGGGGGGGCAGGTGTCCAGCAATTTGTCCACAAGATAAATGCTTGTTTCATATGGCTACTGGCACAGGCACCTCTCCTTATATTTCTAGATATGGATCAGCAGCTTTCAGGAGACAGAAAAATTGCATTCAGCTGCACCAGAATGCAGGCTGGTTCCCAGCCAGGCAGAGCTCATTCCCATATTTTTCCAATAAAAGCTACTGCTTAGCTACTGATCCTGCATCGAGTATGCCCTGGGCTTTTTCAGAACAAAAGACAGTCCTTCTTACTGTACACCCTCCTGATGTTTGACAGCTGGACATCATGCAGTGAGCTGGTGGAGCCAAGTCAAGCTTTGTGGGGGTGTTGTCCTCCCACTTGTGTGTAGCTACACACAAAGACACCCAGCAGCAAATAGAGCCCATGGCTCATCTGTGGTATTGACAAGCAAGATGGCAAGGCAGCCTAAGGGCTGGAGGGGAAATGTGCTGCCTGAGGTTGCAGCTTCAAAAAGAGCTACAAGAATAGCTAGTTTGTGTTTTAATCTCCAATTTTACCCTGCTCCTAGTCTGCTACAACAGCTCCAGCTACACCAACATGCAATCCCAATGCACCACAGTGGATCAAGTTAGTTGATCTCAGCAGCACATCCGGCAGAGGAAAGAGGAGATTGAGTAGAGAAAAAAAGTTATCTAAGCTCTGTTTAACATTTGATGCAATTGTATTTCTAACACCAGAGAGTAACAAATTTTCTCACCTAAGCTAGCATAGAGGCACCTGCACAGGTGAGTTAGTTTCTGAAGGTCTGATAGCTACAGCCAGGAACACTGAGCTCCTGAAAGTGCTGACTTTCTGCAGGCAGTGATGGGAAGCATCTTAGGAAGTCCTCAAGTCCTTCTATTAATGGAGACCATTAAGAGCTCAGGCCTGCGTTGCCCAACCTGCTCTATCACTTCCACTAGACCAGAAAGTTTTACTGTTAGCAATAAGATTATCTTTCAGGTTGGGTAATTGCCCTTCCTGCAACAGCTTCACTTTTGTTGACTCTGAAACATTCATTTCCTACACTAACCTTGCAGGTAAAACTTCCCATCCTTCAACACCTGTTTGAGCCCTGTGCCTAAAGTGAACTGTGTGGAAAAAACCAAAAAAACACCACAAAGAAATCTCAATAGGCCACACTTACATCTGATTTGCACTAATGTTTGTTTGCACAGTGCTGTCAAAAGCTTTTCAGATGAAAGACAATGGCTGATGCCATTTACTGTTTTGACTGCCACTGTCAGCAGGAATTCAGTACACACTTAGTAGGAGAGAAAGGGGAAGCGCCTGAAATGGGCCTAAGGATGAGATCTTCATTAGCAGAAAAAAAAACCCTAAGTCTTTCTAGAGTTTATTAATGTTTTCCTCACCTTGGTGCCAAGAAGGATTATCTGTACAATTGGCAGATATTATTTCCTGCCCTCTCCGAGCTGGACTCTTATTGTGCTCAAGTTACTTGCTGCAGAGATGCCAGCCAGGCTCCAGCCTCCCAGGCACGCACCTCAGCCTCCCATGAAATACAGGCACAGCTGACCCTGCCCCTCAGACCTCTGCTCTCACTCACAAGTTTTCTGCTTTCTAAAAGCTGTTCAGAATTCACTTTTAAAGCCCAGAAACAATTTATGCTTTTGCTACTCGTACAGGTTGCCCGCCTTGCTGCCCAAAGGCACAGGCAGCAGCTTGTAAGGACTCAGGGGTCGGTCCACAGCCCTGCATCTCCCATGTTAGTGCTGGAACAGGGGGCTGAGCAAAGCAGCATTTGACCCTTCTCCTGCTCTTTCAGTTCCAGTCCTAACCACGGCTGTTTCTCTCCCAGTGCCTTATCCCTGCGGAAGGATCACAGCTCCGGAAGCAAAGAGTAAGCTCACCCGAGCCATAAACACCTTTGAGAACTGGAACATCACCAACGATGACCATGATGATGCTCACGAGGAGGTGCTTGACAACATCACAGAAACCAGCACAGCTGCCACCACAAAAATCACACCCATAATTAAGACAGGCACCCGGGTCGTTGGTGGGTCAGACGGCATGAAAGGCGAGGTGCCCTGGCAGGTACTGCCTCTTTCCACAGCTCTCCTGGGAACCCCAGCTGTCACTCTTCTCTGTTCTTTTCCTTCTTACTGCAAGGACAGTTTTCCTCTACATTTTCCTTTTTTACATTTAGATTTTTTTTTTTGAATTTATCCTACATTTTATATCACAGCAAGAAAACTTGCCTGGCAGAGGGCTACCTGGGAAAAAAAAGCAAGAAGGCAGAGTCACAGCTGCTTTACCTTGTGGGCCACAAAGGATCCAGCTTTGAGCTATAGATACAGATTCTCCCATAGTCCCTGAATTTACCAAGATTAAGCCAAAGGCTGAGGGAGGGGAACTGTGCAAGGCCCAGCTTTGCAATGAACAAGGAAGCTCCTTTTCTGGCTCCCTCAGTTTCAACAGATCCGTGATAATTTATACCATCACAGGATTTGTCCTTGTGTGACATGTACCAAATCTAGCTGCTCTTTCTTTTTCCAGCCCTACATTCTACTTGTGACATCATACTGATCTCTGCCTCACCAGAAGTGACATAACAGGCTGGGGAGGGGGCAGGGAGATGCAAAGAAGCTTCCTCCAAAACCACTCTGCAAACGTTTTTAAATTGTTCTCAAAAGGAAAAAGATAGCTCCTAGCCTGGGTGGTTTTCAAAGTTATTTATTGTCTTTAAATTCTACTCTGGCTTCAGTGAGCACAGAAATCTCAGCGGCTGAGAGTGTAAAATAATAAATCCAGGTGAGGTTCTAGGAAAAGCAAATCTTTCTGTTGCAAGCTCCAGCACAGACTGACACTGATGGTGTCAATGAAAAGCTGCTCACAGAGGGATGTAAATGCCCATTCAAACAGATCAGCCAATTCCTCCCTGTCTGCTGGGGGAGCACAGCAGTGAGCAGGGTGTTTGCAGATAGGGCAGAAAGAGGCATTTGCCCTCCAGTTCACAGCTAGAAGATACAGTAATGTGTTAGGGACATACATGGCCACCAGAAGCAGAAGTTTTGCTGGGAGGTCATGTTTTGTATCTGAAAGGAAGAGGCTGTACCACCGCCTGAGCCACGCAGAGCTTTCTGGAAGAGCCTTTTGTGGGACAAACTATAGGTGATGCTGGCATCCACCAGCCATTCACAGAGAGTCAGGTAGTTAAATATGAAAAAATAGTATCCATAAAGAAAGGAAATTCACGTTACAAGCTCAGCTAGTTGGCTGTGCTCATGGACACCTTTATCTCACCAGGCACTCTCTTCACAAAAAGTCTTGGTTGTCCTTTTGCAAAAAACAAAAAAGATGCTCAGCAGCCTGATGTGATTCAGGCAGCAGCCAGAGGGGTGCTCCCATTGCCCTGGACTTTGGGGGTGGTTTTGGGGTTTGGGGGGGGGTCAGATCCCAGTGGAGAGCCTTTGAATCCATGTCACTGCCTCTTCTGTGGCTGCCTCAGGGGCAGTCTCACACCCACAGGTTGGGTGCTGAGCTTTGAGGTGGCTCCAGCACCCTGTGCTGCCAGCCAGGAGCCCCTGGGGGAGAGCACCCATGGGACACAGGGGATGGGGGTGGCACCAGGGTATTGCCATAGGTGAGCTTTGTCCTCTTCATTCTGGATACTGAACTCCTCAAAAGGCAGCCAGGCCTGCCTAACAAGGCTTTAAATGAGTAAAAATGTGCAAACTACAAGGCTGATAGGCAGTGATGAGGATAGGGATAGGGATGATGAGCTACACAGATGGGTGAATTATAGAGAAATCCCTCTTTTGAGTAGAGTCCACTGAGAAAGCTGACCGATTTAATTAGAACTTTTGTCATGAGGAACGTCCTGGTTTGTGCCCTGAAAACTCTGAGGCAGTTAGATGCACATACAAAATAAGTAGTTAAGATTTTGTCCCTAGTTAACTGGTTAAGATCTGGTCACCAGTAAAATACACATGGAAGTGTTTGTATTTCAGGTGCTCCGAGTTTTATGCTGAGGTTTATCCCTCCCAACCAGGCAGCCAAGGGAGGAGAAGTGGAACTGGGCTCTAACCCATGCTGGGCACCCTCTGTGACAGAGCAGGGGACATGGGGGTGGCAGGGACTGCCTGAGGAGCAGCATCTCTGAGAGCACTGGGTCTGTATGACCTAAAGGCAACCTGTCCTGTAGCCAAACCAATCCCCCACTTCCTCTCCAGTCTACACAGATCCACAGGTGTGTTTCCCTTCTCCTCCTGCAGGTTCTTCTAGTGAACAGCAATGGTGTGGGCTTCTGTGGTGGGTCCATCATCAATGAGAAATGGGTGGTGACAGCAGCACACTGCCTGAGCCCGGGTGACAACGTCACTGCTGTGGCAGGTGAGCACCTCGGGTGGCATCGGGCCAGCACAGAGTGGGGGGACAGAACTGGCATCCCCAGGCAGAAGGTCTCAACCTCCCCACCAGGGTGGGCAGCACAGGTGGCTTTAGGGCACTCAGGACCCTGATCAGAGTGTTCCAGCAGCCTGGTCTGTGCAGGTGCCACCACCTCTGGTGGCAGTGAGCAGGGCCTGGCCTTGGTCCCAAAGCCACCAAGCTGCTAGGCTGTGTTGCAGACACAGGCAAACGTCCCACCTGAGCCAGGGAGGACCACTGGATGCTAAAAACCCTGATGGGCTACAGTTTAAGGTGCTGCTTCATGAGCTGGTGTGATGGATTTTTCTCTTTATTACCCAGGTAGGGCCTCACTAGGGATTTCTGCCTTTCTTCAGGGTCACACTAAATTTTCACATAGCTCTCAGAGAATGGATTCACGTGGCTGGTGCAAGCATCAGCAACCTGGCTAACTATTTGCCAAGAAGGTGACTACTTTTTCTCCCGGCTTCTTTAGAATGAAACATAATTTAGGGACTGAAGTAGAGGAATTGGGATGGCATGAGGGAAAGTGAGATTTTACAGCAGGGTCTCTGGGGAGTCTGGCAGAGGCAGTGTGGCCAGACTGTGCTGAGAGTGATTCTGCCACTTCAAAACACAAATGTATCTCTGCTCCAAAAAATAGCATTTCTCCCTGATTCTTGGTACCCAACTCTTCCAGCCTTCTGAGAACTGTGGCAGAAACAGCTTTCTTAAATTATATATTTCTCCCCTGTGAGACAAGCCAGTACAGGAAGGTGATGCGGGTAGGTCCAGGAGGGGGAACACTGACCTGTTTAGGGATTGCTACAAGGAGCCTGGAGAGGAGGCAGGAGAGAAACATGCTTTCTGCTTAAACACTCTGACACCTATTAGTGACAAAAATTACACTCTACCTGAAGCACTGAGCTCAACACAACAAGCTCATCAACAGGACTTCAAGTGCATCTTCATCTCCCACATCAACATGCCCAAGTTTCTGGGTGTTCCCAGCCAAACCCTCAGGGATAGCTACCACCTGCCCAGAGCTGGCAGGATGAGCCTCAGAGCATTTTTTGCTATTTTCAGGCAGTTTTGCTGGAAAGCCCATCCCAAAGCCCAGCCTTGAACCCATCAACATGAGAAAGTGAAAAATACCCTGTGCAAAACCATCCCCAGCAAATCATGTTTCCACAGGGACAAAAGTTTTACTTTGCTGTATCTGCAGGCAAACTGCCTCTCCCTTCAGGCTCTCTCCTGCATGTCACACACCCCTCCATTTAGGATGTTATCAGCCAGCTCCCCTTGCACTACCTTCAGGCCACTCTGCAGCACTGCGGGGTTTCCAGAGCAGGATTTTGGACAGGTAGTAACTCAAGAAATTAAAATACAAATGTGTAGGGCTTCAGAGACTGTTGGGTTTGTGCCTGCACGGGCAACACCTGCTTCCTTCACATCCACTCATATTGAACATTCAGTTTTGAATATAGCATCCTAGGAGGCCCAAAAATCAAAAGCAGAGAGTGGAAGTAGCATCCCTCTCCTGTCTTTCTTTGCCTTTCCACTCTCATCCCTGAAGAGTATTTTTAGGGCCCCAGCAATAGTAGGCAATTTTAGGATAAGAAAAAAAAAAACTTTCAAACTCTCCCCCCACTTTCCTTTTGCATTTACACTCTGGAGACACAGCCTGCAGGGAAGCTGACAGTCACACTCTGCTGTAAAAACCAAAAAACACCCTCACAAAGCCCAGCACCAGCCACCAACCCTGCCTTCCCCAGGCTCCAGCATCCACATGAACCCAGCATGCAGCCTCCTCACCTCTCTCGACAAGCTCCCTGCTGCTCCTTGCAGGTGGTTGCAGCAGACACAGGACACCACCAGGGCCAGCAGCACTGCAGCAGATATTGTTTAGAGGAGATGGTACGTTCTGGAGATCACAGCAAAGCAGGCAGAAATCCCCCAGCAGGGGTGAACTCCACATCCTGTGCCTCTGGGGCTGCGAGAAAGCAATGGGGAAAAGTCCTTCTGGGCTCCAGTCTTCAGCACAGGCAGGAGAAGGGACACAAACACTACCTGCTTACAGACCCAAGACCCCAAAACATCTGCCCTTCCTTTTACCTGTTCCACAAGCAGGTAATGAGCTGCATTACCTGCAGCTCAACCACAGGAACCTGAAGCTGCAATTGCTGGCAGCTGAACCACAATCTGGCAGTGAGGACAAGGAGCACCTGGGAGCACTGGGGCTGGGGGAAGGTTTGTTGCCCCATGGCCAGGGGGTATCAGAAAAGGCAAAGTCAGGTTTCTTTTCACTAATGACTTATTCTAAACAAAAGGTTTTAATTCTAGTGGCTTTCCCTCCTTTGATGTAAAGGAAATACCCCTTACAGCTCTTTGAGTCTCCTAAATGGCAAAGAAGATACATTATAAAATCATAGAATCATTTTGGTTGGAAAAGATCTTTAAGCTCATGAAGTGTAACCATTAATGCAGCACTGCCAGGGCCACCACTAAACCATATCCCTGAGCACCAAATCTTTTAGATACCAACAGGAATGGTGACGGCACCACTGCCTTGGGCAGCCTGTGCTGGTGCCTGACAACACTTTCAGTAAAAAAAGTTTCTCCAACATCCAAACTAAACCTCCTCTGGCACATCTTGAGGCCATTTCCTCTTGTTGTATCACTTACAACTTGGGAGAAGAGACCAACCCCCAACCCCTATCAGCTACACCCTCCTTTCAGGTGCTTGAAGAGATTGACAAGGTCTCCCCCTCAGCCTCCTTTTCTCCAGGATAAACCCCAGATCCCTCAGCTGCTCCTCATTACCACCACGTTAGGCAAAACCATCCCAGCCTATGGCACTGGATCTGCCAGTGCCTGCCCAGTGTCTCACCTGGAGCTTCAGGTCCTGCCAGCTGTGGAGACTGAGGACTTGCTGCCCTGGGAGAATCCCCAACACCCTTTGACAAGGAGTGAGCAGCATTGCTGGCACCAGGCTTGGAGCAGCCAGAGGGCTGGAGTTTGCAGAGCTCACCCCTTTGTAGCCACCTTGCTGGGCTGGCATCACATGGGGATGGCATCCTCAGCACATGGTCGCTGCCCAAGCCCCTCTTGTCTCTGCAGGTGAATACAACACCCAGGAGGACGACCACACCGAGCAGCGGCGTAAGGTGGTGAAAATCCTTCCCCATCACACCTACAATGCCACAATTCACAAGCACCACAACGACATCGCCCTCCTGGAGCTGGACCAGCCACTCATCTTCAACAGCTACGTCACCCCCATCTGCATCGGCAGCCAGAAGTTCACCAACGAGCTGCTGAGGCATGGGACAGGGACAGTGAGTGGCTGGGGCACCATGCTCTACCGTGGCCGGGCAGCCACCATCCTTCAGGTCCTCAAGGTGCCTTTTGTGGATCGGCCAACCTGCCTCAAGAGCACCTCCACCACCATCCTGCCAAACATGTTCTGTGCGGGCTACGCAGCGGGGGGCAGGGACACCTGCGAGGGGGACAGCGGGGGTCCCTACACCACTGAGATTGAGGGGACGTGGTTTCTCACGGGGATCACCAGCTGGGGTGAGAAATGTGCCATGCCAGGTAAATATGGCATCTACACCAGGGTCTCCAAGTACCTGAGGTGGATAAAGGACACCACGAGGCTTACCTAAGCCGCGGGTGGTTCTGACACGCTGTGGAATGGACTGAAGGGAGCTCGTGGTAATCCTTGTGTTTTTTCAGAAATTGTTGCATTTTAATAAAAGTTTCTCGATGAACTAATTCCTGCTTGTGGGAGGCAAAAGTTGAAATGTGGCAGTAAGGAAATAAAAAGCCCTTTCAACTACCCATGACTACATTCCCGAATGTACCAACACTGCTGGGATGGTGTAAATCTCCACGTCCCAAATGCAGGGGCTGGTGTAGATGAGCTGGGGCACAGCTGCCATGTGCCACAGTGCCACCAGCATTGTCCCAGATGCTCCACAGGGCTGGGTGCCTCAGGCATCCGCATCCACCTCCACCATGGCCTGTGAGCATCCCAACCTCAGTGCTCCTGGGCAGACATTTTCATGTGAGGTGGATCATGGGCAACAAACAGGGCTCCTCCGACTTTAGAAGTACACAAATTTTCTGTATAAATTACAAAAAATCTGCATAAAACTCATCCAAAGGTGATGTCAGGCTTCATCCAATTGATTGCTGTGGAGCGCTGTTATAAAGAGAATTGCTTAGTGTTCATCACCTGTCCTGGTCTCCATAGTAGTGATTTTAAACTAGAGACTGCACCCACAGGTGCTGGTGGTGATGGAGCATTGCCCTCCCCAGATGGGCTTGGGAGATGTTGTGTTCAGATGGTGCAGGACACCCCTACCATCAGCACCCCAGGCCTGAATGGGTGGGAGAAACCTTGCTGGAAGTGCTCGCCCCATTCTTGGGATGGATGCTGGCATCCAGGCACAGCGAAGGGGAGGTAGCATTCCAGGGAAGGATGACTCCATGAGTTTAGTTTGGTTCCCAATTTAGAGGGAAGGGAATAATCCCAAAGGAAAGGAGGTCTGCTGCTGCCCAGTGCCGGTTCATCTCACATCTCCTTCCACGGAAGAATCCAGGGATGTATTCCCCAGGGAACCAGCGTGCCCTGCAGGAACTGTACTCTGTGATGATGCCTGTGGTGGGCACCTGGTGCACAGGCACATGCTCAGGACCGTGGCATTTCTCCAGTGCCATGCAGAAGGCTGCTGATGCCCACAAGGCCCCTGTGCACCCACCCAGGAGCACAACCCCACGGTCCCAGTGCTGGGGTGCAGGACCTGAGGGCTGGAGACACCCTGAGCCAAGGCAGGACTTCTGGAGCTGGTATTTCTGATGTTGGACATTAGTATGAAGGCTGAAGTGCCTCTCCCAATTTCATTGCCAATGACATCCAGCAAGAAGCTACTGGGATCATCCGCCAGTGCTTATTGTAAAATCAAAATGTATGTAAGAAGGTAAACTTTGTTCCAAAGTAATTAAATAAACACAATGAGAATTATTTTTTTCCTCTAGAATTATAGCAGAGATGTCTTTGGACAGAACTCATACTCTCATATGAATTTATTTAACAAGTTTTTAATCTTTAAATATAGATTTAACACATTTTTTACAGGTACATATACAATATAGTTCATTTAAACTTGCAGTCAGAGAAAACTCTACTGTAATTTTTAATAACATGTACATGAAGAGCCTAGTTCAAGAGCATACTTTAGGTAACATACCATGTTGTGTGCAAAGTTTCAAATGTTAAAAATCTCAGACTGTACATTCAGATTTGCAGAATTTATCAACCTCATAAATTAATAAAAGCTTAGATTTAAAACTATGGAAGAAAAAGAAAAAAAAAAAGATTAAAACCATTTAATAGGCAATGTGTTCTATGTCTGGGACAAATATTTACAGTTGTACCTCAAAATATGTACTGTTACCACAACTGTTACCACTATAAACAGCCCCCAACTTTCATTTAAGAGACCCCCACTTTTCCACCCAGTGCGTGCACTGTGACCAATTTTAAAGTAGATGGAAATAATCTGCAGAAATAATCTGTCATTGCCAGTGGCTGAGGAACACTGGGATCTTCCAAGATCTTGCAGCATTGCTTAGTTCAGACTCAGCTGGTCACATTTTTCAGGGTGTATGGGGGTTACCCACAATACTGGCCACCTGAACTGGAGAAATGCCCACTGCTGCGTGCCAGCCTGGTGGGGAACCCCCGGGCAATCACGGCCATCAAGCAGATCAACAATTCCTCCATACAAAAATGGTCACCAAAAACCTCACAACCCCAGTATTTTTTAACTCAACAACTTGGGACTGTGTCTAAGAATCCATGGTTCACAAATCCAAGCCAGATCATAAAGGTCCCTCCATGAAGGTTCATGGTAAAAAAATGTTTCATTTTGACGGGACAGAGAGAATTCACTACTGCATGCAAACTACTGACCCTGTTCTCAACACCATCAGATGCTCTTTGCACATATCTGCTTAAAAGTCAAACCACCTGCACCTTATGTTCTACAAAAGCAAAATTTGACAAAGAAACACAAAAATTCAGTGATAAGCGTTCAGTATTCTTTTTTCTTTCTCAAAAAATTCAATAGGTACATTATTGGTAAAGATGCTGAAAAGTACAGTCTGATCACAAGAACATCCTTAGTGCAAACATGGACATTAAACTTGGATTTATGGCACGTGTTCCAAAAAGTACATACAATTAATGTAAACTTCAACACTTGCTAGATACAGGTTTCAGCCTTGGGACACTTTGGGACCCTAAGTGATTGGCGACAGCCCTGAGTTGTCAGTCTGACCTGATCCAGACCTCACTGAAATCAGTGGGACTGACTGCAATGGGCTGGAGCCAGACCCTAAGTGCAAAAAGAGGCTCATTAGTGTTATTGCATCTCTGCATGTGAGTCAGCCAGATGGTGCTCTTACAGAACATTACATTCACAGAGCTGAAATAGATATTTAAGAAAAATCCATTCATAAAATCAATTAAGCAGGACATACAGCTTCTTTGTTTGGTTTGGGGGTTTTGTGTTTTTTTTTTGGTTTACCAAAACTCGACTCTTTTATTTGCAACTTCAACAGTTGTCAGCTAATAAGTAGGTAAAGCCTTCAACCTGTAGAGGAAATTTCAAGCATCTAAACAAAGTGTCAGGAAACTGTAGTGTACTTCTCTGATGGAAGATGATGGATGTCATGGAAAAACAGCAGGTAAAATTAATAAAATACTGTACTTTCCACTGGAGAAATAAAAGAAAGAGCAGAGAATGGCTTCCTTTATGACTATGAGAAGCTGCTTAGGACCCCAGTCCCGTTCAGTGCAGATGAGGCTGTGAAGGTCTGTGAATGTGATGAATAGTACAGGACAACTCCAACTATTGTGCTATTTCTCTGTAACACTTAGTTGAAAGCTTCCAAAGAGCATCGAAAATAGGATGCTACCAGTTCACCCTTAATTCAAGGGGAACTAAACTTTCTCGTGTTACACAGGGCAGCATCTATAAAGTAATGAAGAATGATGTTAATATTAAAGCATCTTATTCCAAGAAATACATTGTTCCCTGTAATCATGTAACATTTGTATAACATTGAAAAAAAAATAAAAAATAAGTGCACTCCTGCAGTTCTCCCTAAAATCTGAGCTTCCACTATCTTCAGTGAGAGCCTTGTCTAAGGCAGGAGCACAGGGTTTGACTTATTTCACTATCTATCCCTTGAATATCACAGCATGGCCAGCTGCTATCTTCTCTAGGCTCCTTATTTTGTCACTCTCAAAATGGTTTTCTACAGCATTACAAAAAGCTGTTCCGCAAAGCTGGCTGGCATGGTAGGTTGCACAAGGAGACCCTGCCTTACCATTCAAAGGCCAAAAAGAAATCAACATTACCTTTAATGAACCCTGCATAAATAGGAAAGCCTGTGGCTGCAATCATTAAAGTGCATGAGCAATAGTGCAAACAGCTCTGCTGTGTCTGCAAAACTAGCAGTGGCATTTTAAACACAACTTACACAAAACTTGCATGTTGCAGCTAACATGCTTACGCCAGCCTGCAAGAGCTCTGTCATGTACAACACCCTTATCAGGCAAATTGCAGCCCCACAGCTTAGGGTGCCACATAAAGGGCTGCCTCAAGCTTCTCTTGAGAGGACAGTGCCACCACTGCCCTGGCCATCAGGAGCAGGGGACAGGCCAGCTCAGTCCTTCAGGTACTACCAGTGGGGGAAACCTTTGCTCAGCTTTATTGCACAAAGAGCACACACAGGAGATCCCCTTAAGGCTTGGAAGAGATAATTTGGCAAGTGGGGTGTTAGAACAAACAAGGAGGGGGTCTGGCATATGAAACAGGAGGCTACATCCTCCTGAAAGCAAGGGGGTGCCTGCACCTGCCCTGGCACAGAGCATCCACCTGTGACTGCTTCGAATGCACCTTGTCTTTGGGCTCAGGTCAAATTCTGTGGGCAACTTCTTTGCTGTTTAAAAGAGCTTGGAAATTGTATCAATATTGCTTTTATATATAATAATCTAACAACTAAAAAGGCATTTATCATTTCTCATTTGAGTCCCTTCGTTATTCAGGCTGCTGTACTTCATTGCTCCCTCTAACAACAGAAATCAGTCTCATGACTTCCATGTAGCGAATGGAAATCAGAAACTTGCCCTTTTCCCTGCTCAGCTTTTAAAGGTCAGGTGAAAAAAAGCTGAAAATGCTTTGGCCTCATTTTGCTCTGATGTGAAAATTTGGGAGTGAACAACAAGTTTCCCTTTGCTTGCATCTGTTTATCACTGCTGAGAGAAAAGAAGAGCAGGGACAGAGAAGAAGTAGCAGAAGGGGTGAAGAACAGCTTCCAGGTGTGCAGGCACCAGCTATCCAGGAGTAGGAGGTTTTTGTTATGGTTAGAGTGTCAATCTAAGAAAAGATGTTAAGGTAAGGGAATCATTTCATCTATTCAGCTAAGGGCTTTGCACTGAAAGAAGACTGAAATCCCAGATCTGTATGAATTCTGGTTATGCAATTCTCTGATTTGAGAGAGATTTTTACTGTGGGGACTTGGAGCTGAGCAATAATGGAGACACTACCCTTAGAAAGGGCCAGGACTGCCTCTCCCCCAGCTCTAAACAACTCAGCATGCTCTAGCTCTTGGAGACCCCACAACATGGTAATCAAATTTACCCTGTGTACCTGCAAAAGAGCATTTTAGCAGAAGCAGCTAATAATACGTGAGGGTTGCAGTGATCCTTCCTGCCCCTACTTTGCAAGCTTAGATTCCAAATTCTCCCTCTGCTATGCTGGAGCAAGAGCTCCATCTTCTGAAGAAGCAGAAAAGAGCCCAGTCCAGACTGTCCCCCTGAGCAGTCAGTGCTATGAAGTCCCCTGCAGTACAAACTGACCAGTCCATAGAGGACAGGGAAGTGCTAAATGTAAAGGTACTGCTTGTAAATCAGTTTTCATTGTGTGAGTACATTATGGCTCTAAGGATATGTCAGTGAAAAGCTCTAGGAACAGCTCTAAGAAATAGCAAGAAAACATCCTACATCATCTGACAATATTGCCTGGAGTGCATGTAAAATTAGAACCATGCCTAGAGACTGCACACAGGATGAGGGAGAACAAAGTTAATCATAACTGGGAAAACAGAGCCTCAGCACAGTCACCAGACACTGGTGACACGACCACAAGGCATCTGGGCAGAGGGGTGACACAGGAGGAGCTTTCTGAGGTTTAATCTTGAGAGGTTCATCGAGTCACAGAACGGTTTGGGTTGGAAGGGACTTTAGAGATCATGTAGTTCACAACCCCCTGGACAACTCCCTCTAGACCAAGCTGTTCCAAGCCCCATCCAACATGGTCTTGAACTCTTCCAGGGATGAGGCACCCACAATTTGCCTGGGCAACCTGTGCCAGTGCCCCACTACCCTCACAGTGAAGAATTTCTTCTTGATGTCTAACCTAAATCTCCCCTTTATAAAGCCATTACCCTGCATCCTATCACTACATCCCTTTATAAAAAGTCCCTTCCTGGCTTTCTTGTAGGTCTCTTCAGACACCTGAAGGCCACTATAAGGTCTCCCTGGAGTCTCCTCTTTCCCTTCTCTTCTAAGTTCTCCTTAGTTTGTGCTCAGCAACCCTGTAAACCAGCCTGGAGCTGAGAGTCTCTGGGGCTGTGGGAGATATGAGCACTGACAAAGTAAACCACTGTTTAAAAGTTTGTCAGCATTCTATTTTCAGAATATATTTATGGCTGGAGAAACCTCCTGCACTGGTTGCAGTCCAGGACCTGGCAAGATGTGATAACCTGACTTGCTGAAAAGGCAACACATGGTCGTCCAGGGTGGGAACACAGTGAGGGGAACTGTCTCAGCTGAGCTGCTAGCCCATTACAAGCTTTCTGTTGCTTTCTCTTACATAAAGGCAGAAAAACTCCAACCTGGTAAATCTGACTGCCCTGCAACAAAGGGGATAGAAAAATACCTTCCTGTACAGGAAGGATTTCACTGAAATATAAAGGAAAACTGAACTGATTGGAATTTTAAGCCTTTCAGAAGACTTCCTTCATGTTCATCAAAACAGTAGATTTTTGGCAAAACTGAAACATTTTAAAAGACATCTACTTGAAAAATTTATTTCATATGGCCCTAACTGTTTTGGGTTTTGTTTTTAGTGGACTAAACCTATGTGGGCTTCCTGAGCTGTTCTCCTCCCAAACCCTGGTTTCCCGTTTCCAGAGGACAGCATGGTGATGAGGCAACACACACTGCATACATGGCAAGGGTGACAGGCTGCTCTTAAGGCATTTTCTTGTGTCTTATGTTATGCATCTCTATTTCTATATACATTTATGGCTAGAAAATGAGAAACATGATTTTTGAGACTAGAATCCTTCTGCAGAACCCGGGTAACCCGTTTGTCTTTTTTATTCTGATGATGGATTATCAAGCTGGAAGCAAGGAGGGTAAGAGTGAGGCTGCAGAAATGAAGTATTGCCTTGAGACTGCTGGGGTTAAGACCACAGTGACTTTTGCAGCAGGAGGAGATGTGCCCTAGGTACCTCCTATTCACCCAGAGTTTGAGCTACAGCAGCGAGAAGGCAAAACAGTCACGGGAATCCCTGATCAGACTCCATCTCTTCTCCCCCCATCTTCTACCCAGTGCTCTTGCAAAGAAATCTACATTTTTAAATACTTTGTTTTAATTTACTAACTCCTAAAGTCACAGAAATTTCTTAAGGTGTTAACAAACAAAAAAAGAAGCTTAATTTACTACTTTTGCAGGCTTTTTGGAGTAGCTGCTTTCTTTTTTTTTTTTTTTCCTGCAGAGGCATATGCAGCCAGATTTAGTACATCAAGGGTAATGCAAATGGCTTAAAAGACCTGATTGAAGTTATGAGATATTTCTGCTAGGCGTGCTATATGATACCTGCAACTTTGGCATTCCGAAATCTGCAGTCACCAACAACTATCTGCAAACTGTGGACAGGAACCCAGCCTTCTTTTCTTCTGTTCAGATTTTTCACCAACCTTTGAACGACAATGGTATTAGTAAAAGAAACAAACCAACCCAGGAGAATTTTTGTATGGGTACACTCTACACAACTGCACAATTATTGCAACCAAGAATTTGTTCAAACCAGGGAAGCATTTCAACAGGAGCTGGGCATGCTTTTAAATAATCCTTCAAATCTAAATTTAGGAACCTAATTAAAAAACTGCACTGGGAATGCAGCTTCCTTGAGCCCCCCTGTAGTCAGTAAAGAGGAACAGGATTCTCCAGAGCATGAGTTATCCTACCTAAGATCTGCATTGTTCTCAAGAGATGCTGGCTTCCCTCCATTGACCACCAATAGAGCCAAGGGCAATTACTTTCCTCAATCCTCTGCTACTAAGTCAAACTGGTAGGATTAATTTAGTCAGGGTACTGTGAGTAAATTCAAGCCAAATTGTAGGCAGCTGGAAACAGTCATGCTCGTAAATGACATTTCTCTGTCTCACTCAGGCAGGGAAATCTGCTATAACAAAAAGTTTGGTGTGAGAAATCTTTGCCCAGCACTGGCTGTGAGAGGAGGGGAGTGTTCAGCAGAACTGAGCTGCTTCACCTCTTGCTTTTGCTAACAATGAACTGGATTTCTCTTGAAATGTAAGGGCTGTAGATGTCAGCCAGGAATCCTCCACAGGGAATTTGTGTCTGTGTGTAGGGCCCAGTGCCTACACAAATCTGATCCAGGCTCCTCCTAATATCACCCTTCCCATAGCCCAAACCAGGCTTTAGAGCACCTACTCTCCTGCTGAGCCCCCAGGCTGTCTGATGGGAGCTGCTCAGAAATCATCCCGGAAAAGGAAAAACAGCCAGAAATCTCTGCCAAATTGCTGCAAAAATCAGAAGAGGGCACACTGTCCTCTGAGATGAGACAACCCAGCAGAAGGCTGGGTATGGGAATCTCCCAGGCAATGCTCCCATCCTGAGGAGAGAGAACCCCAGGAGAGAACCAGCTTTACAGTGTTACCTTGCAAACCACAGCTTTGAATCCAACAGAAATATGGTCTGCAGCCATTAACCAGTTAACACTTGTCCAGCTGTCTGAGGAATGAAAATGTCTCACAATTACTGATATGGCTGTTAACAAGCCCAGAGGAACAAAGCCAGGAGCTGAGGTGGGGTGAGTGAAGGGCTCTCATTTGAAGTATCATCAGAATTGGGAAGCAAATGGCAGGAGGGGCTGTGATGTTGCTAAAACACAGCTCACCCAGACACCTGGGGCAAGGAAAGTCCTGACGTGTTTTCCTAAGCCACAGCCTCTAGTCTTGGCAAGGGAATGAATTCTCCAGTTTTCTGGAATAGTCTGAAACTTAATCAGAAGCTGCAACGAGTGTCTCATCAGGCAGGTGAGGTTTTACAGTCCTTACAGGCTCTGAGAGAGATGGCAAAGTAATCCTAAAATACCTACCACTGTCCCTCACCGTCTTCATGCAAAAGCTGAATTTCATCCCCATTTTTCACCAGCAGGTCCTCTGATCCTCTTCTCTTGCAGTCTGCAAGGGCTTTGTATTTTCCTGGAGACTGTGGTAGTAAGAAAGATTTATCTTATTTAGCTACATTTCACATCAAGCAGATGTTATTTCTGACTGCTGCAGGGAACGGGACAAAGCCCTATCAGCTACTTTAATTCAAATTATTTTAAGAAACTGTGGCTGAGACATCTCCTCATTCCCTAAAATGGAGATATTGGAAAATCTGAGAAACATGAGCAAGATACAACCATGATCCAGCCAAGCTAAACAAAGTGAGATGACCAAAACAGGCAGCACCCTGAGCTCCAGGACCATCCCATCTCTGCACTAACCAGCTGGTTCCCGTCCTCTTCCTCGGTGTCTGAGCAGTTGGAGAGGTACTGATTACCCGACCACTCCTCCAGCCCCTCACAGATTTCCAGGGATTGTGACATTCCTGTCCAGCCTGCAAGACAGTGTGAGATCAGGTTGGGGTACCCAGCACCCACAAAGCATTCCCCAAAGGAAGGGGAAGGGTCCTTACTTCTGTGGGGCTTGTTCTGGGGGGACAGGGGACCACTGTCCAGCATCACTGGGCTGGTGCGCTCCGAATCGTTCTCTTCTGAGCTTATGGAGGCTCTCTGCTGCTTTCTGAGGGATAAATAATAATCATTTTAAAAGCCCAAACGATCTTAGTTTTCCTTTGTGAATGCACACAAACTCCACGAGGTTTTGTAAAACAGGATCAAAAAGAAAAAGGTAATTTTTAATTATAGAATATCAGGCTGAAAGGACCCTCAAAGATCATCTGGTACAATTTTTCTTGGCAAAAGCATCTTATCTAGACAAGATGGCCCAGCAGCCTGTCCAGCTGAATCTTAGAAGTGACAAGAACTGGGGAATCCACCATTTTCCTGTGGAGGTGATTATTTCAGTGGTTGATTTGTCCCATTTTGAAAAATATTTCTCTTGTGTCCAATCGGGATCTACCCAGGAATACCCCTCCTCTGTTCCATGGGACTCCTTGTAATGTGTATTTCTACAAAGGCTCAGGATTTCAGTTTTAATTTTTTGAAAGAGGAAATAAAGTTGCTAGAGTATCTCTTCTCCTCAGTTTGAGCACCCTCTTTGTCACTATTCACAGAGGAGCTGCAGCTCCTTACAGACCCTGTCCCCAGTCCCTACAGACCCTGTCCCCAGCCTGTTGCCACCGTGGGAGGAATGGCAGAATGTCCCTCCTGCCCCTCCCCAGAGGTCTCAGATAGAAACAGGGTGGGGGGAACATCACATGCCAGGACATGCCAGAAGAAACAGGGTGCCCACCCATGGGAGGTACCAACCAGAACCCCTGGGACTCACCCATCACTCAGCTGGGAGGAGAGGGGGACCTGGTCCGTGCACAAGCTGGGCTGCTGCTTCTCCACTGTGAGGAGGTCAAACATCAGCTTAAAATCCATTTTTTTTAGTAGCAACCATCACATTTGAAGTGTTATTTTAAAAGCTGGACCTTTTGTACAACTCTAAACCTTCTCTTTAGAGAAAAGCAGAGCCAGGGACTCTTACCAAGCACAGACTCAGTTATCATTTATAATGGCATATTAGCACAAATTCAACAGTGAGCATGCCACTGAAGATTCTAATATGCTTAAAAATAGGCACCTGCTATGTATCTTGTTGAATTAAGCCAATGATAACAAATATAACATAATCCCTAAGGTAATGATAAAAAAACCAAAAGTGCTTCTATGATTACTTTTCATACTCTAAGTTATGATATTCCTCTGTAATGCAAGGCCTCACTCCAGTATTGTGCTGCTAAGCTTCTACTGAAAATCAATTTTTTGGTGAGAATGAGTGGATTTGAAGATCACCAATGTGAAAATAAGCAAGGTTCTGTTGCAGAGTGAATACCACAGAGAAATTTGGCCTATGTACCTTTTATAAGCTCCTGCTGCTTGAACAAAATTTTTCTTATTTCATTCAACCATGCCATCTTCAGATCTACTGTTTGGGCCTGGAAGAAAAGAAAACTGTCTGAACTTTGAATTAAGAATCATCATAATAAAATCTTACTTTTCTATGTTGTGACTAACTGAAAACCCCTTTTATCCAAAGCCATCACTAAATTTTAAACATTCTTGATCTTTTGAAATAGATGATGCCCACTACCTCCAGGCACAACACAGGGGAAACTGTGGAGCCATCACAACATGAGGAGTGGAGGCAAAAGCACACCTGTGTAAGCCTCTTATCTTTTTTACAAACCACCTAAAAGGCCAAATCTGCCTTTTAAACACACATATACTTGGCTACATATATCTGCTTCATCAAGTTAAGTTGGCTACTGTGTTGTAACATGGAAAAAAAAAGTTGGACAGAAGACTAATTTAAAAAATCAAACCAATCAACAGAAGCTTCAAAACATGTTTCCCTGGGAACACCATGTTAGACAAGCATTTAGCCATTGTACATTTCTATTCAAAATGCCACAAAGGAAAGAAGAATCAGAAAGAAATCAGATCAATCAGGCTACTATTTTGTAGATGATCTGAAAGCCAACTTGGCCATGGAGACCAGGTCTTTGAACTGGGAGCAGTTCTGACATCTAATCATAGAGGAGTACTCGTGGCCATTAAAGCATGAGGGTCATTTGCCTGCTCAGTTCACATAAGATATTAAAACCAGTAAAACTACAGGTCTATTTGAGATTTCATCTGGAACAAAAAGTTCTATTTCCAAGGAGCCACTTGTGTGTCCCCACTTTAAGATGACTCTTACAGTTCTGAACTGTAAACTAACAACCAGCCCCTGGGACAGCTCTGTGAGCACCAACACAGTCAGCGAGGAAGGAAAATACAAGTTACATGTCTGATAATCCCATAAAGATACTTCCTTAACTCTGCTATGAGGATGGAGAAATATCCAGATTTTTGAAGCTACAAACCTGCACAACATAGACCTCTTCTCGCCCACTGTACCAGATTTCAAATTTCCGATGATCTCCTTTCACATTCTCAGTTATTCCAACTGCATTCATCTGCAAATTCAAAATCCAATAAATCAAATGTTACAAATCTTTCCCTCTTCCCTATGAATCCCAGGCACTTTAGTTATTTGTAAAAGCTTTCTGAAACCAATCAATGGATCTTCGGGGATTTTTCATTTGGGAATCAGTGG
The DNA here is from genome assembly GCA_038090715.1 of Florisuga fusca. Lineage (NCBI taxonomy): Eukaryota > Metazoa > Chordata > Aves > Apodiformes > Trochilidae > Florisuga > Florisuga fusca. The sequence continues at coordinate 6,327,585 of JAAWXA010000017.1, read as the reverse complement.
AACCAACTGAAAAGTCATCTCATATATCTTTCAGTATGAAATTTCTCAGATGAGGCTTACAAAGCTTTCTAAACGCATGGAGTGTTATTGTCCTGCATACATTATTTCTGGTAATATTATGGTTTATTTCCTCATGGAATTCTGTGTTGCATTTTGCAGTCTTTAAAACTCATTTGTAAAGCTTTTAACTCTTTAGGAATTTCAGTTCAACCTCTTTTGGTCCCTGACCATCCCTGCAGTTGAGACCTCATCCCAAGGTTTCCAAAAGAAGAGTTAATTTCTGGACACACAGCCTGAGCTGCTATAAACCTGGTTCTTGGGAAGGACACAGACTCCAAGCTAGACATGGCTGAATGCTGCTGCACTCAGGTCCCTGTTATCACAGACCACTTTTGATAAGTTGGATGGGAATGCCAAAGGCATAAATAATTCAGGATCTGTGGAATATGACCCAGATGAATAAGTAGCTCAAACCATGATTAGAGACCATGAAACTCTTCAGGAACAGGAGAACTCTGACCTACCTGCTGAACATGCCCCAAAGCTGAAAAATGCTTTAATACCTAATATCACATAAACCATCTTCTCACCTAAAGCACAGTTTGCTAACAATTTCTCATTGATAATGGATGGTCAAAAATACCTAAATTATCTTGCTTACATGTTTTGAAATAGATCTAATAATAATGGTATCATCTATGAGAAATTACTCTATAAATTCTATACATCATATTCTAATAATTCTATATATCAGATAAATCCTGCATAAATACAAATAAGGCCTTAAAAAGAGCATCTAACACTGCTGCTTCTTTTTGTTAATATTTGCATCCTCAGAGCTTCTTGTCTGAATGACTACAAGAATTTACAGATTTGGTAAATAGGAAGCAAGCTACTGAGTAGCTTTTCTCATTTCTTCAATGGCATAAAGAGCAGAGCTCTCCTAAGCTTTTGAGAAAACATTTGCCTCCAGGTGCAGAAAAGCCACCACTAACAGCAGTCCCTTGTTCCCAGACTCTCTGTGCCTCATGTCCCTCTCACGCTGGTCACGTTTGACAGAAGTCTAGAGACCTTCTCTGACCAGGTATGAGCTTGCAAGAAGGTGATCACAGCCAGAGATGATTTGCACATCTGCAGTTTTACACCCATCCATTGGAATTTAAAAACACAGAGGTTAAAATCTGCAGCATAGTCCTGAACATTGTATCCTGTGCCATGATGCCTTAGCAAGCTGAAGCAGGGTCCATTCTGATTTAATGAAAACTTTAAAACTTTAAAAAAGAAATCAATGAAAGCTGTTGAAAGGCCAGCATAGAGACCACCTCATCTGGTCACTACAACTGCCTGTTCTGGACGTCTTGCTCAGAATGACAATTCATGCAGAGGCTCCTACAAAACTACCCAGGCATCAAGATATTAGAAATTTTAGATTATCTACTATGAGGGTGCAAAACAAAGTGCCAGAAACAGAAAAATCTAAGGTCTGATCATTCATGCTAGAGGATTTTGAAATTCTATGTCCTCCCCCTGACCAGGATTTACTGTCCCTCAGCTGTTGGTTCACTGCAATGCAGAAGCAGTGGGTGAGTGCAAGGCTCTGGGCTGGTGTTCATCTGCATCAGCTTCCACAGAGGTACCAGGCAGGCTGATTTACTTGGCATTGCAGTGAGTTATGAATCTGCATTCTCTAAGTCACTAAATCTCAGCTGAAGAGGTATTTTACCACTGGATCTTTTACGTAGTATGTAAAATATTGTCCTGAGGGTTGTGGTTTTGTTTGTTGTTTGTTTTACAGACACCCAGTTACACAGCTTCGACACAACAGCCCTTCTTTAATCCTGACCCCCCAGAAAACAGCCTTGAAAAGAAAACTGATTTCCTGATACTATCATGAATCAAACCAATGTCTGGCTCCAGAAACATGATTTTGCCCTCGGGACAGCAATTCTGAAAACAGATGTGTGCCGCAGTAATCCTGCAGCATCCATGGATTCCCAAACCACAGCCTCTCAGTCTGGCAATACAAACAACTGGAAAATGGTCCCACTCCAGGCACAGCAAAACCCTGACCATATTGCCTGAACTCCTGAGTGCAGGATTTACTCCTCCGAGCAGGCTTTCCCCACACAACCTCTTCAGTTCTTTCAAAAGCCCAAATGGTAAAACAAGTACTACAGGGAAAAGGAGATCTCCAGAAAGAGAATTATGCTGTTTGGGAAAAACATTTAAATACTGAAACATACGGTCTGGGACTTGCTTTTAATACACCATTTGTAACGTGCAGTGGAGTTGAGCAGACTTGTTCACTATTCCATGGCTTTCTGACTGTTTGTGGCATCCCCTCCCCAGACCCCACCGAGATCAGGGACCTGCAGCATCTGAGCCTCAAGGCCCTGCCTCCAAGTGCCAATTTTTTTCCATTCTAAGATATATTCACATTGCCTTTTTATTTAACATGAAAACCAAGGCAGAGTACTGAGACTAAATGCTGACGCTCTGAGTGCTCATTACACACAGTATGCCAGGAGGGCTCTTTAGGAGAAGCAGTTTGGGATTTTTATTGGTAATAGTTTGCATTTATAGGCCTGGGACAGTTGTTTATGTCCCTCCTACTTTGTCATAGTCTACCCTCTTCATCTGATAATTGTACTTTTAGCTGCAGTTAGAGCCTGCCAAAGGAGAAAGGCAATGGAAGGGGGAGAAGATCTATCTCTGCATTCTCCTGGCTAGGAAAGAGGTCTTAAGAGCAGCCAGGCAGTCCCCAGCCCCAAAGAACCTCCCTGGGCAGGAGGGGCATGAGGAGTCCCCTCTCTCTCCCAGGTGGGCCAGGAAAGATGCAAAGAGCCTCCCCAGTTTCATGCTCTCACCCCCACCTCTGGAAAGCAGACTAGGGGGGTGGGAAGGCCCATTCCTCATCCCTGGGATGTGCCCACAGCACCATTTCCCTGGCAGATGCCATCACATATGTGATTCTGAGTCCACAAACTCTCCCAGATGCTGCTACAGCTATGGGGCTCCTCACAGCCCATTAATACAACCAACAGCCTTTCCTGGGCATGGCACTTCTATATGGGGCATTTCAACTCTTCATAGCAGAAAACAAGTCACTGTGTCAGAGGTAAAACACTCTCTTGGTGTGCAGTTATTTGTTTACAACACACACAGTAATGGCCCCAACTAAAAGTCCTTACTTTCAAAAAGTGCTTAAAACTGTAAGATGAGGTTTTGTCATATCCATCCCCATGGTCCTCTCGTTTCTTGCAGAAGACCAAGGCCTTCTCATACAGGAACAGATGCCTCTGCATTGGCTTGAACCTGGCAAGATCCTTCATTTTTGTTGGACCTTTTCGGTGTCCTGTCCACACACTGAAAGATCCCTGCATCAATACTTTCCCCAGTTCGCTCAGGTCACCCTGGTGAGAGTATGACAAACAGAAAACCAGAGAAAAGATAAACCAGATAAAAAAGATAAAAACATCAGTTAAAATGTAAAACGACTGTCCAAACAATGACAAGTGATGGGGCCAGTTCTGTTCCAAGGCACGTCCTTCTAAGAATAGGTCTTCCTGGTAGTATCAGATGATCTTTTGGGAGTGATGGCATGATGCCTGGAGGGAAGCTGAGCTCTTAGACACAGGGCTGCAGCAAGTCTATGTGAAGGGATGTAAGTCAATAACTGGAAGAACTAGGAAGACAGGAAAACTCTCCAGCTCCTATGGAACTCCAGGCCAAGGGCTCTGGCTACTTCAGTGGGAGAGGGCAGGTGAGGTTTCAGCCTGAACTGATACCTTGGAGGCCAGGACTGGGACCAGCAGCTTAGAAGGCCATCCCTTTACCCTTCCCTGGAACCTTAGAAGAGACAACCACTTCAGTAGGCAAGGATGAAAATTAGCTTCTGAGAGTATTTAGTTAAATGTGGAATGAGAAATGCTACGAAGACACTCTGGTGATTTATATAGTGAGCCATGGGAGAACTAAGCTGCATGCTGGAAAAAATACTCTCGAGAACCACAAGGTGGCAAGTGTGGGCACTACAGGACTTTGAATACGTCCTTTGGATGTGGATATTTTTCAAAATCCTGAAATCAGATGGTAGACTGGCACCTGTAAGAGCTCCCTGATCCCATCCACTTTGTAGCTGTTCCAGTGTAGTTTTTAGCTCATACATTCTGGGACACAATGCACCATCCAGCCTTGTGCAAGGTTTCTCGTTACCCAAATCTACTCACATCATATCCCGTTATTGAAATCTGATGCATAGAGTCATTGACTGACTTCAGCAAATCCAGCATTGCAACCAGAGCTTCTTGAAGTTCCTGAACTCCATCACAGCTTGTGCTGTACTTTAGCAGCTCCTGAAAATAGAAACAGAAGAGTATGTGTTTGCACTTGAACAAAGCAGCATTTTCCATCCTGCCCAAAGTTTCCAATGCCCAAGAGCAACCTGCACTGCCTGAGTTTCTTTTTTCACATGTCACTGGAAAAAGGACTCACTCTAAACCAGTCAGTATGAGGTGTGGAACAGATCACTGAAGCATGGCCCATTTTTTCTGGGTTTCATTAAGAACAGTGTCAGGTCATAGAGCAGCATCACGCTCATCTCTGTTCTTTGTGTTGTTTTCCTGCTTGGTAAGAAATGGAGAATAAGGCTCAGGTTTCCCACCAGCTGCCAGTATGTCATAGATGCCTACAAATGAAGTTGCAGCAGATGACTGGCAGACACAAGGAACAGATTTTATAAAATCCAGAGCCTTCAAGTCAACAAGCAGAAGAAGGAGTTGGGAATTATTCCACTGATTTCAAGTAACTTTCATTTCATATCTTTCCTGCCCTCTTACAGCCCCTTGACTTCGTAACCCTTCATTCAAGAAGCTGGAAGGTGGGTTCAGAAGCCACCAGCCACTGTTGTTCACACTTTGTAAAGTGGGAATAACAGCACAGCCCTGCCTCAGAAGAGGGACACAAGGATAAATGCATTAAAGATTACAGGCACTATAGCAACCCAGGGAGAAGAGAGGCATCAGTATAATGTATTTCATTCATCATGCTCTTATGATCTCTGCTTCAGTTTTCTTAGAAGTGCTTCTGTTATTTCACATTTCTGAACAGATTCAAAGAGTCTTTCTCTCCATAAAGCCAGCTTGTTAAAAGCACTTGTTCCTTTTTCAGGTAGGTGAATTTTCATCCACACTGCTAGTCACTACAGAGGGCCAAGATAAGCAATATGAAATCTGAGGCTTGCTGCTGACTTACAGGTAACCTTTAATTGAAAAAGGAAACAAAAAGGAAAACAAGTCTATCTTCTGATGTCCTTTCAAAACAGAATATGAAATACCTTCAGAAGTAACTGGTATTTTGTCAGGCGCTGCACTGGTTTAAGCAAATACGAATCCAACCCAAGTTTGTGCTCTAATTTTCTTTGGCATTCCTGCAACAAAGAATTCAGATTACAAATTCTGCACCAGCTGTAAGTAGTTATTCCAGCAGCATGACTTGTATGGTTTGCTGACTTAAAATGTTTCATGTGAAATATCACAGGCTGCCTATAACTGAAGAAATTTTATAAAACACATAAAATATTATAATGAATGCATCTGCCTTAAACTTCTCATGTACAAGAAACTCTAGCTGCTATTTTTGTGAGGCTTCTAGGCAACAGTAAAACAGAATATGCTGCAAAGTCATTCAGGTGCTGAGGAGGGTGTTTAGGACAAGCAAGTGTTCCAGGTTGATGCCTGCCTTGGCAGGAACCAAGCTCACCTGAAAGAAGGAGCTTTCTGAGCACTGCCTCCACAGGGACTCTGACCGGGGCTTGTTCTGGCAATACTTCTCATACATCTGGAAATCCTCTCTCTGCAAGAGAAGCCAAAAGGCAAATCACACACATACACATAAACCTGCTGGGAAGCCAAATGTCAACAGCCGAACAGTAAATTTGCTTTAATCTCTGCTGCCAACCCTAATATCTAAAAGTCACAGAGTTTGGGTAAAAAAAAAAAAGCACTGCTAGGAATCACAGCAGACCACGGTGTAGCCTCAACTGCTGCTCTTCCCCATCTGCTGCTGGGCACACACCTCCACTCCCTGCCTGGCTCTTGGTATTGCATATCATGAGCATCTCACTCAACTGATGTAACTGAGATGTTGCAGAGTGTGACAAACGAGGAGAAACACTGGATAAAGAGTTTGCTTTATATGTGAAAATGAGTCACCCACCCTGTCTAGGAAACAGAATCCCACTCTCTCGGGTGCTCCCAGGCAGCTTTCCAGGCTGTGCAGGAAAATTCTGCAAGAGACAGGGGAAGAAAGAAAACGCAGTGGTGAGCATGGTACAGTCTGGATGTTTAATCATTGTAGGAAATCAGTCTGGTAAGAAGGGAAATAGTGCCAGGATTGTACTTGTTGTGGAAGTCATATATCTCGGGCATGTTTCCGAAGAGGACATCTTTCCTGTTCCTCAACACGGGAGGCATGAGGAGCAGCATGGCAGGGTTATCCATCTCAGCTCTGTAGCCCTGTGGGATGCAAAAGGGGCTCATCACTCAGCTGGTCAGACTTTGGCTTGGCACCTCCTCAAAGGCAGATGAAAAAAGGACATGAACAGACTTTCAATACAATCTGCTTTGTTTCTAAATGCAATATCCCTTTTATTTCCTTATTTTTGCCCCTAGCCCCTCCTCTTTCAGTTCCTGGGTACGTGGGGTTGTGCTGGAGCAGGGAATGGCTTGGAACAGTTCCCATGAAGATGTTCTGTGTTCACCAAAGGCAAACTACAGTCACTTTCTCCTTGCTGTGGCCTCGTTGCAGGACAGGCTCCCATGGAAAACTTGTCTGGGTTAAGCACATTTGCTGCTATGACCACAGGACACAGGAGTGACAGGATGTTCATATAGCACATGCAGCTACACACCCTCCTAAGAACTGGTGTGTGAGGTGTGAGCTGACTTGTTGCAAAGCAGACATGGTTTGAGATCAAATAATGAAATCCATGGGTGTTTTGTCCTGTAGAAGAGCCCCTGAGTACCAGCATCTCAGTCTCCCTGACGCCTCAGGATTTCTGTCCTCTGGGGCTCCACTTGCCTCTTGAAATCACAGCCTCCCAAGAAAGGAGGAGATGGAAGGGACACCACTGCACTGCAAGTTGTTGGGTGGAAATAGGAAATAATGCAAAGCTCCCCTTTGTCAAATCACATCACTGCACCAATGCAAAAACATTCACAGGATGGGGAAACATCCTGATTGTGGGATAGGGAAAAGTCAAAGCCAGAGCTCAGGACCATCACTGCAAAGAAGACATCAATTGATTTGATTCAGCCACAGCTGATCAGCCACAGCTCAAGTTGGACACATTAGTCACTGAGCACTGCACAGAACTAAGATCCTTTTAAGACAAGTAGCACAAACATTTGCAAAACTGAATTTAGGATGTACAGCCTATCTTCTTTGGCTTTCCAAATTAACCTCACACACTCACTGTGGCTGGAATCAGTATGCCTTATGCTAAGCAGGCCCTTTGTGGCCGATTAAAGATGCGGTACAAGATAAGTATCTGGAAAATTAGTAATTTATATTTAACCACTTCAAGCAGGCTTCCCTCTTTAAAGGAAACACTGTTTTCAGAAAACATCAATCTATCTGTCCATTCTTCTCCATCTAGACTTGATCTGCACCATAATAAATCTGCATATCTGCCAACCTCTTTATCATGTAGAGTGTGGTTTGACAAAGAAACCAATCAGTGCAGAGCTATTGCGTGTAACTACCAGCAGTCCAACAGATTTATATCCTGCTTGCTTCTGGGTGAAATGTAGGGAGGAAGAGGTATTTAAAAGCCAACTTGTTTTAGCCATCAGCAAGATTTATTTTGGAATAAAGTACAAGTGTCTAAAATGGCAGCATGAGAAATTATAATCTGGTTTCTAAAGAAATGAGCTTTATCCGTTAATGAACTTCACAGTATTGAGACAGAATCCTCCCAAGGATAAAGCACAAGCTTCTTTCTTTGTCTCCAAAAGGTAAAAGAAATTAGGGAACAGTTAAAAATGTCAGATTTTTGTGTATTTTTCCAGGCACTGATAAAACTAATTACCAGTGCTTCTGTGTACAAACAGGCAGCTTCTCCTTCATTCTAGATGAAAAGACACCACCTGTTCCTGCAGATGCCTCTGACAAAGAAAAGCTAGGGAGAAAACTTGAGAATTTATGACTAGCTTGGGATTTGACAGATTGGCAGAAAATGGTCCCATCACATTTTTACTTAGTTTGACAGAGAGGCAGATGCCCTTTGTACAAGTCACCAGGGAACAATGAGCAACCTGAAGAAGTCACTCACCGTCAAAACAGTGAAGAGTTCCTCTACGTAGACTCTCTCAGTTTCTATAAGCTCATTTATGACATGACTAAAATAAAGAAAAAAGAAAAACTCTTATTTTTAAGTCTATAAAGAAACCACAGGGAGTCACTGTGGTTCAGCACAGCCCAAAACACAGTCTGATCCCCTCAACAACCAACACAGAGATGATAAAAGAGGTAAAAATGCAAGAGATGACACCCAGGTTATGCTGGAGGAAAGCATGGATGGAGCAAAAACTGGCCAGAAATAAACATAAATATGAGTTCTGTAAACAGGGTGAAAACTTAACCTTTTTAGTATATCTTACCCTTTTAGTATATCTAAGTTGTCATCACTGTCTGAAATAAAAGACTGCAAGGAATTCCGTTTTTCCTGATAGTCATGCATTACCTCGATCTGGAAAAGAAATGGGATGCACTGGGAAGAGATGCAGGGAGGCAGGATAAGCTTAGCCCCTGATATTGGTAGAGGAACTCCTTGGGGAAGGATGAAATATGCTACTTTTAAAGAAATCTTTCAGGGCACAAAACTTTAAAAGGGCATTGCACATAGTGGGTAGCCAAATACGCCCAGAAATTACTTTGCTATATGAAATCTGTAGCATAATTTGTTAGTGCAGAGACCAGGGAACAGTTTCCACAAGGGAAATACCTGCGGATGTGGAGTTTTCCTAATAGACATCACTGCTATGCAAAGAACAAGTTCAGGGACTAACAACACAGGAAATCAATAGCTGTGACTTGGAAAAGTAATCCAAGCTAGATCTCAGGTGCTGAACTAATCAGGGATATGATTAGGGAATAAACAGGGATATGAAAAGGTTTGTTTGCTTGTTTGTTTTAAAGAAAAAGAAAAAAAAAAAAGAGCACTTTAAAATCCAAAGTCTAAGTATAATCAATTTTAGAAGGGTTTCAGCTTTTCAGTGTACAAAACCCATTTAGACATCATGAATAATTTTTACCTTGCGAGAACTTGGAGTTTTTCTTGATGTTTTCTTCCCAGGCAGAGAGAGATCAAATGAAAATTTCAAACTGGAATTAAAATCCACACCTTGTGTAGAAAGAAAAAAGCCACAATTATGTAATGTACATAAATCTCTAATTAAGGAGATAGTTCAGAGAGAAACTAGTAAGTCACAAAGAAAAATGGGATACATTTTAAGAATGAATAATTAGCTAGCTAATACTAAAAGCAAACTGACAAAACAAGTGGTATCTCAAACAACAATACTGAATATCAAATCACACAGGGCACATGGATGGTCATAAAGACCAGAAAGCAAAAAGTAATCAGACAAACCAAAACGTCCTCCAAGTCAGTACTGTAATCAAAAACCTAACAAAGTCTGTGAAGCCTATGCAAATGACAGAAAACAATGAAATAAAACCACCAAAAGGAACATGACCTACAGGAATACTGTTTTAATGTTCTTTTATGAATGCAGGACAGGATACTCAGCTGCTAGAAACCACTTCTCCACCTTGGAAAAATTAATTGATTCAATAAATAATTACAAGTTGTAATCCTTCAGCTTTTAGAGATAAATAGGAAGGTTAAAAATACAACATCAATCTCCCCAGCAAGTTACTCTGCACCTTTCAAATAGTTGCTAGTCCTGAACTGTCAATATGACATTTCTTGACCACAACAGGATCTTTGCCCCAACATGACTGAAAATGAGGAATTTCTCCGGCACTACACTGGCTCCAGCCCTAGTGATGCTGCCACATGCTCCAGAGGCTGCACCAAATTCTGAGGTGGACCTAAAACAAACACATTCTGACATGCAGTATTCACTTTATTTATAAATAGGAAAAAAGCCCCCAAAACTGTCCAGCAAAGTAACCCACCACGGACAGGAAGACCCAAAGGAAGTGAGGACTTGCCAGTGTTCCCACTGGAAGAGTCCTGCTGGCAGGAAGGGAACATGGGTGGGAATTTAGGTGGGAGATGCTCATGAGTTGCATCCCAGTGTTTTGTTGCAAGAATGACTTAACTCCAGCACTTGGGCTCTTTGCTACATTCCACATCCCAGGACAGGATGGGTTGACTCTTTTTTCCCCAAAAAAGTGTTTTCCAAATAGGAACCACATTTACCAGACAGGCTTCAAATCCAGCGGGGAGATGAAAGAGGAAATGTCTGTCCTCAGAAAGAAAAAGAAGGTGAAAGAAACAGTAGGAAGAAAGGAAACGAGGACAAAAGTAACACACTTGGAGGTGGTTTGGTTCCAATCCACACCAGAAATCCATCCACCTCAAAGCTCTCCTGGCAGGGCCCAGCATGTGCCTTTGACACTGCACATCACACCAGCAGGCCTGCAGCATTTTGATGTTTTGTGTCAAACAGAAGCCTTATTAAAAAACCCTCTTGGCATGATCTATCTGAAGGGAAACCTTTTGTCTCTGCCTGCTTGCTGGCTATGCTCCTTTCAACACACCTGATGGTCTCTTTCAGGAAGAGCACTAATGGAGGAGACCTGTGCTTTGCAGGAGACTGAGGGCCTTTGCTAGAGAAACCTGCATCTCATAAAGGCATGAAATAAACCCAGCTGATTGATGATGGCCTCACACATCCCAGGGAGGTGTCCACCCTATGTTTGAAGTCAGTGATTCCTCCTTAACACTTTACTGTTTCTAGAAAGCAGGAAAAATTACATTAGGTAAAACAGGCAACACTCTCGTTTGAAGACTCGGGAATTTTTCTCTGATTGAGGAAAGGGGTTCAGAGGACAGAGTGCTCTACCGAAGGCTGCATCAGCCTGGGAAAACAAAATTGGGATTTATTTGATGCACTGGCCTGCATTTTCAGCTGCTGAATCCCCCTCACTGGACCTTGCTTCATTTTCATGCCTCCATGAGCTTGGCTATTTACTTAACTCGCTCCCTGAACTGGAGCCATTTTTGTGCTTGTATGACACCTGCTACAATTCACTACAAGCACAGTTCATTAATTCATCATTAAAAAATGGTGTTAAAACACAAATGATTAAGCACTTTATGCACTCAGATCACTGAATTTAATATTCCTACATAACAGCATGTAGGCTTAAAATATATGGACAGCGTTTTGGAATACTTTTTAATTCAGACAGATACACAGCTGGCAAAGATGAAAGTTTTAACATTATGATTTAAAGTTAATACTGTGCCACATCCCATTACCACAATGAAGACAGAACATTCAGTGACCTAAGTTTAACCAGAATTTGTACCTTCATAGGCATTCATTATTTGACAATTGGGATTTAAGGACGACATTCTCAAGGAATCAGAGGGAGTTAGGCATCCAGTTCATTCTTCTGTTGATGAGATTTGAGCTCTTCATTTCTCCAAGCTCCTTTGCAAACATCAATCTAACTTAATGTCACCTCCAGCTGAAGACAGTTATGGAGACTGACATGTACACTAGGTATGCTAATAAATGTATAGCCCTTGCTCTTTTAGTCCTGTAGTGATAATTCACTATTTTTCAGCTACATAGGATGCTAGAAAAGCAGAACTGGAAGTACATGCTCTCCTTGCTCACTGAACAAGGAGTGAAAATAAATACCAAGCAACCAGCCCCATTCTTCACACAGGTATGAGAAGCTAGACACAAAAATTGTAAAGATAATAAAACATCTCATCTACATTCAACATTATGCAACAACTGTATCAGCCAGCAAGGTCTAGTTGGTATCTCAAAACCATCCCTGGCCCCACTCTTCTTGCCCCAGGCAAAAATGTAATTTGAAAACACCATAAACTTAAAATATCTTACCATGTTTAGGAGAGAATAATGGTGATTTTGATCTCGGTGGATTTTCTGGCCGAGGGGCTACCAACTGGACAGGCCTCACGTGTTTGTCCAACAGCCTCTTGAAGCAAGACTGCCGATTCTCAAACATGCTCCGAACATTTTCAAGCTTGACCTGCACTGACTGTATCTGGCACTGTGGAGAGTTAAAAAAACTCCCGTGATCACATAATTACTATTATTTCACACTATCACCCAAAACAGAGGACTGTAAAGCTGACAACACCACAAAAAAGACGAGATCTTGCTTGTCACTTGTGTAACAAGGACCTGGAGCAGTTGCTTACCTTCAGTTCGGATGTTAAGACTGACTCAAAATCACAGTGTAGGGCTTGGGGATCATAGTTTAAGTAGGCTGAAGAGCTTTCAAGAAATCTTTCAATGTCCTGGAGGGCTTTCTGAGCGCCTTCTTTGGACTGGCACTTATCCATCTGCTGGTTGGCAAGCAGGTAGGCACCTTCATCACAGCACTGCAGAGCCTGGGACAGCATGGGGCAAAGACAGGGAGTCAGACCATCAGCAGCACCCCTACTAAGTCATGAATCCCATGGGGAATATAATTTACTGAATCACTATTTTCAACATGGAGCTATTTAGTACTCCTAGAGACTTCAGCAGTTACTGCATTTTGATCTGAAAGTAGAAAGGCCATATTTTTCCAGGAGGGTGACTGCACTCCTCAACATACCCAGCTAAGATGTGCTCCCACTTCTTCCTGGATAAAACCAGCAGTATAACCAACACAGAAGAACTATTTAGTGCATAGTTGAACAAAATTACAAGCAAACCTTCGTTTATCCATCTCAGAAAATCTGAAGGGGAGACTACAGAATTAACAAGACAGGCAGGTTTCTTGAGATAAATGCCTGGAACAGTGCAAACCTGATCTGAGAGTAATGTTCAAAGTAATTGCATTAATGTTTTAAAAACTCCAAGGATTTGAAATGTAATTTTAATGTTCTACATTTAACATGCACAGCTAATAGGTGAGCACCAGGCTGGGGTTCAGCTGGAACTCACACACTGTGGTGCTACAGCCAAGAATAAGAGGAAGTGAAGTGGGACGGGGAAGGGAGATTAGGGAGAGCAGGACCAGAGGGGGCTCCAGCAGAGACCTACGGGCTAGACCACCAACACCAACCAGGACTGCAAGGAGCCCAGGACAGGACACTGCCCTGCAGCTGAGAGGCTGCTGAGGAGTCATTTGTCCCCACAGATCACAATACTCAAGTGGAACACACAGAGAAAAAAAAAAAAAAAAGTTTCTTAGTACCCCAAAACAGTGAAATGAGACAGAGTCAAACTTCACTGCTCTTCTTAATAGCCTCAAGCATATTAGAGCTGTATGCCTTCTGGCTTAATTAGTGTGAATTTCCCTAAATGAATTTTTGATGCTGCTTAAGATATCAAAGAGTGTTGGAGCCACATGACTCCACTTCCACGCTAGCACACAGCAGCTGTGCCCATGTATCAGTCTGTCATCTTATTTTACAGTCAGCTGTATTCATTCTTAATAAAAATCTATGAAAAAAAGGGCTGGAATTTATCAGAAAGCATTACCTCTGTTGCACTGGGCATGAAGACTTTGAAATTCAGTTAATACATGGGTGCAGCATGAAAGCATGACCAACAGTAGCAGCTGAATTTTGGTGTTCTGAGTTGCCCTCTAGAGATGCCCACCTCGTTCTGCTGGCTATTCAGAGCAGCAGCAGGTATTTGCTTGCTAACTTAACCATCTAAGTGAGGGGTGATGCACTCCTCCAGCCTCTAGAGAGAGACTTTTCTAACATGAACTGTTGAAGCAAAGCTGCAAAATTCAGATGCTTCCAGCTAAGAAGCGGAGAGGCTAACTGTCTACTTGACCCATGGAGAAGCTGTCTACTTCTCTAGGCACTGTATCCCTCAAATTTACCTGCTGAAGGTGAGTATGAAGATCCAAGGTCTTCTGCAGTCGTGTCTGCTTCCTTTTGATCTCCTCAGACAAAACATCCGAATGGTGCCGCAGCTCATTGCATTGCTGACAGATGAGGTTGAGGGCATAGTGATGATTTGCTGCTAGCTGGTGTCCATGTAGTATCACCACCTGAGCCTTCCCTATCAGATCCTTCAGGGAAAGGAAGAGAACGGATTGCACACTTACGGAAATAATGCCAAAATATCTACATATTACAACATGCACTTTCTTGTCTTACCAGCTTTCAGGTACCCATGGAGATGACTGCCATTAGGAGTAGCCAGAATGGGTGGCTTACGCAGGATAAAATGGCACCCATCATCTGGGAAAAAAAACTTCTGCTATCCAAAGGGAGGATGAAGAAGAAAACAATGTTTCACCAAAGTAGCAATGCTGTAACAGCTGCTGGCAAATAACTGCTGCCTTCTCCAGGAACTGCACTCCGGAATCTGCAGCTGATGTCCAGTTTAGGGACACTTACCCTCATAAACATGAAAGGGAATTGGAGCAGTTAAGGTTTATGGTGAAAATAAATCATGCCCTCTACAGCAAAGCTTGATGCAAAGAGGACACTGTCTTGTCTGCACATCTTGGTCAGTGTCATGGTCACATCTTCCCCAGTGCTGGATTTCTGCTGGGACTGCTGCCCTGCTGCACCCTTCCTGCCTGGCTTTTCCTTCCTCCTCCCTCTCTCCATAAACATTTCTTCCAAGTGGCCAAAAAAGCTTAGAACTATTCCCCTAGGACTCTTCAAAGCAGCCTCTGGGGATTGTGTCAAGATCCCTCAGGATTTCTCTGCTGCCCCTGGCCCACTTGCCAAGCATGTCCCTTTACAGAAGTCACATCCTCAGTTGGCCTCCTGTGAATCATCTCTCTTCACTCTTCTTTCCCCTGTGTCTCTCAGTCTTCACCCATATGTTATATTCAAATCACAGACATTTCAAGATAGCAACTTTTTTGCCTCTCCGTGTGCCTAGTAACAAGTTTCTCCATATTAGCACTGCGAAAGCACTTAGCACATAAATAATTCTTCTTCCAGCTCATTAACTCCCACACCTCCCCTGTGTTCAGACATTTATCTGTTCTGGATTTTCATGGTGGCTCAGCGATTTATTTTAGCTATGATAATTAAATACCCTGTTCCTGGCTTTCAGAGTGATCACAGCATTGCTGCACAGCACAAAGATGTGACATCAATCCTTTCATCCAGCCACTTACCAACACATCACACCAGAACCAGGTGTTTCAGAAAATACCTCCAGATACAGAATATGCCTTTGGTGTTTCATTAGTGTCTCTTTCCATGAAAAATTATCTCACCTGAGCCATACCATCAAAATGACCCAAGTCCTTGAGCCTCTGTTTCACTTGGGGGACACTGTCACCAGTGTCAGGCAGCTCCGCTTGCTGACCCATTAAAAATTCAATGGCATTCTTGACCTAGACACAAAGAAGAAGACTGCTGCAAAAGGATACAAAGCACAGGCAGAAAATGTTTCTCAGACCAAAATTAATCACAGTTTAGCTAAGACTGCTAAATTGAATAATAAAACCAGTCTCCAAGAACTAAGTTCTAAATTCAAAGATGCTTCTAGCAGCAAAATCTATGTGACTGCAGTGACACCTAAATTAGCTCTGAATGAGGAAGCACAGTGGTCTCCCCAAGCTAGGTAGAACTGCCAGAGGCAAGGGACAGGAGCATAAATTAAACACCCTCACAGTAAAAAGCACAAAACCTTCTTTCCTCTTCCCTCCTTTTCATCTCCAACTCTTCTTCCTGCCAACAGAAGTGCATCTGATCATACCTCTTGAAAGCTTTGCTCAAACTTCCACAGCTGTAAGTATTGCTCCATTTTTAACTGATGTTTTTCCCAGAAGCCATCAAAAGCAGTCTCCATCTCACGCAGTTGTCCAAGTAACCTTGAGCACAGAAGAAGTACAGAATTGGAACAACTTGCAAACAGAGGACAAGTAGAGATGGAGAAGCCCCCAAACATTCAGGTCTTCTGGACCCAAGCTCTCAGGAGAATTCAACAGATGTGTTTATATGACTTGTGAAGATTTCAGAGAGAATTTTAATGAAACTGTCACTGCAGATGACAGCACCTATGTGAAGCAGTTGTTGCTATCTCCATTTATCTGAATAATACCTGAAAGACTGACGTGGGAGAACCCTGAAGCTGTTCCACAGGCTCATCCTCTCAGTGTGGGGGAAAAATCAAGAAGGTAAAGTCATTTGACAGAAGTCATCCAGACCTATCAAATGGCTATTTCTGTCTTTACCTGTTTGATAGGTGATGTAAACAATACATCTATGCTTAAATAACTTAAATATTTTCACTCAAAAATCAGGCAAATTAGGAACACAGTGCACTCACCGATTCACAGTCTCCCAGTCCCCAGGCCTCTCATGGTTCTGGTCCTGACTGCATTCCTCCAAGCTGGGCTCTTCAAAACTGCTCAAAAGCAAGTTTCCCTCTTTTGTGACTGCTGTAATATCTTCCTGTGTAATGCAAAATATTTCTGATTCAGGCTACTTCTTATCAGGTAAGGCTAAGTAATTTCATGTTTCTCCTGCCTCAGTTTCCCCGTGTGACATGAAGCCTATCAGACCAAAGGACTCCCAGCAGATGTTTTAGACCTTTTAACATGGAGTTAGCCCTTGGATTTGGAGGAAGCTGAACCATGGACTAATCACCAGGCTGAGTGAAAACTGGCACACAGGAGAACACCAGGCCACAAAAGCATTCAAGAGGCAGAGTACAGCACTACCACAGGTCTCTCTTGATGAATGGATGGGTTTGTATGGGATACCTACCTATCCACACATCCAAACAAGTATTTCTGCAGCTTGGAGATTGTGCTTCACCACCAAGGTCAGCACAGGAGGTTGTAAGCAGCATCCCACAGTGGGACAAAGCTGGGACTGAGACTGTGTGGCACAACTTACCACTGCCTCTACATACAGAGGCAATCAGCACTTTCAATGTAACCTCCACTTTGGGAAAATTTAAGCCCTTGGTGTGTTCCTTAGCATACTGAGCTGCTTTGTGCTCTGTTGAGCTCAGCTCCAAAGCCAGCAAGTGCATTTAGTCAATTATTTTCAGAAAAAAAAGAGACAGAGGTGTTTTCACAGAGGTGAAAACAAGGAGAAAAATAGATGTGGGTGATTAACAGAGTTGGAAGAATCCCTGAAGAAGAGACCTGTGCACAGCTCTATTGGACAGCCAACACCTGGAGGAGTAAGAGTCTATCCTAGGGAGTGGCCAGATTTCTATTGCAAGAGGCAAAACTACTTTAGGGAGAAGATTAAGAACGTACAGACTTGCTTAAACATCTGCCTGTCCTAGATAGCTCACAACAACCCAAACAACAGCAGCTTCAGGGCAGCACCAAGCAGCAGATGGACACAGCTGCAGGAGCTGCTTCTCTGCCCTACACGAATTGTCCACTGCTGGTTTGCATCCCCATCACTAAAACATCAGGGAAGACAACCACAAGGCAAAAAAACCTGTCTCCTTTTGATAGCACCACATCCAGGACACTCAAAAGTGAAGAGGAATTACACAATATGCTTTAGACTGCAGGTGGCTGCTTTCTCATCCTCCTACCTCTCTCCAGAGCCCTGCATTTCCCTTTTGATTCAAAGCCTTTCATTATACATATGAAAAAGTAGCCCAACTCTCAAACAGGTGTTAACTTGATTTTTTCCCTATTCAGTATATCAAAGAGGTTAATTTCTTAGTTACTCTTTTAATTAACTTCTGTCATTTTTTCATTGTGTCTCCAACCAGCTTCTGTTCAGTATCAAAGCTACATAAATTATTCTCATTGACTCATTATTTGAATACTGGAATCAGCTGTACCAATCTTGAGGTTGCCATGAGGAGAGACAAAGATTCCATGTCTCACTGTCACCACAATCTGTGAAGTTTTTCACCTGCTTTCATCTTTCGGGGTCTTAGAAGGAACAAAAGAAAAAAAATCTGACTGACTTTATTTCAGTCAAAAGCCAATGAGTGGTTTCGATATTTGAAATTAATAGATGAGACATTAAAAGCAACAGATGCCTTGTACTGAGAGCTGCTGTGCTTTATATGCAAATGAAAACACATGATGGGTTTTATTTCTCCACAGAGGAAAGTGTGTTGCTGACTGGTTTACACACAGGACAACACTGGGAGACCAGTATGCATTCCCTACACTTTGGCTACAGTCCTAAGCAGGAGGTTTCAGTCAGTCAGTCATGGGGTAATATAGATGTAGCTGCTGTTTTATACTAGAGCTCTCCTCATTTCCAAAGCAGAACTAAAGGAATGTTGGCAGTATCTGCAACAATACTTTCTATACACATGAATTTATGCCCACACTCAGCACGCTTTGGGTGTCACTTTGCATATTTCTTACTGGAGCCTTCTAGGAACTCTATCACGTGAGTGACAAATGATTATAAATGAAAACAGAGCTGGCTTAGAGAAAGGAGTCTTGTCATAAAGTAAAGGGCCTCATTCTTCAGCTGCACAGCGTGGCTATTAGCACGGGAATCGTTTCTGAAGTGAGGGCCTGGGGACAGCCCTGTGGTGTCCCCAGAAAGATGCAGGAGCAGCAAAGACAACAGCTCAATAGAGCAGCAGCTGATTGCACTAAAGCTTCCACTAAGTCCTGTAATAACTGTAATCACAACCACAGAGAGATGAAAACGAATCTTAAAATATTAAAGACGGAAATGTTGTTTAAGGTGAAATACAAAGGCCTGCATGAAGGCAGGGATGACACCATGAAAGCTCTGAACCCTGTGCTCGCACGAGATCCTCACCTCAGATGCTCTCCAGCACAGTTCCCTGAGTCCCCTTGGGGAAGCCACAGAAGGCAGAGCCCAGGGACAAACCATCCCCTCCAGACCTGCTCGTGATGTGCTTTGTGTGCAGCTTCTTCCAGCTGCAGGGGTGAAGCAGAGGGAGCTCCATGGGGGTCAGGAACCCACCAGGCAACGAAGCTTCCCAACCTCCCTCTGGCCAGCGAGCCATGCCAAGCCCAGGGCAGGAGCATCCTGCAGACACCAGGGTCTGCAGACAGCAGTGAGGTGGCAGCTGGGACAATCTGCTGTATGCTGGCAGAGAAACTTGCTTGGGTGGGTGGCAAACATAAGGGCAACATACAGAACCAGCCACACTGCGTTTTATTTTGACTATCAAGATGTACAGGGGCATAGGAGGGAAGGAGGAGCGGGCACCAAACCAGCAGGCAAACAAACCCCCAGAAATCCCATCTTGCTGTTCAAACAGGGGCTGGAAACACGTGGCAGAGCTGCTGCTGAGCCATACCTTGAGCTGGTAGTACTTTTCTGTGCGCAGGGCCAGGATGCGCTCGATGGAGTACATGTCGTCTGGCAGCTCGGTCTCTGCCAGCTCCATGCCAAAGGATTGTAACATCTGTGCAATTTCCTTCACGGTGAGTGCAAAACTCTCTATTGCCTGGTGGGAAATGATAATTGCAATCAGGATATTCCTACAGCTCATTGAGAGTGTGCAAAGAACCATGGCTGAGAAGCCCAGCAGCTTGCTCTGAGAGAGCCGAGTGGGATGTCCACTGCAGGTGGAGATAGTGGCCACCAGCTCATGGTCAGGTGGCTTTATTCCTGACTGAATCCACAACAGGGACTTAATAAGGATAATATGGGGCAGAGACACCTCGTTTTGTTTTCTGCTGCCTGTTCTTGTGCACTCTAAGATTTTTTTGCTATCACATATCAGAGGTCTATAGCAGAAGCCAGCATTGGATCCATCTCACCTATTCCTGTAATATTATTCAACTCTGGTTAGCCCACACTAGGAAGCATCTCCAGGCAGCAAGACTTTGGAAATGTATTTTATGGAGATGGTGATTGAAGTTTCCAGCTTTGCAAGCCTCAGTGGTGGGTTACAAGGCAGTATGGCATCATGGCCACATTATCTACAGCTTCAACAGGACAACAAGGGAGGGAGATCAGCAGCATGCTGGGGACAAATCAAAGACAGTGGGACGGAAATGGGTGCTGTTGGTACCACCCCAGCACATCCCAGACATCTACTAGGAGCTCTGGACACCCCTGTGTAAGGTGGAGCTCTCCTGGTCCCCCTCACAACTCTGATTCTGCTTTTAAAATTGGGTTATTAAGCTAAAATGTAACTGACTGCATTTGTATTTTCTTTGAACACTGTATATTTTCCATGGAAATTTCAGGAAATGCTTTATAAGTACACAATACCAGGGAATTTAGAGAGAGGCTTTTTCACATGGACACTTACCTACCATATGCAGCTATGGTCTAGAAATGAGCCTTTTCTTAGATTAGCATTTTTTTTATCATTCATTTTGTCATTTTTGCCTCCAAGTGTGAGAGCGATGCCATTATCACTTTAACACATCATGAAAAAGAACAAGACTAAGAGCCAAAAATGTAAAAAAAAATCATTACTTTGGCAGCACATAAGCGTAAACTGGCACAAAGTTAATGGCACAAGCAACAGCTTGAGTTATTCCAGCTAAAATGTCTTGTGCTTTCATCTTTATACTCAACTCCACATCTGCTGGTGTGGACAATGTCACAGGACTAAGGGCACTAGGATGTCTGCTACATTTGTCATTAGTGCTTTGATTTGTTGGAAAGGTAACTGGGAATCCAATCTGCCATTAATCTGGATGAAAAAAGTCCCAGTGAAAACTAAGAGTGTACAGGAAGCACAGAAACACACAGCAAGGCACAGCTCAGGGAACAAAATGCTGGATTTCTGGCAATATTAAAAGAAAATTCTTGCAAAGGAAAAAAAAGATTAAGGTTTTCTGATTTCTCTGCTTTCAGTCAGCATGCTGAGGGTACCTTCATTGCTCTGGTTCCCAAACACAGTTGTGATATTAATCACATGAAGCAACAACTACTGAAAAAAAGGAAAGAAGGAAAAGGAAAAGGAAAAGGAAAAAAAGGAAAAGGAAAAGGAAAAGGAAAAGGAAAAGGAAAAGGAAAAAGAAAAAAGGAAGAGGAAAAAAGGAAAAAGAAAAAAGGAAAAGGAAAAAAGGAAAAGGAAAAGGAAAAGGAAAAGGAAAAGGAAAAGGAAAAGGAAAAGGAAAAGGAAAAGGAAAAGGAAAAGGAAAAGGAGCCAATTCTGCATTTCTGTATCTATCATTAAAGGAATTTTAATAAAGACTTAAGAAGACAGATCTTAAGGGACTCTGAGGGAGTTAATAATCCAATTCCCTTGCAAACCCATCAAGTTTATAACGCCACTTGACTCCTTTGCAAGCCTGGTTGAGAAAATGTCATTGGCTTCAGGGGTTTTTTTAACTCCCCATTGCTCATTGCCTTAAGAAAAACCTTCCTCAGTTGATCCCCAACACCCAAGAGCCCAGTGCTCAGCTCTGGTACATACAGTTCTGAAGATGACCCACTCGCTGTGGCAATACTCCAGGGTGCCTCCAAACTCTGGGGTTAGTTGGTGTTCATCAATGTATGTCAGCAGGTCACTAACTGAGCTGAGCATAACAACCTACAAGCAAGGAAACACCATTAGTTGGTTCATCATCCCCTCTGCCCAAGTCATACACAGATCAAGCCTACAAATCCTTTAGGTACCTAGGAATACATGAAAAAATACATTTAAAAATACAGAGAGTGGGTTTTCTCTAAATGTTGTTCTACAGCATAGATTTCTTCTTATGCTTGTGGCTTAACAAGGCTTTTATTTCATATATTTGACCATTTCTGTAAGCCAACCCTTATCTCAAAGGCACATTCTTCCTTAAATGCAAAGCACAATGAGATGCTGCAGTAGCTGAGTGCAGAAGAGAGCTGAAAGCAAAAGTGATGCAGTTTTTAGCAAGGGATGACCAGTAATCTAGAAAAAATATATAATTTTAAGAAGTTACGAAGCACGAAGTTATGAAAGCAATTTCATATAAGTATATACTCACTATTTTGTTCCATCTGTCCTGGCATAAGTCATGAATTTTCAAAACTGTGCAAATTACAATCACTTAAGAGTGAAAAATGCAAAGTGGATGGGAACTGTATTATTTCCTACAGGAAAACATCGGTTTATTTCATCCATTTGTAATTACATCAACATCAGATTCCATAAACGTACTTTTCTTCTCTTAATTATTGTCATTACACCCTACAATCAAGGTGGCTTTAGAAGTCTTGGAAACTTTGACTTGAGAATATAAAACCATCGAAGCTGCTGTTTTAGAAACTAACATCAACACGCTGATGCCATGGAGTTTACACTGATATGAAAGTGGTAATTACGGGTGGAATTCACAGCAAAAGCTGCCCTAGACAAGTCTTTTGACCTTTCAGGCACAAAAAAGTTCCTGAGCATGGTTTTATCTTCCTGAAATATTCAGCCTCTCTGGGGGATGAGGACAGGTTGAGAAACCCACCACCCATTCCCATGGCCACGCTCTGCGGGCAGCAAACTCCACGCAAGGAAGTTGAAAAAGGCTACAGGAGAGATTTGTGAAGAGAGATTTGGTGAAAATTGGGCATTTCTGGTAGAAACACGTTGGTTACTTTTCATATAGTGTGACCCCACACACACACACACAGCCTGAGGTAGGTGGGCACAACACTTCTGCACACTCGTACCGGTAACTTGAGCAGAAAATCCTCCTGACTGAACCGGAATCCGATGTCAGTGAAGGTGCGCTGGAAAAACCCCGTGGGACGAAGAACCATCACTAAGTGCAGGTTCCCTGGGAAAGATGCCTGCAAGGAAAAAGCATCAACATTCAATCTGGGGACGTGGCAGGCCCAAGGGCCGCTTACAAATGCTTTGAAAAGAAGGGAAATCACTCAGATCTCAGTAGTTTTTTTTTTTCCGATTGCCCTTGATAGCGTTTTTTTTTTCTTTTCAAAACAGGGGGTAGGCATTGTATGTGGTTCAGAGACAGAGGATATAACTGCAGGAGGATTGTTCAGTCCCTCTCCTTTTGGAGCAGGCAGGAGGAGGCACCTCCAAGGTGCACCTTGGAGGGCCTCTTATTATAAACTTAACTACTACATATTGTGTTCAGCATTATAACTTGGGGAGTGAAATTACAACTTAGCTGAGAACAGAGGGCTGTAACATTCAGAGGGCTGAACAGACAGATTGAGGAAGCAAAATCTATTGCCAGACTCACTAATCATCCCATAACTGCATCAAGAATACTCTTCTTGTCCCTGATAATTACCAAGCAACGTTTAATTTGTCATTAGAAATTGGAATTTCCTGTCTACGCTGCTGGAGTCTTTTTTTGAAGCATATGGTTGGCAGGTGCATTTTTAAATAGATCTGTGAAAAGGTTGCTTGAAAATGAAAAAGAATTTCTAAGAAAGTAGAAGTCATATCATTAAATTATGGATAAGTGGATGATGCAAAGAATTGACTTAACTAAGCCACATGATTTACTCTGAGATCCTGTCAGGTTACATTTCTCCACATATTCTTCCTTATATTATCCTCCTCCATCAAACATGATAGTAGTGTCTTTACCAAGGGTGAGAGTAATGAACTTGTTTAGGTATTTTGCACCAAAGGGCACTAAATCCATGGCTTCACAACAAAGACTGTTCCTATAAACATGCATTAGACTTGTTTAAAAAAGCCATGGTTCACAGTTGAGATCTGACATCCATGAACTGCATTGTAACTCACTTCCTATGCTTTCTTGAGTAGGAAAAGTCAGGATGTGGCTTCCATTGCCCACAGTTCCATGTAGGAATGTGCAGTGACTTGTTAGGATCAAGTAAGCCACGTGTATTGAACATATTGATCTGCCATTCTTTTCAGTAGGAGTAGAAAAAAAAAAATAAAGACATTCATGTGCGTGAAGTGCCAAAATCATATCCTTTGGAAGTCAACAAGAAGGGTGCCAGGGACAGAGATTTGGCACCAGAAACAATAGGAAACAATTAAATAACAGAGACATTTGTGCTGGCTCCACGCCCTTGGGGCTGTAACTCTGTCACACAGCACTGGGTGGGCACACAGTGCCTCTGAAATGCCTGCCAGCCTTGGGCACACACTGGTGGCCACAGCCACAGGAGACCCAAGGAACCAACTTTCAACCCCATCAAATGTGCAAATGGGCCAAAGGTCTAAACCTGGTCATGGAGTCACCAGACCTTTGCAGCTCTGAGAGAGGTCGTGCCCAAGAAAGCATGGGTGAGAGGCTGCAGGGGACTCAGCTTCAGATCCCTCCTTAAACAACCATTTATTTAGCTCTACAAGGAAGATCAGCTCCCCTGCAGCCCAGCTACCAAATGCAGCTCTGAAGAGAAACTCATCTCAGAGACCCTGCTGAGCTCAGGATTCTTAACTTGAGCTTCCCATATTACTAGAATGAAAATCATCCACAGGCTGCTTGACATCTCCAAGGAGTTGGAGTGATTCCTCAGTTTGAAAAGCATCTCTGCCTGGGATGCAGAAAAACTTCACTGAGAGAAGCACTACCAGAATTGGCACAGGCTTGCAGACATTTTGAATGACCTAAAATTTTACAGCATTAACATTCCACTGGAAAGTCTCTGGCAAGCTCAGCACTCATCCTCCAGCACCTCCCAGAGAAGTTGGCTGCCTCTACCACCTCACTGTGCTGCCTCTCCATTGGACCCAGTAAATGCTGCTTTTGCTCTTTCCAGGCCTATTGGCTGACCTGGATAGTCCTTGACACTCTCCATGTTTGTCCCACAGCATTAGGACAGCCCAGGAAGAGACCTGACACTCGGTGTTCACAGCAACATTGTGCCTGTCCCTGCTCCCTGCAGAGCTGCGAGACCACCAAGTGTCATTCCCTCATACCCCCCCTTATGTCTGTGTTTGCCTCATTTTATGTCCTGGCCATTTCTCAGTGGGTATTTCTCTGCAGATAGGACAACAGTAGCATCCCCCAACAAAGTTTCAAAGATATCCAAGATATCCAAGTTTCCAAGGAGCCAGCCTGAGCTCAAACCTCAAAGGACAAGACAGGCCCTGCACCCCGGGCATTAATGGCTCAAAATGACTTGAACCAAAGCCACGAGAAGCTGATGGTCTTGCAGTGCTTTAAAGGAGCTCAGAAGATACAAATTTAGGTCCTTTTGCATGGTTAAGAGTCCACTGTAGGTGAATCCAATGGTGAAGTCCGTCAGAGTTTGGGGAAAGTCATTGTTCCCAGGTCAGAAACTCAACAGTGTTTTCAGGTCTCTGAAATTTAGCCTCCTACCTTGACCCTGAAAAATGAATCAATGATATCTTTGAGAACAACTGGTGAGAGGTGCATCCTCCCTTGGTCTTAGCTTGGTATCCTCCTCCATCTCTGGTCCCTTTTAACCCTGTTTGGCACTTCAAGCAGAGATGAGTCTGCTTTGCCCTCTCCTACTCATTCAAGTACTCATTGACATGAGCTATTTGTGCACAGAGCAGACGTCCTGAAGGAAGGGCCTGGATCCCCAGATCATATTGTCCCATGGGAACCTGCAGACTTCAAATGCCTTCTGCTATGAGTCCTAGGGCAGGAAACACACAGCTCTAGGAAGATGGGCCAGCGATCAGGAAGGCAGCAGAGCTGCCTGCCAAAACTACACTGCAAGAGCAGTAAGGTGTGAAACACCCCTCTGAGGGCAGAGATGCCTTTGGACAACTTTGGGATTGTGATGCAGGACACCAACACATTCCACACAGCATACAAGAAGAGAACATAACCCAGCACTCAAAGCCTTCTGCAACATCCACCACGGCTGTAAACTCTTCTTTGACACAACTTTATGCCCCATATACACACAACTGTATCCATGTAGATCCTTGGCTGCAGGGGGAGGTGGGTTTCCAGGACAGGTGATTTGATTTCCATTCACTTTCTAAAGCATTTGGGGACTTTTCAGATGATCTTGTACATACAGGATCAAGGTCAGCAACTATAAGTAGCTACAAAACAAGAAGTTGAACTTTGCAAATGATACCTAATGTGTTTCAAGCATGGAAAAAACAAGCAAGCCAAAAAATAAGCTTGCAGGAAGACAGCCACCACTCAACTCATGTCTTGTGCCCTCTTACAGACTTAAGAGAAATTATGAAATGTTAAAATAAATATAGGCATCTATATCTCTATATATGTATAAAGATAGAAAAATAATTCCTCAGAGAAAACATATCTGAGGGGACCAAGGATATTTTTAATCACTGCTACAGTTCTAGTTCTTCTAAGGGTTGAAGTGTAGAGAAGTTACCTGCAAACTGAACTCTAAGATACTGAAGGCACTGCTGGAAAGAATCCCTTCCACATGACATATTCAAGAAAGCAAAGACAAAAGGGTCCTCAATCTTGCCTTCATGTTTTTATCTTTATTATTTATAACACTACAGAATCTCGTACATTTTACAAACTTGGGTTTATGTAAGAGAACACCTAAAAAAAACCCTCTGGAGCCTTTACCCTCTGCTATTCCTCTGCAGCATATCAGGAAAGGCAGAAAACTCTCGGCACAATTCCACTCAATCAGGCAGTTGGCAACATTTCACTTCTATTAACTCTCTCACTGACCAAAGACCATGCTCAGAACATTCCTCCCCTTCTGAGGACAGGAATGTGCACACCTTAACACCCCAGCTCAGCATCTTGCCTAATGCACACTTAACTATAACCACATAGAGAGCCCTGATATAATTAATATACACAATTTGGGCTAATAAAGCAGAAGGGCATTGAAAGCATCACAGTTATTACCTCCTTGGTGAATATCTCATCCTGGCACATTAAGTGTAATTTTAGGAATTCAATTTCCAGAGAATATTCTTCCCTGGACTTCACTGGGACATTCAGAAGGTTGGAAATCAATAAACATAAAGTAGTATCTGGCAATAAGTTTGTTTCTGAGGAATGGAGACTGAGGCAAGCAGTCCTTACACAGGTGCTGAAGTTAATGACTTTGTGCTGCCCCTTAAAGGAGAAGTTGCACATCAAAACACCAATTTTGTTGGCTAATTTGAGCTTTAACTTCCAAAAAAACGAACTCCCAACATCTTTACATTAGCCGGCTGCATAATTAACCCCTGAAAATGCTGCTAGCAGTGTTGCTGCACACATTCTAACCCAGGGCCCCTCTCTGCCAGAGCCTTTCTCTTGCAGCAAGAGCACTACAGAACAGCACATTTCCCAGATGCACTGGAAGCAGCCCTGCAGGGCAGCGATGCCCAACACCCGCAAAGAGAGCCTGGATGCTCCTGCATAGTGGATGCTCCCCACCGTGCACAATTAAAATCGCTCGGGTCAATATTTCCAGCTCCCTCCATCCCCCCCTCCTCGGTACCCAAAGGCCTCCGACCGCCGCGATGCGGCTTCCCCCCCCGTCCTTGGGCTCTGCAGCAGCCTAGCCCGGAGGTTTTTACCGCATCCCTGCCCGGAGCCTTCTACCGCATCCCTACCCGGAGCCTTACCGCATCCCTGCCGGCCCGCCGCCCGCCCCGCCGCGGCGCCGCCTCAGCCATCGCCCCACAGCACCTCCGGGGATGGGATGGGGATGGGGATGGGGATGGGAATGGGAATGGGAATGGGATAGGGAACTGCCGCGCCCCCGGGGCGGGCAGGAAGGAGGGAGAGCAGGCAGGCAGGCAGGCAGGCAGCCCTGCCGGCACCCAGCTCCCGGCTGGCAGCCCCGTTCTCCTTCCCAGCGCCGGGTTTGGTTTTTAAGGTGGAATGCCAAAAATCAGCCTGCAAAACCGAGCCAGCTCTTTTCCTTCGAGGACTGGGCTCTCCGCTTGGAGCTTTTACCCTTCTCCTGACCCCCACTAAACGGGGATGCTTTAAAGCTGGGGAGGATTGTGTAGGGAAGAGAGGAAAGATGCTCCTGTCAAAACTTAGGGCTTGACCCTGGCAAGGCAAGGAGCACCAGCCCCAGCCTGGCTTGCATATGCAATTAGAGAAATATACAAAGAGTTAAATAAAAATCTGTACGGGCTGTTACAAAATTTTTCTGGATCAGACCATAACTGCGGAGCTGCAATTGCATAGAAATATGCTGAAAAAATAGAACATTGTGTGTTTAAAACTGAGCTTGTTTGCACTTCTTGTTTTCTAAAATCATATAAAGATCAGGAAAAAGAACTTCTTTTATTGCAGCATAGTTTATGATGGGCAAGAAATCAAGATTTAATCTTTTGTGTTAGCTGCACAAAGGCAAGTCCAGTCAAACGCCTCCTGGACACAAAACCAGCCCTTTAGGGCCAGCCCCTGTTTTTAAGGCAAGATTCACACATCTTAAGATTTAGTGGACAGGTTTCCTGCTTCTCATTCCACTTAGCACCAAGCACCTCCACATAATTTACATGGACAGCCCTGATACCACAGGCAAAGTCACTTGTCTACACGGACACACAGAACACAGGTACACAAACAGGGAGTATGCTCAAAGCTCACCAAATAACTACATTTTCTCATTTAACAAAATATGAATGACACTCCTGTAGAAGCTACAAATTAGGAGAGAATTTTTTTCACATTTGAAACTTCCAGACTATGCAAAGCAACTACCTCATCTTTAAAGGATGCTCTTAGTGCTAGCACTGGTTCAAACGCTGGCAGCAGAACTGAATTTTTATGGTCACTTTAAAGAACTGATTCTTGAATGCTGCTTCTTCTCTAATGGCATGGTAACCATACTTGGAAATTCAGTTTGTAACATTTAGGAAAATCAGAACCCAAAATATTGACAGTGGTATCTTATGCACATTGTGAAAGGGTAGCCCTCTATTCCTTCTACTGGATGTCTATCAGCAAAATGCCATCTAAGCCAGACATTTTAAGGCCAAGTTCATCTATCCCAGTATTAATTACTTGAAATAGCAGATCTAACTTTATCAGATCCAAGCAGAATCAGGTAAGAGCTTTATTTCTTGATACATAATTCTTATTTCATTCTCTATCAGGTGGATCAATGCCTTTCACTGTTCAATGATTCTAAGCAGAAACAAAGACACAAAAAAATTTGCCCCGAATGTTTTCATCGACTTACCCACGTGGTACAGTCAGGTTGTGAAAGAGTTAATCCCACCTATCCATGCAGCCATAAAAGTGACTTCTCTCTTCCTGCATGCACCACTGAAATACCACGCTCTGATTTCATAAGGCACAATGAATTGCTGAGTTGCAAAAAGCTTACTTTTGAGATAGGTTCAGAATCTAATGAGAGGTAGTGCATAAACATGTGTAATAGGTATTTAAAATACATGAATGCATATATATGCATTTAAAATAGACTTTTCCACCCACATACAAATATTTGTGAAGCTGTTTTAAGAAAATAACACTTTCAGTCACCAACAAGTAGGTATAATATATCCTCACTAATAACCAATGTCTAGAAAGACAAATTCTCCACCCACCAGAAGCACAGAACATGGCACAAAACACATTTGAACCACTATGAAACAGTACAAACCCAAGCAAATCCATGTTAATACTCAAACAACTCATTTATGCACTCAAATGGGGCATAGAGCTCTGACTGACTTAATTATACAGCCATAAACCAAAATATTACCTAGAGAGAAAGCACAAGCTCCTGGTTCCCAGTGTTTTCTGCAAGTGATACATAGTGGGCACAATGATTTTGTACATCAAAAGAAATTAAGAGTAAAGAGGACTTACAGCTATTTTTTGGAGAGTTGTTTTAACCGATGTCCATGTGTCCAATCTTCTATCCAGGATTAGGATAAATTTGGTGTCAGACTCATGCAGACTATGAGATAAGAAAATACTAAGTAAACAGATAACATATAAATGGGCGTTGTGTGGCAGGTGGAGACAGATAACAGATTGCCCTTGGAACCTGAACTGGGCTCAAGAAGGATTCTGCAGATGCCAGAGGCACCTCAGAGATGACCAGCAGCCTCCACCAGTGCTGCCCCAAGATGCTCATCCCTGCTCTCCCTCCTGAGCTTTTCCTTCTGAGGGAGCTGGTTACCCACCTGCCTGGGTTACAGCAGCCAAGCTGTGACTTCTGGCTTGCTTTGGCACGGGGCAACAGAGGTGACACTAACCCAGGGAAGGGTGATACCAGTCTGGCTGGGGGACAAGGGGACCCTGTGCTGGAACAGGTTGTTGGGGCTTCTTGAGGTCCCACTTGGAAGGCAGTGACTGCCAGGAGGCAGTTTCCAGCACGCTCTGGTTCCCTGTGAAGCCCAGACTTCCTGACATCCCTTTTTGACACCCAAATCCTTTAAGTTGCTTTGAAATTCCTGATCTTACCAAGCAAGGGTGCCAGGTCTGTCAAGTGACCTAACTCCCAGGTGAGCTCCTGTCTGTAATTCAAATATTGCCTTCCCAGGCTGGCTGGGTACAACTCATGACAACACACACCCAGGGCAGTCTGAGTTCCAAACTGGAATCATGTTTGCACACAGGTAAGGGGATGCCAGCTTGTAACCAAGTCCTCTGTTTTGAGTGTATTTACAGGACCCTAAGGTAATATTTACAATATTTCTTTTGCGGATGCTGAAACAGGATAGCTGTGTCCCATGCCACCTTATCCGGGCATCTCAGGGCTGTGGAGAGGCTCCCAGTCCACGTGCTGGTTCCCCTGGGCTGGGTCAAGTATCAGCACTGGGAATGGCCCCAAGCCAGCAGCCTACCACAAGCACCATCCTCAGTAATTCCTGTGTTTGGCAAGTGAAAACACATGTTGGATTACTCAGGAGTATCACATGGCAGACAATACTTGGCAACTTTACCACAGGAAATAAAAAAGATGCCTGAAGCCAGTGCAGGAGATTTCATTCAATGCACATCCTGCCCCTCTGGTCTGTGCTAGCCACACCTTTGATAAATACATTTAAAAGGAATTAGCAATTAAAAAAATTCTCCTGAGAGGAAAAAAAAAATTCCCTTTGGCTCATAATAACAACTAACTGAAGATAAGCAGAGGTAACCAACTCTCCATCTGTCCTACAAATACACCTTATGGATCCCTAATGTCCCACCCAAGCTGCAAAGGTTTCATCTGAATTTATACATTGCCACTGAGGTGTAGCAGAAAAGAGCAGAGAAAAGGAGTAACATTTACATTTACATCCACAGAACTTCTGCAAGTCTGAGGTTACAAATTGTGAGCTGGATCAGGCACAACATTTCATCCAAAGCCTTTTTTAGCTTAAATAGCTTTAGCAACACAAGACAGTTCTGCAGGTTTCTATCAGCTCTGTTCACCCCACCATGAATTAAATGTCCATGGTGTGTGGAAAGGGGCAAAATGATCCTTTTGTTTGAGGCAAAAATAAACCCCCTTGATTTTTCTGCACACTCTAAAACTTCAAGAGGTAGAATCTGTGACAAACAATTCCCCAGGTCCCCATGGTATTTCTCACTGGCTGCAATTGGGAAAAAAAATACACATACATATATATATATATATATAGTTCATACAAGGACTGCTGTCATCATAAAAAAACCTGAAGATAAACCCCAGAACTCAAGTAATTTAGAAAAGGCAGCTGGACTGTGGTGTGTTGTCAGTAAATAAAAGTATGCCAAAGTATGCCAGCTACTCAGGACAAGGTTATATGCAGAAAGCAGCCTTTCAGCATGTTTATTTACTTTTATCATTTCCCTTATAGACACAAAGAAGAAAGTTCCCAGCTCTCCAAAAGCCTTGAAACCTACTGTGGGAAATTTTTAATTTATTCTGGGGCTAGTGGAACAAGTCTGTAACTATTTGCAACCCAGGCCTTGCAGGTTTATTGGCTTTCCAGTCCTGTGATGTACATTTTAGACTGACAGTAAAAAGAAATCAATGCTTTCTCACCAAGGCTGCAAAGGGTGAATT
Source organism: Florisuga fusca (assembly GCA_038090715.1). Classification (NCBI taxonomy): domain Eukaryota; kingdom Metazoa; phylum Chordata; class Aves; order Apodiformes; family Trochilidae; genus Florisuga; species Florisuga fusca. Next base: position 6,295,667 of record JAAWXA010000017.1, on the reverse strand, counting down.
CATTTGCATCCAGCAGAAGAAAGATGGAGACAGATAACCAGAACAAGGATTATTTCTCTCCGAGTTGGTCTTGTCACTTTTTTTTTTTTTTCTTACCTTTAATTTTGGATGTGTTGCAGGATGCACCAGACTAAAAATAAAGACTTGGGATGTTTTGCAGGAGGACTTGAAATTGGATCCCAGAGTCTGCACTTGTGAGATTTATCACAGGACTGAGAGAGTCCTTGTGGCTGGTGGGATCAGAACAGGACCTGCTGTGTAATATTTGAATTCAGAATTATTTATAATCAGGAGCTCCCTTTGCTGTTCCATCGCCTCTGCAATTTGACTTGGATGGGTGGGCAGTGAAAGGTGGGGACCTGCAACTTATTTTTCTGTATAACTTTTCCACACAAACACTTTCTGCATCTGCCTCCTTCCTGCAACATGGTTCCCAGGAATTCTAAATGAAAATTACCTTGCCTACAAATCCCACCATCCTCCTGACTCTGTCACTAATGCACTCACCTTGCTGAGTGAAAAGTAGCTTACAGCATCTATCTTCTTTGTCTAATGATTATTTCCAGGATAAAAATGCCTCATGAAATTCAGCTTCTACAAACCTGACATCCCTTGAGGCTTCCTCAGACAAGGATCAGCAGGACAAGATGTAGCCCTTGCTGCTGATTGCACAGGAAAGGCACAGTGCCTCTGATTTTGATCTGCCCATACCCATCCATAAGTCAAGGAGGTGTGGGTGCATCTAACTCTGGTACCCAGGTCAAATATTGACCTCTTTCAGGGACTTTTCTGTCCCAGAGTCTGAGCTCTGATCCCACAGTGTGATGCTGCTGAGGGATGTGTACTCAGGGCTACCAGAGGTGACACACACCTTACCTAAGTGATGCTTTTCCTTGCTCCCCAACACCACAGCCTTGACCACTCCAAAGTGTTGAAAACCACATGTTTAGCAGGCACTCAGGTCTCAAGGCAGGCACTCACTCTGGCAGGAGGAGCAGAGCAGCATGATTAAAGGGGTTTTACAGATCACATGCTGAACTTGTTTGAATCACCAGCAAGCTCGCAGCTCTCATTAGTTTCTTGATTGAGTTTGACCTATTACAGGGAGAGCAAGCCTGCTCATCATGCTAATGCCAGGGTGTTTACAGCCCTATGGACCACGAAGCCCTGGAGAAGCTGGGCAGAGCTGGGAAGGGCAGTACCACAGACCTGGGCTGCCCACACAGCACCAAGGAGAAAGCTCTCTGGCCAGCACACACCAGGGATGCTCCTGTCCGTGCTGGGATGATGGTGCTCCGTGGACCAGAAGCCCACATAACTTCACAGTCCATCCAAAGGGAGGACAGAGAAACCAGAGGCTTTTTTATTTCTCCCTGCAGAGGTGACTAAACACACATTACTCCTCCCAAGGCAGCAGCTGACGGAAAGCTCCCATTTAGCTGCTGTCAACCTGCTCTCCCTGCAGGAAGAAATTTGCCAAAACAGGCATTATTCAAGGAAATTAAGCATTCCAGGTAACTGACTCACCAGCAGCAAGAAACAGGAGGGTCATTAATCTAAGTATACAGCCCATATGTGGTACAGTCAGACTGTCAGGCGCTGAGTCCTGACAGCAGGGTGCTGAGCCATCACCTGACACAGGGACCCCAAAGGGCTGGCTCCTGTAATTAGGCTCTTTCTCTAGTTATGTTTCTCTTTTTTCCCCAGTAATGACTCTCTGTTTGTCCACGTCAAAATACTACTCTGCCGTGGCATGGCGTATTTAAGTGGTGACACACGTCAAAGCTTAAGGAAAGCTTGCTGTTAATTAGAAACTTAATAAACTAAATTAATGATGCATGCAGGCTGACAAGTCACAGGGATGTTGTCCACTTTTTACTCTGCAGTTCCTGGCACATGAAAAAACCCCATGTTTGGACACCATAAGAGCTTGCCTCCTTCAACTTCTCCCTTTCACTTGATCTGAGAACTGAAGATGCTCCTCACCCCCACATGTGGCATTGCCCTGAAGATACCCTGCTGGACCCAGGCAGCACCAACACCTCTGCCCATGGTGGGCAAGAGCTAGAAGAGAGTCACATACCTCGGGACTGATGTTAGATATGTTAGAACTTTTGAGACAATCTCCTCAGGGATCTCATTGAAGCGAGCGCTGTCGGGGAGGGTGATAATCCAGGAGTTGTCTTTCCCTCGGCCACCTGGAATAAAGACACAGAGGCTTCCTTGGCTGTGCTTTTGAGGAGCAAAGCCCAGGTCCACCCCTCAAGTCAGAAAACACACTGCCATCGTTAGAGAGGGTTTTTTACATCACTAGAACTGCAAAAACTGGCCAAAGCCTGCCTCTGATTTTAAACACAGAAACAAACATATTAGACGCCAGATGCTCCCTTTATTTAGTGACTGTACTTTACATGGGGCAGCATAAGAAGGCACAAATACAATGACAAACCTGCATGCTGCTCTGGAACCTACAGAAGTACATTTCAAAGCAAAATTCTTCTTAATGCATTGAGTGTTCAAAAGTAAGAATATGTTCCAGTATGGCTTCAGACAGAAACCTAATATGATCTTTCAACTGCCTCAATGTTTTATTAACAACATTTCTAGGGGTGCTGGAGACAACCTGATGGATACTATCCCGTGCAGAGTATCATTTTGCAACACAGCACTGATCTTCTGGAGTATTTAATTACTACAGACAGAGAGAAACCCTGGAGAAGTTCACTGTACTCACCAGAAAGGAAAGCAAACTCTTTCATCAAATCATCACTGATGTCTTTTGCACAGATGGGTGTTACAGTTTCTGGGAAAAAAAGGAAAAAAAAAAAAAAATGGAAAACCAGCAGTCAAAAAAGAAGCAAAAATCCAAATCAAACATTTTTATCAGTATGTTAACCCAAGGGTGCAAGGGAACCAAATGCAGCTTTCCTAAATTATGTATGAAATTTTGTAACAAAAGATACAGGTTCACCTAGAAACCAATGTTTCCAATGTCTGTAGCAGGGCAGACAGGCAAACAAACACCCCTAATCAGTAGCAAATGTATTTAAGCAAATATACATCCTATCAAATGCCTGGCAGCTTGAGTGCTCTCCCCTCAACAGGGTACATCCAATGTTCACTTTAATCTTTTGGAGTTCTTAATTTTGCTCCCCTATTTTGCAAACTCCCCCAGTGCCTCCCAGCCATGACAATCTGATGGGCTGAGGTTTCTGCAGGGAACAGCAGTGTCCAAGGTTGCTGTGCTGGCAACAAGGTTGGGTTTTCAGACTGTTACAATCTTTAATTTTGAGCAAATAAGCTTCTGAAGTCATGTTTTCATCTGGCATGGAGCCACATGCACTGGAAAGGCTGTAGTCCTGATGTTCAGTTATTAGATTTCTTTTTAATTAAATAATGGGAGAGGCTGTTTTAATACCATATTTAGCACACTGACCATTTCAGTGGTAATCAAGCACATTGGAACAATCAAATTAGTTTTACAAAAACCAAAAAACTCAATAAACACGAGAGCAGCTTATAGCTGGCAGACATTTTTCTGAATTATCTGTAAGTGTAACAGTAGCTAAAATTTAAACATCCTTGCTCCTGCAAAGAAATGTTACAAAGCACATCTATCCAGATTGAAGTCCTTGTGCTTTCTGATAATCAAATTATAAACACCAATTATTTCACAGAGTTGGTCCTAGGGAGTAATCTTTTGGCTGTTTTGAATCACACAGGCTGCATACTTCAGCAGACTCCTGCACAATCAATATTTATTCTATTTCACTTTTTTTCCAGAAGCCTTCCAGTTGCTTTTACTTTATCCAGAGATTTTTCAGGCTGTTTATCAGCTGGATGGTGCTGCAGCCCAGTGGTGCTGGAAGTGAGGGGACCTGCCTCCTGCAGTCCCACAGGACAGAGGCTGCTCTCTGCCCTTCTGGTTTTTTCTCTTGTAGATAAAAACACTTGGGTTTTTTTTTTTTCTGTTGTTCAAGATCCAGCCATAGTCCCACTGGCATCTACAGAAACATTCTTGATTTTAACAGGCCCTGGAATTGGTCTTGGGAAGAAAGAAGTTTGTCTTGTAGAATCACAGAATGGTTTGGGTTGGAAGTGACCTTAGAGACCATCTATTTCCAACCCCCTTGCCATGGGCAGGGACACCAGGTTGCTCCAAGCCCCATCCAACCTGGCCCTGAACACTTCCAGGGAGTGGGAAGCCATAGCCTCCCTGGGCAAGATACTTCAGATATTTCTCTTTATCTCTTTAGATATATCTCTTCTCATTCAGCTGCTTCACCTAAGCAGAGGGCAAGCAGTGGCAATAGATTTCTTCTCTATTAGTCAATCTTTTTTCCCCATCTCAGTAGCTTCATAGTGATAAAGATAACATTTAATAACTTAATGAGCTCCAACACAGGAGGCAAATGATATTAAACATGCATAACTTTTGAAAATACAAGGCAGAAACCCAGGGCTGTGCACACATTTGCATTTGCAGCTGAGGTGAAGCCTGTCCCCAAAGCCAGTTCACCAGCCACCAAGAAGCCAGGCAAAGTTCTGCCCTGTGCTATAATGCTCACCCATGACTCAAGAGTTCAACAGTAAAAACAAACACAGCTACATGTTTATTGTAAATCAAGCTTTTGTTTCTGGTTCTGCAGCAATCTGGGAGAGAATTGCTGGTTTATTGATAGCTGTCAAAAAAAGGGGCTGGAAAAAGGGGGGCTTAACCTTGGCATAGGTTAAAAAATAAAAACCACTTCAATAAAATGTTTCATAAGACATTTTCTCATTGAGAGCAACCTAACAGATTCCAGCCTTAAACAAAGCCAGAGAAAACCACAGAAGGGAAAAGAAAAGCATTTTTCCACAGATATTTCCAAACTTTGCTTTCCAGAAGAGAAATACCATCTCAAAAATGCTTTAATGCCAGAGTCTGGTGCTTATTCTCTTACCTCTGTCTTAGCTGCAGTTTCCCAAAGATCATCATGGAAACAGCAGAAACCAACCTGTGTTTTAAGCCTCCCTGCATGGGGGCTGCAGTGGGACCTGCTGTGCCTCCTCAGGCATGGAAACCCCTGTCCTGCACAGCCCTCCAGCTCAGCAGATAACCCCGGGGAATGCCAGCGGATCCATCCAGCATTTTTGAGCCCGAGGTGCAAATCACCATAGGAGAGGTTTCCCACCGTGCTCAGGAATGACCCAGGCAGGGACTTGCTTTGCAAGTTGTGCTTTCCTCCAAGGATCTTGCTCCCCAGCATTTTATTCCACTGAAAATTTCATCCTTGATTTTGGCACAGAGGTGGACACCCAGATTCCTAAGCACCTTGGAGTTTCTCACATCTCAAAGGGTGACGTTTTTGGAAGAGGGCACTCAGCACCTTTAAAAAAATCAAGCCCTTCCAATTAGTCCCAAGTTGAGTACCAAAATAACTCAGCTGAGTGAAAACTAAGTGGAAGCAGTTACCTTCAGGCAGTGAAGGCTCAGGGAGAACTTCCCCCTCATTTTCTGCAGGGCAGGAGAACCCAACGAGTGAGGGAGAAGCAGGAGAGCTGCCCTTTGGTAAGGTCAAGGCATTACAACAGGGTGATTGTGGTCCCATTTAGAGCTACTCCTTGGCCAACTCACTGCTTGCTCTGCACTGACCATGGAACTCAAGCTTCTGGGCAAATGTAAGGGAAAATCAAGCACTGGCATTGAATTTGCCATGCCTGGAGCATCAGTTGGATGCTACTATAAATGCTGTGCAGAAGCACAACCTCTGCCCTCAACTACTAATCTCTGGAAAAAGAGCAGTGAAAGGCAGTGGGGCACCCCAGATATCCTCCTCTCAAACAAGGCTTCAGTTGATGTTCACTAACAAACTGTTGTTTTCTTATTTGAAGGACACACTTAGTGCAGGATAGGACAGGACAGACCCCAGGGTACTGCCCACACTGGCTCTGAAGGTTACAGCCAGCCTGCATCCCCTTTGGCACAAGGCAGAGGAGGTCAAGGTTTCATGCAAGCCCACTCCTTTCTCTTAAAAAGAGGCTTTGTGATGATCAGCTACTATGAAACAGAGCTGTGCTAATACCAAACCAAGCCTGAACTCCCTGTGTTACAGCATCTTTTTGCACTGCAATGCTATCACCACACAGTCAGTGTGACCTCAGGCTTTAGGGTCTTACTAAAAGCAAGCAGCAACTGGAGGATAAATTGTCATGACAGTGTTCTAACACTTTTTAATATAGGTTCTAAATTGGGTATTTATAAAATGCTGCTGCAATTATTAAATTCAGAGACTCCTCTATGGAGGAGATTGTTGCCATGACAGTTTTGAAGGATGCATGAAGCCAAGCAGGGACAAGACAAAAGGGAAATACAGAGCTCTCTACCCCTCCAAGAAGAACTAACATGGCTCATCAGGGAACCCTGCTGAACTGTCCTGTCCCCATCATCTGGTTACAGATAACACTTTGCTGGGTCCCCTCCATAGTACCATATCTCAAGGTGATTGGACAGATGGCAGTTGGAAGAGTGATGCTTATTGTTACAAATCTTTCCTTTCGAGGTGATTTAAGTACAGTGGGACTTTCACATATGATGGCAGCAATATTCAAAGAAGGGACAGATACAGTCTGAGCCAAAATTCCTCTTGTAAAACTTAATTAAACTCTGAAGTGCTTCACTCTTTAGTAACTGTTGTTTTCTTTTCCAAACTTTGCAGGCCCTCAGCATCTGCAGACAGCAGCTGCATAATGCATCTGCCAGGCTGACGTAATAGCTCCTTACACTTCAAAACACCAACCAAATATTGTTTGCAACTAGAAAACCCATTTGGATACGGCTTTGTTGTGAATGAAGAGCAGCAGCTTTTCATGTGAGGCTTGTTGACGTAGTCTAGGAAACAGCACTGAAGTAAATCAAATTAAAAGAGTAAAGGACCATATTGAGCTTCTCCACAATCTGCTTGTTCTCAGCTGCTTGTCCATTCGGACAGTTACACCCAACAAAGCAGCATTCATTTGGTGTCAAGAGAGCTTGCAAATCAGCCCATTTATAACCTATTTCCCTTGCCCATGGTGACTTTCTGGGCTAACCTGGGTTATCAGCCAGTGTCTGTCTCATGTTGCTTCACAGCAGGAAGGTCCACCTGCCCCCAGGAGTTCCTCTGAGGCACCACGCATAACACAGACCTACAGAAACCAAGGGTGTTTGCAAGGAGCTCTGGTGCTCAGGGAGTTCCAATGAGCAAGGCTTCTCCTGGCTGCCACAGGCACTCCTCTCCACAGCCAGCACTGGTGTGAGCCTCCCAGGAGAGCTGATGGAGCACAGGGCAGGCTGAGGAATGAGCCACCCTGTCTCATCTGCTTTGTGCAGGAGTGGGAACAGAAATCCCTTAGAGCAGAGTGCCCCAGCCATGAACCCTGTGCAATGCAGAGAGCAGCCCTTCCAGCTTCTCTGGATGAGGTTGCTCCACTTTGCAAAATTAAATATTCATTGAGGCAAAGAATAGAAACACAGTCCTGTATCTGAGGAGAAAGACCAAGTCACCAGCCTGCAGTCTGTTACCCCAGCTCAGGCCTGTTGCTAAATCCCATTTCATTGCACCCAAAAGGAAGGACCCCACAGCCCATTGTGCAGGGCACTCATTTTGGGTAAGGGGAAGAGTTTCCCTTGAAATTTATCTGCAAAAGCCAGAGGGCTCCTCCAGGAAGAATGACAGAAACCCATCCTGGAGCAGTGGTCAAGGCCACGGCTTGCTGCAGGAAAGGAGTCTCCATTGCTGGCCTCTCCCTGCTGCCTCACCCAGCAGTTCCAACGACTTTGGATTCAATCCAACAAGGAGAAACACGTCCATTGTCCTTATCAGCACACCGTGGCCAGAAATCAAGAGAGAGGGTGTTATTAGTGGGAAAAAATGCTATTTTATTCTGCCTGTAAACTGCCCTGCTGTGGACAGCACACTTGCAGGAGGGCTGTCCCTGCATGGTGCCTGTCCCTGGCTGAGGGGACAGAGTGGGGCAGGAGAACAGAGACACAAAGGCAGCTGCCTTTGCTTCCCATGCTCTGCTCCAACCAGGATCCTCCTGGGAATCATGTCCCACCTGTGTGATCTCCAAGCAACAGTCTCCCCAGCAAGGTTAGAGCTGGAACAGGATCCTAATTTCCATGTCACAGGATCCACCCTCCCGCCTGTCCATCCTGCTCTGTACCTGCCTGGGAACAGGACATGGCACTGCAGACACAGAGAAGGTGTTCACAGTGCTGAAGGTGTTCAGCACTGGAGGGAGCTGGCTGGAGCAGCCTGGTGGCATGATGCTGATGGAGAGACTGTGCTGCACATTCATCAGAGAATACCACATTGTGCTCCTCAACGAGCCCTGCTGCATTCACCAAAACCTTATTTACAGGACCTGCTCTGAGCAGAGAACTGGCAGCCAAGGCCTGAGGCTGCTTCCTGGCTTTGAGATTAAACTTTTCAGTAGCTGGGAGCAAACTGTGTTTCCCACGGCTTCAGTTCCTCATTTGCAAATGGGAACAGGCCCAAGTGCCAACAGGATAGAAAACTAGAAAAGGGCCACGAGCATGTCTGATGACAAGAGCAGCAAAGACCCCAGCAGCCCCCATCCATGAGGCTGACCTAGGTGTCCACGTCTGCATGGGCTGTGCAAGAGCTTGAATCCAAGGGTGGGTGTAATAAAACCCCATTGAACTATCCTTTGGATGGCATCAGACTAGCCTGGACACATGGGTAGGAAAAGGTCTTCACAACTCACATGACCAGTTTCTGGATGCACCAAAGAACTGGTTTGGGGACTGGACCTGAATTCCACCAGCTGGGACCTGGTGGCTTCCTCCCTGAAGCTGAGGGATCATTTCTCCCTTAGAGGGAAGCCCCAGAAAGCTGGCTCACAGGGGCTCACAGGTCCCAACCAGGACTTCTAAAAATTCTTGGGGCAGAAACGCAGAGAGGTCTGCTGATGAGACACATTTCTCCTCGGTTCCAGCAAAGTTATCCAGAGCTGCAGAGCACATGGAGGTTAACAGCCTTATGCTCTGATTACACCTTTATAGCTGAGGTGACAGCCTGGCCCCAGGTTTAGACCTGTGGGGACCTTTTTCCTCTGTGGTGAATACCCTGCAGTAAAGCATATCCTGCATCAAACAAAGTCCCTTCTCTCCACAGCCCAGAATTTCAGCTGCTAAAGAAACTTAGAGACTTGATGTGCAAAGTCCTAAAAACTTCTTCAGACCTCTTCTGCATTTGCAAGTGACCCCAGGTGCACTGCAGAAGCTGCATGTGTGATCATCAGGCATTTCTAAGAGCAGCCCTAAGCTGCACACACCCTCATAGGCACCAAAACCACGTTCAGCTGCTCCTGCAGTGGGTCCTGACACACAGACACTCTTGTCACCAAGGCCACCTGTTGCTCCAGGGGAGCCAAGCAGAGCAAATTCATCTTTAGTCATCACAGTGTAAGGACAATTTGTGCTGCTGCTGCACTAAAACCTGGCACATTCAACAGTTTGTAATTCCAGGTGGTGCAGCCATTCAAGCAAGAGGCATAACAGACTCATTGAAATATTTATGGCAGAAAGCTTCAGCACCCTCGAGTGCTGCAAACCCTTTTGTCCCCTCTTTGTCCCACAGGGACAGCTGGCACCTTGCTGGGGCCACAGGCTGCACGGGAGCATCTGCCCACCCCCAAGCTCTGGGGACACCCGCATTGAAACTACAGCCAGTCAAAATGAAGGTCTTCACTTGGAGGGAAAAATTAGCAATTAGATGAGTTTTTTAAAGGCCTGCTTTTCTGGAAGAGATGATGTATTGATTCTGAGGAAGATGAGGGAGCTCCTCAGCTGGTTGTCCATCACCTGATGGCAAACCTCCATCTGCCACATGTGAACCTCTCAGTTTCTCCTTGGCTTGGCATGTGCACTTGCAAAACCAGCACAATACAGGGGACAAGGGATGGCAGAGCCACAGGAAGAGCTGCACCCCGTGTGAGCCATGGGCAGACTGGGTGTATTTAGAGAGAGATGGTGGTTCAGGTACTGGCAGCACAACATCATCCCCAGGCTATGGGTGGTGGTGAGGCCATCCAGACCACCTGAGCCAAATCTTGTACTTTCTGATAAATATCCAGATTGGTTATGTTGGCTGGTTTTTCTCTTTTACAGTTCTTAACGATGCAAAATAATCATTCATAACAAAAGTAACCCTCCAGCAGTAGATAGGTGACAATGATTGCTGCTTGCAGTTTTAAACAGCTGCATGTTTTGTGTTGTGCACAAAAGATAACACACAGACCCCTCTTCCCAAACTGCTGCAGTAACTGCCTGAGTATAAGCAAGCCCTGGTGAAAATCACAACTTAAGCTTCACCAGAAGCATCAGCTCATGTCACAGATAGGAAACTGTGATGGTCACACCAGGCAGGAACACATCAAAACCACCCAGTGATTCAAAAAGACTGCAGGAAGCACCAGGAGGGTCAGTACATCACCAGGCATGACAGGTTGGTCACCATGCCTGGTTCAACAACTGCTTAAATTATCCTTTGTCAGACCAGGAAAGATATTTTAAGGAAAGTTTCACTCTATTTGCAAGCTCTTTTCCTTACTTCTCCCCAAGCACCCGCACAGTGTAGGAGGCAGGATGCAACACCAGATGGTCCTCTGTTCTGACCTAGTGGCTGTGCTTCTCCACTGAGGCTTTCCTGGGCTTCTCTGCAATTAATGCTTCAGCACAGGCACACATCCTCATCACCTAAGAGTGTGCTTGGCTAAGAAGCCATACAGCCAAAAAAAACCCCAAAAAAACAAGTGAAGCTTCTGAAAAAATAGAACGACCTTTTCAGAAAGCTTTGATTTATATACACTGAGGATAAGAGTGAAAATGCAAAAGAGAGAATGCTGTGAGAAAATGTTAACTCAGTGCAGTCCAGCATTGTGGCTCATCACCCAGGCAGCATGCCCATTCCAAGAAGGAATGTCCTCACGGGACCAGCTGAATCATCACCCTTCAATAGGAGCTGATCCATGAAGCCAAAGAGGGATCAGATGGCACAGGGCACCCATGTGTTCCCTGAGTGACCCTGCATTGGGCTCTGGGACCTAGCCTGCAAGCCCTGAGGCAGGAGACTCCCACTCCAGGGCATCCCTCCAGCAACTGCCAGCAGGGAACATTGGCTGCAGAAGCTCAGGAGCACCCAGGGCACGGGCACTGCAGGGCTGCCATTGCTCACAGACACACAAAACTGGCCAAACCTCCTTCCTGCTGACCACTGGCCATGGCTGCTGGGATGACAAGGTGAAGCCAGCTTAAGATCCTGCTAGAATTTTGGGAGCTGGACTGAGAAAAAGGGTCCTCAGGAGTCAGGGTTGATCTGTGCTGTAAGCAGGGAGGAGGATGCTCAGGGGAGGTTAAAAGGTCCAGGGCATCCCTGCATGCTGGGAACCAAGGAGTCTGGGGAGGCACAACTCTTCTAATTTAGGCTTAACAGCTGGGAAACTGTGTACATTTCACTCATAAAAAGTGAACCAAAAGTTAAAAAGGCAGCAAGACTTGTGTGTTATCTCCTTTTATTGCTATGGCTAATCTGCTAATGCTAGGGAACAAAATACTGGATGCTCTGATGTGTTCATGTCCAATCAAAAAAAAAAAAAAAAAAAATCTTCTCATATCACCCGGAACTAAGCAAAACTGAGAAAGATAAAAGTCAGCTCAACTGTACATGAATTTACACCAATTTCAAGAAAAGTAATAGAAGTTTCTCAACACCCACCCCTGCAGATTGAAACTCAGCGTGGGAGTTGAGAAAATCTCGTTTCTTGCATTTCTAATACTTAGGAGCTTCAGTGTACTTTTAATTTTATCCTCTTCTCAATTTCAGCCACTCCTCCCTTTCGGGAGGTCTCAGGAAGGAGCCTCCAGGTGTTTTGCACATCAACACCAGGTACGTTTGCCAGATGTGCAGGGGACAGTGTGTTCAGCATCTGTCACCAGGACACACCTCTCCATCCAACATCACCAACCTCCAAACCAGAGACCACGTGGAAAAAAAGGCTTCCAAAGCCTAATAAGAACAGACACACATCAATAACTTCCCCACCATCATTTAATACCATGCAAGCTGTTGCTTTTTCCAAGCCAAATTCCAGCTTTGTCAAGGGACAAAGTAACCGCTGGGAGATGTAGCAGCAGTAAATCCTTGGGCCCCATTACCTGCCTGGGAACCTGGAACTAAGGTCACTGAAGTCATTGGAACAATTTGCTTGCTTTCACAGCCCATACAGCCAGGAAAATAAGTGGAGCAGCCAGATCACCACAATGGCATCACCTGGAAACTCTGCTTCAAAGTCAGGGGAATTGAAACCAATTTTTCCCAATGTGAAAATGGAAATGCTCAATTCTGGCATTCCCCTGTCAAGCAAAAGGACATCTCCAAATCCAGCTAACAGCTCCCCTGCGGCAGGAGAAAGTCAGAGGCAGGGAAAGTGAGGGGGATATCACTGAGGCTCACTGACTGTCTCACACCACCCAGCCCTCAGACAGACACCCACAGAGCAGCAGATGGAGAGCTGCAGTGTTCAGGCAGTTCAGGAGGTGTGGGGAACAGCCCTGCCCTGGGAGCTGCTGACAGCCAGAGCTCCTGACTCAGCCCCGCTGGAAAACCAAGTCCAACATCGCCCTGGGAGGAAAAGGGATTCGGAAGACAAGGCAGCCCCACCCAACCACTTCCACCACAGTTGCTCACACTCCCATCCTCCTGTCGCCAATTTTGCAATGGCCTCCAGTGTCACTGCTTAGGGAAGCTCTCAGATGGGATGATTGAGGCTTTGGCAGCTGAGAAGTGTGGGACCTGAGCTGTGCTAATCACACGTGCTGAAGTGACCACTGTCCCAACAAGGTGTGTTTGTCAGCACAAAGTTGCCCATTTGCAGGATGAAGCCGGGGGCACTCGCTCAGTTTGTGGCTCTGGGATTTCCTGGCATGTCCTATCTGCTAAAACCAACTTCAACAAAAGGCTCCTACCACAAGTGTGACCAGCAGCAGTATCTGAGCTCTGAAGCACCCATCTCCAGGAACAAGAGGGAAGCTCCACGTCTCCAAGAATCATTTGGTTTGGTGGCTAAGACAGCACTTGGGAAGCCTCTTTTCTTTCCCCCACCATATTTTACACTTTGGTTGTTTCCCTCCCACACAGCCCTGCTGTCACTTCACTTTTGTCCTGGTATATGAATGATAAACCATTAAACTGCAGTTGTAGCAAATGTGATGTAGGGAGAGGAAGCATGGCCCACGTACTACGGACTGCTCCTGGGCTACTACTCCTCCATGGTCCACTCAAAGGGGATCAGACCAAGAGCAGTGCAGAGCTTTCAGAGGCTGCTGGCCCCATACTCTCACAGCTCTTCAAAGCAGCCCAAGCCATTTCAGAGACAAGAATGGCTGTAAAAAGCTTGGAATTTATATACATTTATATATCTCACTGTAAGGCAGATGTGGAAGAAACACCACCTGCTACTAGAAATGATGAAGTTTCCAGTACTGATGCATGAAAGGAAATGGTTAAAACTCAGTCCCAGATCAGGCTGAATGCTCAGAACTCAGCAATGAGGAAAAAAAACCTCCTGATTTATTTTTAATCTCATGATTGGCAGAACCTTACTCAACTTTGTATCTTTGTCAATATCTCATTTTAAGAGCCTAGATAGGTGCCAAATCACGTGTCCAGATCCCGTAGCCATAACCACACAAATGTGCCTTTGTGGGGATATTTTGATTTCATATGAGCATTAATGCAAAGGTCATCTGCCACGAGCTTATTAGAAGACAGGGCCCATGATCACGAGGAGCCCTCTGCCTCCTTTCACCCAGGTTCCATTGCATCACTCACAGACAACATTCACCATCTGTGTCCCCATCCCTGTGTCACCCAGATCCTGTTGGAGCAGCGTGGGTGTTTCATCGCCGACACCAGCACAAGGAGGATCAGACATTTTTTTAATCACATCCTCTCAATTAGCATCCCTCTCTCACTGACCCCCATCTCCTCTGCCTACCTTTTCCTACCTCATTTGCAGGGTGTGGGCAAAGGAACAGGGTCTGGTGGGCAGGTCAGCCACCAGCAATGTGTAAGCATCCCAGAAGAACATGTACACAAGCATCTCTTGAGGGCAGGTGACAGTCACACCTGTGACTTACCCTCTATAAATTCCTCTTGCACCCTAACTGTGCTTTTCAAAGAGGTCAAAGAAACTGGATTTAGACTGGAAGCTTTTTTTGGGTCAGTGTGTCTTTCTTGTGCCTGGCATGGCTCCAGGCACACTGCCAGCTGTGAACAAATAAGGAATGAGTGCCTTCACCCCCTGACAAGGTATGCATCCTCTAGCAAGGCTGAAGTCACCCAAGATGCCACTATCTTTCCTGGATTATGAAAGATCTCTCTGAAAACAAAACAAAAAAAACCCCACAACAACAACAAAACCCTGTTCTCCTCACAAGACAATAAAATAACAACAAAAAAAGTCAGTTTATGAGCAGATCATTGTCCATCAAAGGAAAGAGAGCTGAAGCAGGAGAGCAGCTTGCAGTCTGAGAGTGAGGGATCAGATTGCATCGGCTTCTCCTACTCCCTGCAGCCATACAACCACAGCAACATCACCACAACTCTGTGCCATAACCAGAGCAGGCGGGCACCAGGCGATGTTTAAGGACCAGGGCATGAGGGAGGGAGGAGGAGCTGCCTGACACAGACACACGTTTTACACACACCTACTGCTGCTCTGCTTCAGGAACTGGGAAAGGGCACACCACACTCGTCGGGCTAAGATGCAGCTTCCCAGGGAGCACTTCTTTAGTTTTGGTCCTGAGGAACCTGAGGAGGGGACCAGCCCTGCCAAACACCCTTCTGCTCGCTGAGAATAATCTCCTTTCTTCAAAATGCGTTTTAACCACCCATTCCCGTAACAAAAAAGCCATGGCAGCAGTACAGTGGATACAGCTTCTCCTTATAAACGAGCCCTCTGGACACGGGAATCCCCCAAAATAAGTAACACTCAGAGTCCCCCAAAACCCTCCCGTAACAAACCCTCCCGGAGGCTCCCCAGGCAGAGGGACCCGAACACCTCTCTACACCCGGACCGGGCAGGACCCGGGCACCTGTGGGCTGCACCGACCCGGGCCGGACTGACCCGCCAGGTTCCGTGCCAAGCTGGCAGCCAGGCTCCGGCCACGGCAGGCAAAGGATAGCCAGGGAAATCCTTCCGTCCCCTCCCGGCCACCTGTGCCACCCGCACCGGCCCCCGGGCTCCGGCAGCCCCCGGGACTCACCGGCGGCGGCGGCCTCCAGCATCGCGGCGGCCCGCAGCAGGCAGTAGTAGCTCTCCATCTCCCTG
>JAAWXA010000017.1:6218973-6280269 GCA_038090715.1 Florisuga fusca | reverse complement strand
TTTTTTTTTTTTTTTTTTTTTAATTTATTTTTTAAATATCCTACTCCTCTCTGGTGTCTCCCCGCACACCGCCCTGCAGCCGGATCCTCTCTCCACCCTAGTGCCTATAGCACATCTCTCAGAAGAAAAAAAATATCCCACTGTCCTTTCATCCCCCGCAAGCAGCATTCTAGCATATTCCTGGAGCACTATAGGAGAACTACATCAAACCACGCTATAGCTGAAGCTGGCCAGAGCTCTAGGCACAGCACCAGCCTGATCCATCAGCCTCAGTTTCCCCGATGCTGAGGTTCAAACGATGCCAGCTCATTCTCAACAGGAGCCTGAGCTGCCCAGGAAGGCAGCATAGAGACGTGGATGTTCCTGTTTTTCCAAAACAACCTTCTAATTATGCTCCTTACTATAATAGCAACCTTTTTCCAACACTTCAGCAGTCAGGGCTATTAATTTAGGACCCAAGGTCTAACAATGGTAGTATGAAAACCACTGTGTTTTGACAGACCCTGTCCTTCTTACGCTGATACAAAATTTCTCAAGGAAAATCTACCCGTTCAGTCAGGGCTCCTTGTTGATCACAGAATCTGAACAGTCTGAGCAGACAATTTTCTGTCTGGTCATAAAGTATCTTGTGTGACAGGGAGAGTTCATGGGCAATTATTCCTCAAAAAATCCAGCTCAGGTGCAGAGCTGTAAAACATGGCCAGAGAAAAGCCATATGCAAGGCTCAAAGGGTGGAAAGACAGCCAGGCCACATTCCTTCTGTATTCTTATCACAGGAATGTGATTTTCCTTAAACCATTGCAGCTCACACTGGAAGGAGGCCCATCCAAGTGCTGGAAGTCTCTATTTTGTCCTTCTGCTCCACAGGGGATTCCCTATTGTGACTGGGACTCAACATCACTGAGTACATCCCTACTTCTGACACTGGTTTTGGGGAATACAAAGCGAGCCAGCAGAGGACACAGCTGTGTTACCCTTCAGGTTTGGCAAACCTTGCTGTCTGAAGGGAAGGCAAAATGATTAAGACTGGATCTGGATGAGGTCTTTGCAGCTAGGGCCAGGCTGGGCCAGGCAGGGGATGCCAAGAGGAATCCTGCACAACCCAAGGTTGTGCCTCCTCCAGCCCATCCAGCTGTCACCAGCCACACCAGCCAGCTCACAGCACGGAAAAGCTGTGTTTGCTCAGCCTGAAGGATGATCTCTCATAGTTTTTCCTTGCCATTGTTCCTTTGCAAGCCTCTATGGCCACAAAGGTTCCTGTTTTGGAAACCTGGCTGCTCACAGCCTCTCCTTTTGGGGATGATACAGCAAAAGCCCAGCAATTCCAGCGATGCATTCAGCAGAGGCACAGTCCAGCTGCTGGTATTTTACATTGGCAGAAGCTACTCAGTGTGTCTTTCTCCTCCAGAGATGAGTGTTACTCTCTGCCTGCCCAAGGAATGATAAGCTGAACTAGGGAGAACAAGGATATGGATAAAAAGGAAACAATGGCAGCCAGAAACACTGATCTTTCTTTTTCAGGCATTTCCCACCCAGGCCCTTTATTAACGTTCAGTGCTCTGATTGTGGCACACTGACATCTCTGTATGGAGTGAAAGAAGCCCTCTCAGAGAGCTGGGGAAAATCTTGCCAGCACCTGCAGCACCTCTATTTGAAGGGTTTTATTTCATGTGGGCTCAATTCCTTATCCTCAAATCTTAGGGACAGGGTGTAGGCAGAATTCCTACTAATTTAATTAATTCGACACCAGAGGCTGGCAAAAAAAAACCAAACAGCTTCTTGAAAAAAACCTTAAAATAATTCCCACACACACACACAGATTAAGGCTAGGTTTTGCAGAAACTGGTGCCATTTTTTGTGTTTTAGAAATCACTCTTCAAAAGAACCTTTTTAGTCCAATAGGAATGCTTCATTTTAGCCATATCCATGGCCTCACAGAGACAGAATCACTTCTTGTGACCGATCCAAATAACTGTATCAGCTATTTCTCCCCAGAATATACTTTAATTCTAATTTGGATACAGAATAGGTTTCATTTCTGCAGCTTCCAAAAACTGCTGCTTTCCTACTTGGCTGTGAGTGTGCAGAAAGCAAGGGCTGAGCAGCAAGTCTGGCTGTGGCTGCTCCAGCCCCACCACATCACTGGAAACATTGCTCACCTGGAGGCACCAGGATGACTCTTGACAAATGCCCATCCATCACCATCAGCTCAGATCATCCTGTCCCCTAGTCTCTTCTTCAGAAACACCTCTCTTCTGACAGCTGCTGGAGAAAAGTTCCTGGTTAAATAGGCTCCTTTAACTTGTCACCCTCAATTTAGCTCTCTGTCCCTCCTCTCCCAGGCAGTCCCATGGGTGCTGGATAATTTCTCCAAGATACAGCCATGGTATCATCACTCCAAAGCTCAATTATTGCAACATTTTGCCCCTTGGTTTGCCCAAACCCCATTTTTCCTGCTACACCACCTGGGAGGCTGCTTTAAAACCTTCACCCCACAACACCACATTAGCCCCTTTCACAGACAACCCCTCCACTGAACCTCTCCTCCACTCCACATCTGCTCCATGCCCCTGCTCTCTCCCAGAGCCCCAGCTGTGGGAAGCAGAAAGTCACTCAGCCTTTCACATCCCAAACTCCAATGGGCAGAAGGGGACAGAAGGGCTTTAATTTTATTTCAGGTGGTGCTGGGACATGGAAAAGCAGAGCTGGCTGAACGTGGTTTGAAGCCAAACTGATCTTGAAGGGAATTTCTCAGCTCTGGAATAAGCATAGCAACATCAAAGTAGTTGTGCAGGAGAGTCATTAAACTCTGGTAGGTTTTTGTAAGTGAGGATTTTAAGAGGATTTCATGTGCATGAGGCAGCATCACCCCTGATCTGGGGGGTATCATCTGGCATGGGCTCTTTCCAGGATGGTCTGCACAGCCCAGCAGAAAACTTGGTCCCCCCAAAAGCCAGTTGTGCCAGCACTGATTGCATCAGGCCCAGGCTTTTGCATCACCCGATATGTCAACACATCAAAGGTCTCCGCTCCGCTCTCCCACTCTCTTTCTTTCTGCTTCAGCCAGACCTGCCTTGTTACAACCCCCAGGTTTGGAAGGAAACAGGCAGGCAGGTGCACACACACCCTTCCTCCAGGCCACAGAGTATTTTCCAGCTGAGCAGGTTATCCCGACAGGTGAGGAGCAAGAAGCCAGCCCCAGTGCCAGCAGCTGGGACGCTGCGGCCGCGTCGCCTTGGGCAAGGGCTGCAGGGAGGGACAGGGACACCAGGGCCCCTCTGCCTGCCAAGAGCCCTCACACCAGCAGCCTGACCTTTACAAAAACCACTCTCCACGTTAAACATCACCTTACAAAGCGACTCTGTGTCTCCTTTCTAATACCCAGGGTCATGCAGGCGTTTTAAAATGTTAATTTGGTTCTTTCTCAAATACCCACTGACCTGTGGCTGTCTCCCATTTACTACTTTTGTCCTGTCAGCCTGGGTAGCCAGCTTGGAGTAAAACCCTTTCCAGCTCTTCACATGATTTTCACTATCACTCAGTCAGGCTATTAAGATTCTGAATGCGTGTATCTGGTTTCCCATAGTACAAGCTGCTTCTTAAAGGTTATAGTTTGTTTTAAATAGCACAGCCATCTGTCCTCCAGGGGCTCATGGGAGCTGAAGAAATCGAAGCAGCCAAAACAGAATTTTTCAAACTGTCAGTTTTTCATTACAAACATTTCAGTTTGAATCAGATTTAAAAAAAAAAAATAAAATAAAAAAATTAAGTCTCTATGTATTATATACTATACAAACACGGAGTCTTGAATTAACAGTTTAATTGCATTGTTGGTACTTCAGCAATGTAAATATCTGGTCTGGACTTCACCAGCTCCTGGCACTTTACAGACCACAGATTAATCCTCATTTGCATGCTTCTAGTCTTTGAACTAAAAAATACCAATTAGTTACAGGTAAACATGACACACAGAACCAATACACTGAATTAATAAACTCTTCATGCCTGTATGGAAGTCAGGCAGACAGACCTGGATTATTTTTTTTTACCCAGTTCATAAATGTCAGCTAAAGCTTGGAGTTCAACTCCTTCTATATAGTTAATTGAATTTATTCACTTAATTCACAGGATTCACTTTCTGAATTTGCCATTAATTCTCAGGGAGATGGGTTTAGAACACATAGGGAAGCTACATGCAGCAGCTGTTACCAGCAGAACTGCCAATACCTTGCTGGAAAAATTAAAATATGAGAAGCAATCAGTAGTTCCTTAGACAAATACCACTCTGCATCAGAGAACAGAGTGTGCCCTTGCTGGCATCATCCACCCACCCATGAAAACGCCTAGGTTCTCTCCTGTGCTGCCTCAGAAAAGCTGATGTTATAAACTATTTGCTAGGAGTATCCAAGAAGACAAGAAACAACAAATATATATTAATCAGAACAACATACCAAAGTTTATTGATTACTTCAAACAAAAGTCTCTGTAATGAAAAAAGAGCAAGTTGCATTCATAAAAGGTAACATTCACATTCAATTTCCTTTATATAAAGCAACATAAATGTATAAAATTGCATTTAAGTGAAAAAAAATGTAAGGTTGCAGTCCTTTTTAATTTTTTTTTTCTTTTTGCAAGAAGCTGAAAATGTATCTTCTCATTGCCTGTATATAATTTACACTGTCTATATATACTACATGGGTTGGGTTTTTTAAAAAAAATCATAGCTGAGAAATGGGATAAATGGCGCAGTATTAGGTAAGTTTTTTCAACCGTGTGTATACAATTCAATTTTAAGCTTTTATGCAATTCCAAGTGATTTATAATATTCTCATGATGATTAGGATTAGTCTTGAAAAGTCGTTATGACTACACCAAGTTCCTCCGCTATCACGTAACAGTTTTAGAGGGAAGCTTAATTACTTTTCTTATCTTTCAGTGTCACTAGCCAGTGATTAAACTTCAATGAATTATGCTTAAAAACACCAGCCTTGTTTTCCTTCAAGTTTTTCCACCGATAAGCCTGTACTGACCTTTAACAGTGCAGTGTGGATCGTGGTACATGAACAACAATCACAGCGTTGCTGTCGGATTACTACAGCTTCAGCATCCTGCCAGCTGATACCTTGCAGCCACTAACACTGCTTTTTCTTCCCTTCTCCAACTCCAAAAGGGTTCTCCTGTTTCACCTGATTTCACGAGTCATCCAGACCAATAAGAATTTCACTTCTGCCATTGCTGAATGACAAGGATCAGCTCTTCTGCTGGACCAGGGCAGCCCAGCTGTCCTGGCATCCTTAGCACTACACCACTGCATTAGCTGAAGATCCAAGCCCAAGAAAACCTCCATTTTCCCAAAAGAGCTGCTGTTCAAGGTGTTTCATATTCATTCCAACCTTCCTGTCAGCACACATGCCTTGGGTTTGAACATTCAGCTATTGCAGGCTTGCTCTACCCTGAGACAGGAGACCTGGAAATGGGAAGAGAAAGATTTGGTTCTCAAAAGGCTCTATCTTAAAACGAGCTGCAGAAATTAGCCCATTTAAGTAGCTTTTTTCACACAAACATGGCAAACGTTCCTCTGTTCCCACTAATGTCACCAGAAAAACCTCCAGCTGAATTTCACAGGAGCAGACTTTGACCCTAGAAGCAGAGAACAACACAAGACAAACGGAGAAGCAAGGTGTCAGGCTTGGGACCATTCAGGCTTGGAATGGTTTGGAATCACAGGAATTAGGCATTTCAGTGCCTGCATTTTAAAGGTTATGTAAACACATGTCAGCAACTGTATATTTAAGGAGAAAGGTTAGATTTGGCATATAGAGCATTGTATTCCTCATTGTATTCATCACATATTTGATCTGTAGGCACCACATTTTAGCAAGAAAAGTTGAGAACGGGACAAGGTCTGCAAGTTGAATTTTAGGTCCATGAAATGAATTAGGAAAAAAGAAAAAAAAAACAAAAACCCCCACAAACTAACAACAAAACACAAACAAGAAGAAAAAAAGAAAAAAAGCTTTGCCCATGGGACACATGCTAGAGGTGCAGCTCCTTACTTGCATGCAGCAAGGAGTCGAGCCATGGTTGCTAACAAACACCACTTGCAATGAGGCCAGTGCAGTGTGTATAATACAGTGGTCCTGTGCATACATCCCCTCCCTCCCTCCCTCCCATGCTGGGTGATTTCAGAGCAGCCCCAGGGACTGAGCAGACCCCTTTCCCCCTCAGGTAAGGCCCATGGCAAAGTCATTATCGTGTGCACGGGAATTCGCCTGCAGCCGATCCGCATCCTGCATCCACCAGAGCAAAGTGAGGACCTCAGGGGTGGCAGCCAGGGAGCAAGACTTGATTCTTCTGAAAATTATCAGTCCACTGGTAGTGAAATTTGATGAAGGGAATGTTCCATCTAGTCCCAAATTTTTTCTCTGCACGAAAGCGACACAAAGCTTGAGTGAGTGGGAGCCAAGCCCAGAGCAGCGGAGAGGGTGAAGTTCCTCACTTCTGGGACGAGGCTCAAAAGCTTCTCACAGGAACATCTCTGCATCACCCTGCAGAGCTCTGGGACAGTCAGCACCAGGGGGGACCTTCACACCAAACAGCAGTGGCACACAGTGCTCCATCCCTGCTTAGGACTTAATGCAACAAAAAGAAAAAGCTGCTTTTTCCACATACAACATATCAGAGCATCAAAAAAAAAACAAAAACAAAAAAACGAGTGTCAGGCATCTCACCTCTGCTGTACACAACCTACAGTGAAGAGTTCCCATGGCCACGGCACAGGTAGATTTAAAAATAACATGCCAATTAAAAAAAAAAACAACAAATAAAGGTGTAAAATGAAATCAGGTTCATGTATTCCTTTTCTTTTTAAACCGGCTTCTTTTATCGTAGTGCAAATAACTCAAAAATGCAGTTTTCTATGCCTGCAGGTTTAGAGGCACAGCCCGTGTCCCCAGGATCATCCAAGGATCATGCTGTCAGTCAGGACTTTAAAGTGTTGAAACAACTGCATGGTGCAGTAACATAAGCACAACCAAGGGAGCCCAGGCAGAATGGCTGAAAGTCTGGCACAGCCCTGCTTTTGAGACCCTTTCCTCCCCCAAAAAAAGCTTCCTTCCATCTCGAGCAGCCACAACATGAGGGAAAATGACCTTTTTTTTCACTCTTCATCCATAAGCCCATGAGCAAACTGGCCCTGGGAGGATGCTCAGGCGCTCCCCAGCACCGTGGGGCTCTGTGGAGATGTCAGGGCTGTGAACAGAGAGCAGAGATGCTTCCAGCAGTACCTGGAGGATGGGTAAGCAGCTGGATGATCTGCATCGTCGGCAAAGACTTCCCCCAGTTTTCAAGTATTTCTGCCATGTGCATCTGGCAATCCACCACTGGCAGGGGGCAGCCCCTGCTGAGGGCTCACAGCCCCACACTGAGATGCTCACAGGGCTGCACTCAGCTCCTGTGACTCCCCGGAGCCTTCAGGGAGCAGAGGGGGCTGTTCTTGGGTTTAAAGTCTGTGCTACTTCTTTGGTCAGGCAGAGCAAGAGACTCGAGCAGCTCTCTGCTGCTCTCAGACAGAGATCAACAGGCAGAGGAAGCCCCCGTGTGAAGCAGGGCTGGCATTGCTCTCTTGCACTTCCATTCGTCCTCTTTTGGATGAATTCCTAAAGATGCTTTCTCAGCCTTCAACGACGTAGACTTGATTTGGCAGAATTATTTTTTTTTTTTTAATGAGGTGGGAAAGCAACAAGACCAAAGACAAACGGGTACCATGGGGCCAGTGCCCTGGCTACTGCTTTATCAGCATGGCTGCTCCTGGACTTGGTAATGTTATAGAGAACTGTTAGGTTAAAACCACATTTCTTTCCTACAGCATGACAATACTCAGTGTTTGTATGGAGCACTTTAAAGTATCCTGAGAGGATATCGTTCTGCCAGATTAGTAACAGCATCTTCAGTCTTCACATAACCATTCTCTATGCGTTTGTATGAGACTAACTTAGGCAGATCAAAGGGGGCAGTCTGCAAAAATGAGAAGGAAAAAGCACATGTATTGCGATTGTCACATTCTCAGCCTCACAAACCTTTTCATGTTATTTTTAGGAAAAAAAATATTTTCAAATTTATAGGAGAAGAAGAATGATTAGACCATATTAAAAGTGCCAAACTTCATTCACAATCAAAGGATAAATAGTAAAATGGCATATTAATTTGCACAGTCTGCAAAATCCTGTATAAATCTAAAAGTGGCATCTGCTGTCCCCTGCAGCTCCCATTCTGCCCCAGTCCAGCCACCTCCCACACCAGTCCACACCAGTATACAGCAGTGGAGAGCACCACCTAACGTCTGCAGCTCGCCAGTGATGCCTGGGCAAGCAGAAACCCAGATTTTTGCCAGATACATTTGGAGCTCAGGCAAGACCTGCCACTGCAATTAAACTGATTCTTCAGAGCAAGCACAGGTCCAAAGGTAGAAGAATTCTGCAGAGAATCTGCAGTACTATATTTGCAGCAGACACCACACAGCTCTGTAACATCTCACTGAAAACAAGATTGTGAATTCAATTAGGCACTTTTACTTTTTATTCTGCTACAGGCTTACTATGATGTTTAAAATCAAGTAAACTTGTGCTAGGATGTGGTGTGTGTGCATACACACACAGACATGGAGACATGCCTGCTGAACTGTTCTGACAGAACAACATGCACCCTAGAAAAAGGAATTTGGTCCAATTCAGATGCAATACAGGAATCATTTTAATGGCTGAGATTGGATACTTAACTGTAAACAGTGTTATCTTTTATAATCACTGTTAGCACCAGTCACTAGCTGTAATCTCAGACTGAGTTGTCTGTTAACATTAGACTAAAATATCAATTACACTGAGGATTTGTTTACATACTGCCCAATATTTCAGTTTGAGATCTGTGCACCTAAGAGATTCTAATAGGGCTGGACAGGACAATATCCACCAATTAAAATGCATCCCAAGCATTGCATCTCCATTCTGCAAGGACAGGTGCCCCACACCGACAGTCAAGATGATTACAAGAACCACAGTTTAATTGATTTGAGGGTTATATTTGGTTAATCAATGACTTTTAAAACCATCATCCCAACTCTTCGGACAGGGTACCTGTTACAACACATTAGACTCATCTGAGAATGTTCTTAAAAGAAGTGGTCTGACAGAAGGTCTGGTCGACAATGAATCAGGAGCCTTCCTGCTGCTCTGCAACAGTGAGGCAAAAAGACTTATAGCACACACAATGCTTCCCCTGCCTCATGGTCAGACAATAAGACAGACACAAACCTTTTTACAGCTAACTCATATCACAAGGGGTGCAGCAAGAGATGCTCCCTAAATCATAGAATCACCATAGAATGACTTAGGTTGGAAGGGACGTTAGAGATCATCTACTCCACCCTCTGCCACAGGCAGGGACACCTCTCATCTAGACAAGGCTCCTCAAAGCCTCATCCAACCTGGCTTTCAACACCTGGAATATCAGGGTGATTATTACTGGCTGTGTCCTGCAGTGGAAGAGGCACAGAGGGTGTTCAGGAATTAGCCCTGCTTCTGGAAACAGCTAACTTCAGGCTTGGAGGTTTATGTTACAGGTGCTTTAGAGGAAAGAGGAAACCATCCTTTGTCTCCACATAACTGGTCTTTTTAACATAGCAAAGTCATACTGGAGATCCACAGTGAAACCAAGCACTAGGGAAGTGTTTTCCAGGCAGTGTGCTGGGAGTAGTCCCACTGTCCCCAGGGGCAGCAAGTCCAAGACTATCCCTCACAGTAAAGGTTGACTCTGCAGTGGCTTATTCACTTGCACAAAGACCAACAATAGCATTAAGTGAGATGGACTGAGCAAAACAGGCACTTGGGGATCTCCTCCTAGATGCAAAAAGCCTGAAAAGCCATCCAAAGGACAATAAAAATCAAGTCCACCTTATCCCACACTTCAGAAGTTTCTATCTAGCAGGGAAGGAGAGTGTAACCACATCACCTGCACCCACCTCGCTTGGCCACCTGGGTAAATCAGCTCACCCACCTGAGGTGTGGCAGGAGACCAAAGCAGAAGAGAGAAATGAAATATTTAAGCAAAAGATCTAAATCAAAGCAAGGGGAAAAAAAGCAGGGGGTTCGCAGGGTGAGCAAATCTCAGAGGTTTGTAGGAGTTAGGTGGTAGGAGAAGGATAAAAAGCAGGAGAGCAAGCAACAGGTAGCGACTCAGAAAGGAAATCACCTTATTCACTCCAAGAAAAGCTGTGATTGCTGGAAGTTTGAGAAAGCATGAAGATAGTGGATGTTCCTGAGGAGGGAAGGCGCTTCGTTACCTAGTTCACAACAGCACAAAAGACAGAAAATTGCAGTACTAGAAAGAGAAAGGCAGAAACCAAGGAAAACACAAATGCGCCTTGCAGTTAAAAAAAAAAAAAAAAAAATCCAAAACAAGCAACAACACAATTCCACACAGAAAACTGAATAAAGACTGAGCAGAGCTGATGTGTCGTGTTATAGGGAACTCGGGGTGATGCCTAGTCCCCTTGGGGTGAAGGGCAAATGCCCATCACCCTGGCCTCAGTCTATCTTCCTCTTCCAGAGGGTCCCCAAGCTACCAGGTTGAGGCTTTAGGCACCTAAACAACCACCCTCATCTTGTTTTCATCTAATGCTCCCCTTGGGAAACTGAAATTAATTTTTTTCCAGTATTAAGATCTGGATCCTTCAGCCTCGAGTTGAAGTCATCTATCTGGTCTGAGTTTAGATACCTTTAAAAATCAGGTGACTGACTTCAGTGTCTGACCACTGACACACCAGCCAGAGCTTCTGCTTCGGGGATCTTATGAAGCTCTTACACAAAATGTACCTTTAAATCTGGCTCAGCCTGTGTTTAGTTTGGTATGCACATGTACAAAGACTTTTTTAGTTGGCACTTAGTTTGCTTTGCTAAACAATGTCACAAGAGCCTTTTAAATGCACATAAAGCACTCTTGAAAGCAAGTATTGCATCTGGGAGCAGATCTTCTGGCTATCAGCTGAAGGCAAAAAATGGGTCCCCTCACATGAGTTGAGCTAGGGTTTGGTAACCCCCAGGTCACTGTCCTTGAACTGTCCTACATCTGCAGCTGAGAGGCAACTTGCTCCCAGCCTATTCAAGAGTGCTGCCAAAGTGTTAAATCACACTTCACTGGAAGAAATTACAGGGCACCTCAAAGAATTCTACTATACTTCTTTTACCAACTCTATTGCTTTCAACTTTAATGGTTTGGTGGGTGGGGTTGTTTTTTTGTCTTACAGATACATGTTTTACTTCACTGATACTGTGCCAAACCTGTTCTTCAAACATGACAGCAGAGGAAAACCTTTGCTACTTCACTGGGTACGTTTATTTTGTTTTAGCTGGGATAATTATTAAATAAGTACCAAAGGTAATAGGTTTACCCAGGTGAAGAAAGTGCACTGAAACTTCACAAAGGGCTTCAAGGTGAGAAACTGCTTCAAACTACAGTGTTTGGAAGGTCATCCATGGTTTCCTGGGACACGGGCAGAGCTGCTGGGTCACAGTGTCTGCTTGCACCCCAGTGCTGGGCAGGGGCACAGTGCTCTCTGCCCTGGCTCAAATCCACAGCTGTGCCCCTGGGGACAGTGATGGCTGATTCCAGACACCCACCAGGAGTCATCTGGGCCAATGACCCCACAAGATCCCTGGGCTGTGACCCCACACTGGCCTGTGTCCCCTCACCTATGGCTGGGTGACATCCCTAAGGATGTGCAAACCCAATGGCAAGTGGCCATGAGGGCCAGCTGGCAATATGCCATGTGCAGACCCAAGCAGGACTTGCTGCTGACCTGGGGGCAAAGAAAGGGGCTGCAGGGGGGAGGGCAGGCACAGCTGGGGGAGCAGGGGCTGCTCGGGTCTGGTGGGCACCTCTGGACAAGGGGAGAGCACGGGGCAGAGGTGGGTGTCAGCCTGGTAGTGCTGGGAATACCATTTGTAGGAGCAGGGAATAAAATGGTTAGGAGGTGGTTTACCCTTTTAAAACATGTCCTCCTGCTCAGCAGTGGAGAAATTCTGCTCAGGAACCAACTCACTTTGAAAGAGAGCACCAGAGGCTACCACCAGTTACTGAGTGGGGTGGGCAGGTGTGAGGAGACCTGACCCTGCTCCCCCTGCACTGGCACATGAGGACAGACCCCAGAGGAACACCATGGGTCTGTTCTTTGACAGAAAAACAAGTAGCTTCTTTTTTTTTTTTTTTCAGGACACAATATGGTAGTTTTGATGATCAGTTCAGGTTGGCAACGGGTCACTGTACTTTTACAAGAGACAGCAGGTTTCCATACAGTGAAGGCAACTAAGGAAAGACATAGGATGAGCCTCTCCTCACTACAGATCTAGGCAGCAGTATTTTTAGATGAGCTTTCTCAACATTTCTGGCATGTAAAAAGAGCATGATGAGACTCTAGAAAGCCTTGCTGGAGACATGAACTGTTACAGGTTCATCTGGTGCTTAAAAGAAGTTTTCCTAGAACTACTACATGACAAATCATCTTGTTCCTTACCTGATGATGTTTCTCTTTTATGTTTTTTAAAACTATTAGAAGAATTTCTGGGAAAAGGCTGATAAAGATCAGGAGAATTATTGCCAGCCACGTGGAAACAGAAGTCAGCATATGGGCAAATACAAAATACATTCTTTGTTGCTTCAAGAAAGGCCTGAAAAAGAAAAGATACAAATAAATTCTTGTTAACACGAACTTCTCAAAGAGGTCAATCAAAGGCAGACTCAGAATAAACTATTAGCAGTAACATCTCCCTTTCAGATGTAGATGGATACAGCCTGCAGAGAAACACACTCTCCATCCTTCTCCCAGTGCATCTCCTGCCTTCATCTGCACTATTTCTGAAAAATTGTCCTGCCACCTTACACAACATTTAATATTTTTCACATCTGCTTCATTTCAGGGTGACAAGGGGTTGGAATTTTGCTATTACTGAAGGATAAGCTACTCAACCTTATCAAACCCCACATCATTTTATTTCACCTTTAGCCTTTGCCATAGTTTCTCATTTGCTTTTGATGGTGGAAATCCAGAAACTCTTGGTCCCAATAGTTTATTTGCATCTTTCTCCCCCTCTTGATAACGGAGGGGAACCAAAAGATGCTTGTGAAAAATGCCTTGGAAATAACTTATGACAAGGCTCCCAAAGCAGTTGTTGCTTAGCATTAACTCAAAAATACTGACCTATGCAAGCTGAACACACCAGCAGAAAACTCACAATTTAGGACAGAGATCTGGCTAGACTGCAGATCTGAAAATGTTGGCTAGGAATGCTGAAGAGTTAAACAAAGCCTGTGACTCCCAGTTAAAATATTTAAAGCCCATCTTTGTTAGCAGGCTGCTGGATCAAGGATCTGACCAATAACCCATGGCACTACCCTGTGGGAAAGCAAAGGTGTAAAACAGAAGATGCTGTCTAATGGGAATGTCATCGTGAACATCTAGTCCAGTGTGAGAAATAGAAAACTAATATTTGCAAAGTATTACTGCTAGCCTGCTTTTTTCAAGACATCCTGGCTGCACACAAATGGCTGATCATTTCTTCTCCTACTCAGATTCAGGATTTTGGCAGCAGGATCTGCGCCTTCTCCTGCTTATTTCCCCCCTTCATGCTTCTCCAGATTGCCAGGTCCTCTTGCTATGCATCTGCCTTATCTAGTCATACAATGGTTTGGGCTGGAAGGGACATTAAAGTTCATCTAGTTCCAACCCCCCTGTCATGAGCAGGAACACCTCCCACCAGACCAGGCTGCTCTAAGCCCCATCCAGCCTGGCCTTGTGCCTTTCTTCTGCATCACTGGCTTTCTTTCCACTTTCACTTTTCCCTTTCTTTCCCATCCATGTGCACAAACAGATCCTGAAATATTTATCCCAGAACCTCCCAGTGAAAGCCAGGATCTCAGCACCAGAAATGCTCCTGTGGGCAGAAAAGCATCACCACCTCTTGCAAAAGACCATCACTTGGATGGTGGGCAGGGCATTCTCTGCTTTTGGGCCATCCCTTCAGTAGGCTGACAGACTTCTTCAAACACACCTCATCATATAACTGCCCTCTTCCAGTAGCTACCTTTAGGAAGTGTTAGATGGACATATCATCCCTTCCCTCCCCAGCAGAGAAAGGAGTGGGGTTGCACACACCTTGCCATCCGGATAACTCTGGACAGGCCAACCAAGGGGATGCTGGACCCATGTTCCCCCAAAACCAGTACTGGGAATACCCCCAAGAAAACCCCATGGAAAGAAGAAGAGGTACTTACCAAATAACTCCTCCCCAAAAGAATGAGAAAAACACATAGAAGGCAAGGGAGCCCCAGATCACGAAGTGGTTCATCCACGTCCAGAATCGGGTATCTAACGCCAGCTGTGCGAGTAAGAGAGACAGAAGGGGCATTAGATGAAAAGTGTGCTTGATTTGATTTCTGTGAAATTCCAGGCTGCTTTCACAATAAGGCTGAAGGTTCTCCAAACAGCTACTTCTGCATACGTGCACCAGGGAAAATATCTTTCCAGCATCTACAGACAGGCACAATGTCAACAGGGAAACAGCAAGTTTCTAATTGTAAGTGACACTTTTTAATAGAATAAATTTGATGCAACCCCTGATGCTACAAGGAAAGAAATATCTAAAGGTTACAGGGACTTTAATTGCCTCCTGTCACCACCTGCTGTCCTGAGCCAAAAACAAAAAACCTTTTGTAAGGTCTTATGCAAACTATTTGTTCTGGAAAGCTCCACGAAACAAAGCAGGTTTGCTGTTATTATTTGACAGACGTGCTTTTGTGATCCCTCTGGTGCTTAGTGGCATTTGAAACAAGGTGGACAAACCCCAGTTCTCTTTTGTTCCTCTCCTCTTGCTGGAACGGAAGGCCAAAGGGTGAAAGCATGGGAAGAAGTTAACTATAATCAACTGGAGCTCTCAAAAGAAGGCAGAAAATAGGAAAATAATTTAACCAAAACACTTGGAGACCAGCACGGCCTGGTCATACAGACCAGAGGCAAATTCTCCTTCTGTAGAAGACAAGATTTAAGTGTGGTAGCAAACATATCCATAGAAACTTCACCTCCAACACATTTGCTACAGGATTTTACAGTGCATACACATGCATTGAAAGCTCACTGAAAAAATAAGTGACTGAGAAAGGAAGGAAAAGCCAAACCTTCAGAGTGACGGTGAACACCAGCACGGTGAAAACAATCGTCCCAAAGGTCCAATTCCCAAAAACCTGGAAAACACATTACACATTGCCACAGGTGCCTCAGTCCATCTCCTTGGAGAGGCACAGAAGGATGAGGGAGACAGGGGTGCAAGCAGGGAGGGGAGAAGAAGGATGGGACAGAGCAACTACTACAGGAGATGGATGCTGGGAGGAGAGACTCGCTGCCCACTATGCTACCCTGTGCCATGCAGTGCCACACAGACGGGCAATCCAGAGCTGGGGAAGGTGACAGGTACAACCTCCTACTAATAGCAATGCTGATCAAGAACACAAGTCATTGGACCACCTGGACTTCATGATTTCTTGGTAATTTACTCAGTTTCTGCTTTCTCGCAACACCTCTGCTCATTGTCCCCTTTTAGCCCCATTTGCAGAGCGCACTGATGGATGTTTTTCCATCTGGTTTGGTTTGAGGACACTAGTGACTACACGTGACAAAGAAAAGCAGATACTGTATATAAATCCAAACGATGGCAACGAATGGGAGGGATGCTTACCAAAGGCTGTCAAGATCTGGATGCATACATTAAAACAGAAAGCGAAATGTAAAATTTTCAAAAAACGCAAAAAAAGCGAAGTCAATAGGAGCGAAAAAGGACTCAAACAAACATACATGGATATTATGAGCAATTGCTGGTAGCAGTTCTAACAGGCATGTTTACAAAACAGGACATGGCCACAGATGTTATTTTAGTGGCACAAAGACCTGACCTCTCAAGGCAGTTGCAGAACGTATCAGTGCCTCGTATTTTATTCATTTACAACCAGAATGGCTACAAATAGCCATATAAATAGCCAAATACAGAAAAGCACTGAATCTACAATATACAGCCTTGGCTGCTTAGAGCTGAGGTCCTAGATGTTGGCATTGATGCAACATATGCATATAGATGCATAAATTTAATTAGCTTTTCTCCAAGTGTTAACCACCGAAAAATAATCTAAGGTGTTTTCAAGGGTCACCAGTGATGGTGTAAAGAAGTTTTCCATCAGCCAAAACAGGGTAACACACTGTGTACTCCCTGGGGAAAAGGGCCCTGAGACAGCCAAGGCCACTGCATGACAGCCTCACTGCACGAGTGCTTTGCTCTGTACTCATTTAAACCAGCAAAAAGAAATAAAAAAGAAAGAAAATACTCAGGTTTTTTTACCCCCTGCTCTTTCTGTGTGAGTTACCCCAGAGCAGCCCCCACACCTCACTCCTGCAGCAATGCAAGTGCTTGTCCCAACACAAGAACCACGAGCAAGCAGACAGTAGCCTGCTCATTCTGCCAGCAATGCTGACTTCTGCTGGCTTCAAAACAGCAGGAAACCCCCAGCACCAGGGCAGGAGGGAGGCTGAGATCCCATGCAGAGCAGCATGGAAGCAGCCCTTAGCCACGTCCAAGCAAAGCAGCAGCATCTCCTTAAGGTGAGCTAATTCAGTTGCTTGTAACCTGCTGAGGATGTGATGAATTCCATGCATCCATGGTGAGAAGGACAGGCACTGCTCCTGCCCTAAGCCAATGCTGGGACCATGTAGAAGAGTGGAAGAGAGCTGGGCAAAGCTGGCTGGGTTGGAACAAAGCTGTGCATAAGACTAGTTATTTTACCTAGTGAGTATAACCAGCCCTGTTTCCATGGTGATTTGGAAAATGTTTTATTTCAAGCATTTGCTGCAGAATCACACCATAAGCAAGGCTCCACTGTCAGGCAAGACTCAAGACACACTGCACAGATTAAGCGTGTAGATCCTTCCTGCCAGGCATATAAAAAAAGGCAGTGCACAAAAGAAACATCTTTCTCTTTCCTTTTTTGGTAGCCTTACCTTTCCGTTATCTTCCAGAGATGAATTTTGAAAAAGAAAATAAACCCCAAAGAAAAACACAAGTCCTTCAAAGGCGCCCAGAAAGGTCCAGTACAGGAACGGCCTCCACTGCAGCATCGCGTTATCAGAAACCTTCCTGCCAAGAGACAGAGTAAGGAGAACATCACCAGCACATTTAGGACCTTCTGCAAAGCCCCTCACAGCCAGGTACCAGCAGGCTTTGGAGGAAGTCCTTGCTGCAGGAGACAAAGAGATAAAACACAAATATCTGTCAGCATACAGGACATAAACAACACAACACCTGCTATATGCAGCTGCTGGGCATGAGAAATCATAGGAGGGTCAGCATATTAATTTGTATTGTTCTTCTCCTCTTGGTAACCTGAATTAAAACCCAAGGCAGCCTAAAGCAAACAGCTCTAACATTGTCCCGAGCCTCTCCTGCAGCCCCTGCACTGCCTGATGTCTCTGACATTGCTGAATTTTAAAACCAGGGCAATACCAAAGAAGAGCCATACAGGATACAGCAAATCCATGGTGTGTTTCCCTTTTTGTTGAATGCACCAACTCCTGCTTTGAGCATAACTCTAAGTCCTGTTCCTGGAAGCAGTGCTTTTCTGCACAGGCTGAAAATAGCCTCCAGAATCATTTGGTGGGTGTTTCTAACACAGGGGCTGTAGCAGGAGGCTCTTGGCTGAACACAGGATGAGATCTGGCATGAAGGCAGCAGCAGCAGCAAAGGGATGCGCAGTGGGCAGAGCTCTGCATGGACTGCAGGTAAAGCCTGGGAGCAGAAGGCAGCTGCCAGGGCAGGAGAGACTTCAAAAAAGTTCCCTGCTTCATTATCTTTTCAGATTGCTTTCTTTAAAATGTGGAAATTGATATAGTAATAAAAGCATGCTTATGGCAAACCCAAAAACCCCCATTATTTTCTCATTTTTCTTCCTATTAGAAAACAACATCCATTCTCAGCAAGATGCACCTTGCAAATCAACGTGATGCTGGGCTCCTACGACTGCAGTTTCTGAAACAAAACCCCACTAAATCCTAGGCACGATGCTGTAGTAACAGTGCTCTGACACACTGCAATTTCAGGATGAGTGAGGAATACCAATAAACCAGACCGTAATCAGGTTTCATTGCAAGGAGAGAAAATACAACCAAGTTCCTCACTGCCAGCTCTGTTTTGCAGTCACGGCTACGTCCTGCAGTGCTCCCCACAACCAGGCTTTTCACAGCACCTCAGACCAGAGATCTGCACTGCAGCAGCTCTGTGGTTCCTACAGCAGAGGCACAGCAGCCACTCTGCATTCAGCAGCACACCCACAGTCATGAATATTCAAACTAAAGCTATCTGCCTGCATAATTAACCTGTTTTTTCCTCAATTGACAGACCCCTAAAGAATCAGACAGCCCAGCAGGTGAAGGCACGGGGGTCCTGCTGGTATTGCTTCATGTCACACAGTGTTCAATTACCAAATTATTTAAAAAACACACACGGTGGCAGTTTACCATACAAGAGGAGGGATACAGATCTAGTCAATCATGGATCTGAGTACTTATTTCAAAAGCACCAATGCCCCCATCCTAGCCCTACAGCCCTTGTTGCACTGGCTGATTTTTTCACAACTAAAGCAACTTTCTTGCAGTACCTCTATATCCTTGCTGATTCCCTTTGCTGTCCCCACCAAGGCATTGCTCCTGGCTTGAGCATGGCTGTCACACACAGCTCCTCCACAGCTGAGGAGCATCAAATGATGCTGACAGGGCTTGCAAAGGGCACTGATAGGAGCAGCCCTGACCTGAGCATCCCCCTTGGACCTTGCTGAAGGGCTGCACCCAAGCAGCCCACATGTATGTGGGCAGGGGTGGGAGGAAGATGGGAAGGAGCTTGGTTTCCATGGGAGGTTGGACTGTCTCCCTGTTGCAACCAAGAAAAAAAGAGAAAACAACCAGCAGAGAGACAGGTACCTGTCCTATCCATGGGCAATGTGACAGACATGTGAGCAAGTGGATTGAAGAGTTCTTCAATAAGAAGGCTCCAATATTGGGCTTTGGCCTGTGGAGAGGAAGCCTGGGGGAGGATATCCATTTAGACCAGCTGCGAAACTACCTGCCTGAGCTGGGCTTCAGGAGCATTCATCTTTCTGAAAACAAATGGACCTTTTTTCCTCCTGAAAGCTAGATCTCCCCTTCATCTATTACACACTCTATCACGTGCCTGGCTCAAAGCTAACATGAATGAATGGTCTGGCCACACAGCTTGTTTTTTCTTACAGATGAAGAATTCCACCTACAGTTTATTTTTTTTAACAGCCACAGCAGTGCAATTTGCTAGACCATACACTGTTAGAGAGCATAAGTAAGTTGAAATAGGCAGGAGACAGGACATTGCTCAGCTCTACTGCAGCAGCAGTAGGGACAGAAAGAGACTTCCCTGCAGCTCATGATGGCCCCATCACTGACACAGGGGAGTGACACTTGCTTACACTCCTGCACCAACAAAATTTCAAGCATGGTTAACCAAACTGTGCTGAGCTACTTACATGTAGAGCTGAGGATCTGAGGTCAGTGTGTCGATGTTGATGTGCTGCTCCAGGAGGCTGTAAGCCAGGATAGGCAGTGATGTGAAGCAGATGTTGTACATGGTAAGATAAGCAGCATCATACAGTGGCTTAAAAGAGGAAAAAAGGGTAAAATGAGACAGAAATTCCACTTTAAAAGTCTCCCCACAAAGAGATTAAAAATTTCCAGCCCTTGCCTCCATACATATCCTACAGATACATTGCTTTGTCAGAGCCATGTGGGGCAGTTTCATTTGATAGGGGTGATGCTCTGTGCAATGCCAGGGGGCCAAGCACCTGCAGGCTGTGGCTGGAACCCTGCCACCCCCTCCACCAGGAAGTTTTGCAACTGCCTGGTCTCATCTCCAGTGCATTCTCCAGAAAAACATGATGAAACAGACCTTATCACAGCTTCTCTGTAGCTGGTCTTGTGCTGCTGTTACTATTAATAAACTTGATGTCTCCTGTGACTCTCTAAAGACTAAACTGCTTTAGAGGAACTATGGCTGCTGCCTATTTTTTTTTTTAAGGGGTTCTGCTGAGACAATTGGAGAATTATTTCCTATGATTTACTCTTCCTTATTGTTAACTTTTGAGCTCGAATATACACAAAAGCCCATAAGTTGACACCAAAGCCCAAGGTTGTCTCCAAGCTCATGAGCCCACCCACCACAGGGATCTGTCCTCCTGACGCTCACTTGGACTAAGCAAATCTCTGATGACACATATCATGGGTCTTTTTTTAAAGGCTGTCATAAAAGAACAAACTGTTCTTCCTCCTAAGAGATCCCTTTTACGCAGGAAAATAAAGCAGAAGAGAAAAGATCAAATGTCTTTGAAGACTTTTTCTCTTAAGGCAAGTAGCAAAACCAGGTTCTGACAAACCAGCTAACGCCCTCCCCTCAATACTTTCAGGTGTCCATCTGTGTTTATGGCTGATGGTTGGAAAAGGAAAGACAGAAGATTTACTACTTTTCAGTTACGAGTCTCAAAATTATTGTGCTTCAGACACGGTGCTGAGCAACAAGATTGGTTCCTACTGCCCTCTAAAGTGAGGTGAGGAAGGGACAGAACACCAAAAGCCTTGTCTCTGCCAAGAAGCCTCATTGTGCCACTTGCTTTTTATCTTGGCTTTATAGACATGTTAGTAGGAGTTACCTGCTGTGAGAATCCACAGAAGAACTGGTATAAAAACTGTGGTAAAATGAAGCAAAGGTTCTAGGGAAACAAAAGACAAACGTTGAGCAGGGAAGCATCTGACTCCTCAATCAAAATAATTTTTCTTGTTATCAGATATTAGCATCTGTTGTTACAGTATCAGACAAGTTAGGGTACTTTTTGCTGCCAAGCACAAAACTAATCCAAAGAGCTTTTAGTGTCTGGAGAAGACAAAAAGTCACACTGACATTCCCCTGTAAGCTCTGCTTTCAATTTACAGGTATGTGGCAGAGATGCAGCCTCTTCCAGAGGAAGAAAAAAAAAGCTACAGAACATCCTATACATTTTTTTTCCCTGTTTACTATTTTTTTTCTAGAAAAATAGTATAAACAAAGAAACAAGCTGACACATCCCCTTACCTTATAGAAGAAATACTGTACAAGGTGTGCTATTCTCACGTAATATAAATGCCCATGTGCTAGTAGCAATTTTCTTAAATGTTTAAACTTTGGCACAGCATAGTCGCTGTTTCTGGAAGCTTGCCGCCCTTCTTTGCCTTTTATACCTGGAGACAGAAGTGTGGCAAGGGGTTAATCCCTAAGGGACTGGAATCTGGACCAATGCTACCCACTAGTTTTGTTCCCATCACTCATTGTCTCAAGGCACAACAAAGGCCATATTTCCCTCTGGAGTGGCCCAGGAGAGCAAAACACTGAGATGCTGCAGAGATCTTGACATGGTTTTAGCTCCACCACATTCAGACCTATCACTGGAGTTTTCAAGCTATATTTAGGCTGCTGAGTTCTCGTGTAAGAGTGTGGTGAAGAGTAGCTAAGTAAACCTGATAAAAGATAAGGAATTGGTTTCCCCACAGGCCTGCATCTCTCACACAGCCCAGTTATTTCACTGCAAGCACTCAGCCCCTCCAGACATCCCGACAGAGCAGATCTCAAGAAAGACAGTTTTGTTCACTCAAAAGCCACATCCAAATGAACTGAGACCACGTTCATCAGAGGGCACCACAGCAATTCCAACAACCCCAAAAGAAGAGCCTGCCCTTTCTCTTCCATTGACCCCTCTAGAGCAGTATTACAAATATCTCCAGTATTTCCTGTATCTCTGACACCGATCTGCAGGAAGGAGGATAGTTTCCAGCCTGATGTCAGTCATACAGACAGGGCAGACACAACAAAACTGAGCATCAGCCCCCGGAAACTCATGCAGGTCCCCAGTACTGAGTTACCACCAGCTGCTACCAGAGAGCCCCAATAAATTCTGGTATTTTCATTGCACTGCCTTTGCAACAACTGCCAGGAGTCACCCAGTTTGCTACTTGAGACTATTTTTTCCTGACCAGGGAGCAACCTTCACCACCTTGAATTTGGCCATAAAGTTTTAGAAAAATCATCTGCAGTTTCTCACTGATATAGGGAGTGGGGTACTATCAAAATTGAGCACTACATGATCCCAAGCATTTAGCTGGACTCAAACCCTGGCTCTAAGGAAAGCAAAAATGAACTTCCCATATTTTTCAGTGGGATCAGTTTAGCCACATGAAATCAGCCATACTTACCTATTCCAACATGTGCTTCCAAAATCATACTAACATCATTTGCACCATCCCCTATGGAGAGGGTTATGGGGCTCCCTTTTGTGTTCTTCACCATTCGCACAATCTAGAAGATTTTTTTAAGGGATAGCAGCAGAAACCAAGAATTCAGTTAAAAAGTCTGCCCCACTTGCAAGAGTCCCCCCAGAAGCAACCACACTTTTACAGAAGCAAAATAATGCCTGTGGAGCTGAGATTAACAAAACCCCTCATTGTTTCCTTTGCAATCACCAACCAGAGCAAAAGCCAAGATCCAGCTGCATAAGGTTGAAGGACAGTATTTAAAAACAAATCCCAGGCAGCAGCATCCTGCCCTTCTGGCAGACCCTGCTCTCACAAAGATGGGACCTCTCAGGCATTTCACGGGGTCAGGAAACCCTCCCAAAAACCCTCCCATGGGGCAGAATCTCACAGCTTATCCAAGGCTTGGATACCATCCACTGGTGTGAGGAAGCCCTAGACTCCTCTTGACAGATTTGGAGAGGAAAAAAATAACAAATGTGGGGTTTTTATTTATTTCTAATTGCCTTGGGCATGTGGCTTCCTGTGTGCATATTAAACAAAGATTTTACATTCAAAATTGAAAGACTGGTGTGCTTCCATCACGCTCTGAAACTCAGATGGGGCTTACACACATCTTGGAGAAGTCCTAGCTGATGAAGATGATCAGGTCAAGTCCCAGATGATGGATTAGAAGCATATGACATCACCTAATGATGTGCTTCAGGTGGTTAAAAGCAGAGTAAATACCTGTGCTTTCTGCAGAGGAGCCATCCGGCAGCAGAGGACAGCAGTACACTTCAAGCAGATTTGTAGAAATATGGTTTTGTAATTACTAGAACTGGAGTCCTGAGAAGGGTTGAGTATCAGTGACAAGGTCGAGCCATCTATAATCAGGCCATATTCTTGACACAATGTCCAGCTTCTGGAACACAGCAAGGAACAAGTATGACATAAAATCAGACTTCAAGAAGTCAGTCTAACAGCTTCTACCATCTTAATGGAAAAGAGACTGGTTTTGTATACATCTATCCCCTTTTGGGGGCCTTAGCAACCTTTAAAAACTTAGATTTAAGACACACCCTTCACTAAAGGAACCATGTAATTAAGTCCAAAACCAACTAATGCTCCAGATGACCAGCAAACCCAGGAGGAGGAAGGAGCTGGCGCAGTGCTGGCGAGCAGCCAGTCCCCAGGGCTCCATCATAGCCCTGTGTCTCTATAAACTTTGCATCCTCATCCCAAATGTGCACGGGCTGAGTCTTCTTGCTCACTTACCTCTTCAGGCCTCCTCGGTTTTTGGGAACGTCCTGAATCAGCTTTTTATGGTACTCCATCAGCAGCTCATGGAGCCGATCCTCCTTCCTTTCGCTCTCGCCCACCGTTTTTGCCGTCAGCTCCAGCAGTTCAGTGCTGGTCTGGAAGAGCCTGCAGGCATAGCAGGTGGATTTGGCAGTTTCCATCTTGTCTCCCGTGAGCACCCAAACCTTCATGCCAGCTGCATGAAGAGCTTCAATCGTCTCTGCTGATTGCTCCTGCAGCCTGCAAGCAGAAGCAAACCATCACTCCTCAGGTTGGCCCACGCTTCATCCATATAACCTTTAGGTTGCAGGCAGGAAATAAAGCACGAGTTAAATTATTTTCCCCATGCTGGTGAGACCACTGCCACAGGAATAAGGATTACAAGTCAGCAATCCCAAAGTTTTATTTGCAGACATAAAAAAAATATAATATAAACCATCGCTTTATACTGTCAGACTTAAGAGTTTAATTTACTCACGCGGTTACTACAACTGCAGCAAAACTGAATTTGTTTTGATATGCAAATTAATGCTGTGTGCTTAAATCACTCTCCAGAAGCATGAGTGCTTCTGCAGTTTCATTAATAAATCCTAATTCTTACTACACCAGCCATTTTTAGCAACTAGGGCACTGTGTAATGGGTTGTGCCACAGAGTAATTCATTGCTCTGGACACTTCCAGCATCTGCCTGGCTGCTCAGTCTCACCACAGCAAGTCAGGGCCACAGTACAGCACCAGGGAGAAACTACAGTGCCCACTACAGTGTGATGGTGGTCACTTCTTTACCTGTCTTCCACCGCAGTAGCCCCAATCAAGTGCATGTCTGCCTCTGTGTCTTCAAAAACCTTTGCCATCTTTTCTTCCCTGTCCTGCAGAGCCATCTTAGCTTCACTCAGCTGCCTGTCAATTTTGTCATACTCCTTTTGAGTCAGTTCTTTGAATGCCACACAAAGTGTTCTGTAGCCATCCTGGCAGGCAAAGGGGAAGGAAAATAAAGTGGACAGTTGCTCCAAAATCAGATTTTCTGCAGCTCCTCACTTCAGGGTTGGTGCTTTTCTCCCCCATCAGTGCTAGCTGTCAGTACCGACCCTTATGGCAAAGACAATTTGTTGGCTTGAGTCAAAAGTTCAATTTCTTCCCATCAGAGTAACCATGGTTATGCTTATTATGTGGATGTAACATTGCAGAGGGAAACTAAGAGAAGAACCAGAGCTGAGAGCATGCAGGGAGAGCGAGGACAAGGTGTCCCCAAGACTGGGACCAGGCATTTCTCCCACCAGAGAAAACAGCTCAATAGTGTTATTCCTGTTTTTAATGTGCTGGAGAGATGCTCAGACACAACTTTGATGGAGACCATATATGTATATCAAAAGTGAAATAAACATTGGGAGCCAAAGAAACAGAAAAGGAAAGCAGCGTGGCTTCAATACAATGTGAAGTGACACTTCACTTCAACACTTCCCTCCAAAGCAAGGCCACATCCCTATTTTGGGAATAAGGACTTCCTGACCCCAGGAGCCAGCCAAATTCCATCTGTGTGCTCACCATAGCATTGCGGTCCACGTGGACTTTTGTTTGTTGGATTTCTTCTTGCTGCACCCTTGGAAAAATTGAGGAATCTGCTCCTTTACAGAAGAGAAGCAACTTTCCTAAAACCAAATCATATACAGTTCATAATTTTCACAAGCCACAGAAAGATTTAATAACTTGGAGAGCCAGTAAATGATGCAGAGGGAGGAAACCTGGCAGGACTAAAGAAGGAACTGCTAGAAGCTCTGGTACTGACTCAAGTGGCCTTGCACTAACCTGTGCAAAGCCTTGTTTGATCTTGGGCTAGGACATAAGGTGTCCCTACCTGCCTCTGAGCAAGCTTTCTGTGACAGCCAGGACCAAGAAGTTTACTTTACCCTATTTAACAAGCCTTGCCAACTGTCTCAGGGAGAGTAAAAAAGCATCCCATACCTTACGGAAATGACATTTGAGAAGGATGGTGACCTCTGAATTTTTGTCCGAGTCTTCCCCCCCATTTTGCACCTCCAGGCTGGAGCAAAGTAAACAAGAATCTCTCCAGGGGCCACTGTCCCTGTCCTGTCTCCTTATCTGACCCAAACACTGCTACATGGAAAACTAACTCTATCCCAACCAGATCCAGTACAGAATTTAATTAGACTGGCTTAGAAAACCTAACAATTTAGCCTCTCTGGCATTATACACATTTATAGGAATAAGGATTCCTTAAAATTCCTTAATTTTAGGAATTAAGAGGATATGTTTTGTGTCTGTGCACACTCTCATGTGAGTCCAGAAAAGCATTTTGACTGTACCTGTGGTGGTTCGCACAATGACGCTCATACGGCGGCGGACAGGATCAAAATTTAACACGTGGAGAAGCTGGTACCTTAAAAAAAAAAAACCAAACAAAACCAAACAAAACCACTAACAAAAAACAGAGCTTAGACTCAGTAAAAGAAAAATGACTGTTTAAGACAGAAAATCACTAACAATGAGCTGCAGAAATCGACAGACCCTACAAGTGACAAACCTGCTGAGCAATGTACCTCATTGCAGCAGCTGCACAAAAAAATGAGTGAAAAAACCATCCCTACAGTGGAGCCACGAGCATGGGGTGAGGGTGCCCAGCAGTGCACCAAGCCCTGGGCCAGGCAGCAGCACCAGCAGTGAAATAAGAAGCTTCAGCACCAGGGGAGTAAGAAGTGAAACTTGCTTATGAAGGCAAGTCCTCCGGGACTGCTGGAATTAGGTCTCAGACGTGCCACATGCTTTGAGCATGCAGTAAAACAATTATTTTTAACTTGGGATAGGAAAAAAGTTACACACTTTAGGCTTAGATTATCACTGCTGCAAAGCCCAGGCACTGCTGGTCAGAAATCACCCTGCAAAAACTGAAGCCATCTGCAAAGCCAGGCACAGATTCAGGGACCTGAATTTAGATGTCACTAAAACCACCAGCACATTTTTGCAAGCAAGCCTTCCAAACCTGCCCCTGGCTGTGCCATGCTTTGTAGAAAGGACAGGGGTTTTCAGGCAGGTCAGCATAGCCTGACAGCCCTTGTGAGACAGTTTTGACATTGCCAGGTTGGTCACCTTGACCAAACTTGACCAAGCTGGGTGGGAGCTGGTGGTCCTGTGTGGTCCCTGCAGCACTTACATTTCAGTTTCATTCTTTTGGTTTCGTATTTTCATGAAATCATTTTCAAGTCCTAGAAAAGTGAAACCATACCTGTCAATAAACAAAAGGACAGAACAACATTGAAAACACCCATTGGCACCTATTACACATTAACAACGTTGTCATTTCACTTTCTGTACTGCAGAGGAGATCAAAGAAGTTAACAAACCCAAGCTAAAAAGCTTGGCTGGATGTTTGTTTGCTCAATGCAGAGCCTGCTATGATGTTCTGGCACTGCTCCCATGGGCTGGAGCACTGGTGTGCACAGATGCCAAGAAGTCTGGACATGGTCCCCTGGGTCTCTGGCAGATTTACAGCCATGAACAGGTATATACAGCTCTAACAGTCTTGGTCTAAAACCTAAGAGCTGACAGTATAGAATCAAAGAATGGTTTTGGCTGGAAAGGAACTTAGAAGATCATCTAGTCCCACCCCTGCTGCCATGGGCCAGGACATCTCCCACTAGACCAAGTTGCTCCAAGCTCCATCCAATCTGGCCTTGAGCATCT
Organism: Florisuga fusca; assembly: GCA_038090715.1. Classification (NCBI taxonomy): domain Eukaryota; kingdom Metazoa; phylum Chordata; class Aves; order Apodiformes; family Trochilidae; genus Florisuga; species Florisuga fusca. The sequence continues at coordinate 6,252,848 of JAAWXA010000017.1, read as the reverse complement.
TTGTCAGGATTCAAACGTGGGTCTGATAAAAGGGACCCATCCTGTTATTTTGGCACTGCACACCAAGGAAGCAATTTGGCTGCAACATGACCATGGTAACTAGTCTCAATTTTGGGGGGATTAAAACCCTTGGCCATGGTGGGGGGGTGGGTCCAGCAAAGAAGCCTCTGCCCCAGCCAGCCAGTGAAGCACACTGGGGCTGCTGTCAGCAATGACTGGAAAACACAGCCTCCTGAGAAGCTGCTCAGGGAAGACCCTTTGCAGATCCACCCCTTTTACAGGGAGCTCATTTAAACCCACGGGCTCATGTGCCTTCTCAGGGCTGGGGGTCTGGCCCAGCACTGGTATCACAAGAGGCTTCCCAGAGAGAGCAGCTGCCTTGACTGGGGAAGGAGTCTGTTGCCTTCAGATAACCCTCAACCTCCCTCCCACAACAAAAAGGAAATTAAAAACCCAACACCTCCACGTTCTTACTTTTCTGCGCCTTTCACCAAAGCGATTTCATCTGGGGAGGAGGAGATATAGGTGTATTTCCGTTCTGGATGTCCCATCAGCCCATCCACCTGGTCTGCTTCCTTGATCTGAACGGTGTGGCAGAGGCAGAGGGCTCGCAGGAACAGCTCCTCACGGCTCTAGACAGAGTCAGGGGGTGCTCATGACCAGCTCCATGCCATCCACTCAGCCCCCCTCACAGCACTTGGCTGCCATCTTTGTGTATCCATATTTTAAAGCAAAAAAAAAACCCAACCAACCCAAAACTCAAGTCCCCCTCCCACCTTCTGCTGCACTCACCCAGCCAAGAGCTGACCACAAAACCCCAAAACCCTACTAAGTCACCAACACACAGCTCTCTTACCTTTTCTGCTTTGCCATAATATTTCAGGGGTCCATCAGTCTGAGAGAAGCCATCCACCTCTGAAATGCAGTCCTTGTACTTGTGCCCATCAATGCAGCACTCGATGAACTCCATGCTGTTCTCTGTCAGGGTCCCAGTTTTATCTGTGAAGATGTACTCCACCTGGAAGAGAGCAGGCAGGCTGCACCCCCAGCCCCATGTGCCAGGGAAGGAGACCCCCCCCCAAAACCAAAGAGTCTGGGGCACTGCAGTGTCTCTGTGCCAATACTGGGCAGTACTTTGCTGTTATCCTAACCTGGTCCCCCCCCAGATCATGCAGGCGTCACCACTGGGCAATTCTGCTACTTTGCTCCTCAAAGCAGGTCCTTTGATTTTCAGTCTATTGCAAGAATATTATCTCCCAAAGACTTAAAACCTGTTTCCAGGCTCTTCATTTTCCCCTCACACTTTTCATTGGATCCTTTTTTTTTCAGCTCCAAGCACTTATACAGCTGCTGCAGTTCCACTCCCTCCTTCTGGGAGCTCTTCATTTTGGTGCTGTATTTAAACTAGAGAATTGCTAGTCCAAATTGATTTTTTTTTTTCCTTAAGCATAACAAAAAGCAGGAAGCTCTTCTCATACCTTACACTCTCTGGTGCTTCTCCTGATGCAGATAAATAAAGAGAAGCCTGAGCTGCCTGATGGCCCCAGCAAAGCCAGCAGCAGCATGGCTGCATGTGCAGTTCATGCCCAGAGAGAAGGCTGGGCAGGCTTTTGTGTTAATCCTTGAAGGGACAGAGGATTTTTTAAATTTTTAATTGAAGCAGTGAAAGCAACCCCCCCCCTGACACACAGACTGCTGTGCCTGATATACCCCAATATGGAAACAACTGGCATGACCCAATTCCTGCTCTTTCATGCACTATTTATAACCTTATCCATTTCACACAGGAAGTTGAATCACATTAAATGGAAAGGGCCACCAAACCATCTGAAGCTCTGCCCTGAAGGGACTTGTGAGTGACTGCCATACCAAGGTTTCCTATCAGTGGGGACATTTTTGTCCACATTTTCATCCAAACTGACCTGCCCAAGCTCTTCATTCAGATCTGAGGTGTTCACCAATGCTCCCTCTTTTATTTCTTCATCGTACATCTCCTTGTCCCAAGAGATGAAGAAGGAGCCCAAGAACTTCTGCATTTCTACTGTAACATACATGGAGACTGGGATAATAAAATTGAAGAGGACCATAAATGACAAGAAGTCCGTGAACATCCGCAAGACCTGCAATGGGAAAAGGAGATGATGTGGTCTGAACCCATCAGATACAATTAAAGGCACTTTACATGAACACTTCTGGGTTTTTAGACAGCTTTTATTCTAAGGTTAAACAGAAAAAAAACAACCTGAAAAACAATACAGGTTAGATGCATCCCCAAATTCCATTTTCCTTTGATGCAGAGAATCTGTCTCTGCAGATCTAATACAAATGTAAGTGTCCCTGCTTCATAGTGACTAAAATGATGTTTTATTCAAGTATATTCCTCAATACAGTGCTATAGGTTCATTCTGATCTCAAGTGAGTAGAAACAAGGAGCAAGTTGCTTGAGACCAGTCAAGCTATGGTGAAGTTCAAACTGATGTGGGGACATCCCTGTAAGTCCTACTCAATAATCCACCAAATAACCCATTTCTACACACTCACACTCACTCTTGCAGGCTTGGCTGCCTCTGTCACAGTGAGTTTAAGAAGTTGGTTGATGTGGCCTCAATTTAAGTTCACCTACTCAAAGCTGAAAGACAGCTTGAGTTCAGATAAGGATCCATATTAAATTAGCTGCTGCATTGCTATAATATACAATATTTATTCATGCTTTGCCCTGCTCCCCACAAGCATCACTGTGCAGAAACACAAGAGAGGCAGGAAATAAACACAAATAGTAGGAGAGAACTGAAAGCAATGACAGCATTCCAGGGAGCAAATAGGGCTGGCAGCAGACACCATCAGATTAAATAAAACAGTCAGAAAAAAAAAAAAAAGCTGGAGGAGGTGCCAAAATAGAAATCCACTTACCTTGAACGTCTCTCTCTCTTTTTTAGTCTTTTCATTGTACCAAGGCTCATCATTAAATGGATTACTCTGCCAGACATATTTCAGAGTCGTGCACACAGTAGCCTTGCTCAACAGGATGCACAAATACACTATCAAGAAAGCGTTGATAGATCTGAAAAACAGGTTTCTCTTTTAAATCTTTGCAGCTATTTTTATACAGAAAATCACACAAACAAACAGGAAAAAAACCCTCCCTTACTTTGAAGGAGGGAATTACAGAAAAGTGCTTTTGACAGTGCTGACATTCAGGAGCAGTGCATATAGTTTAACATTTTTAATTTAAAAACAAAATTAAGAAAAGACACTAAATGATGCAGCTTATTGAAAGATATGCTTAATGAAATATACACATTTTTCTGAGCAATCAAGAAAGCATCTGCAACAAATGACAGAAGATTAGGGGATTATTTCTACACAAATCACCCATAGAACCCAAAACAGCAGCTTCTACCGATTTTTTTTTTACTGACTATAAATACTCACTTTTCTACAGCAGATCGTTTCTGAGATTTCCCTTGGTAGTTCAAAGCCATTTTTGTTTCCATTCCAGTGTAGACTGCAACTCCTGCAGGGCAGCAAAGCAGGGCTCATAAGGGACCTGCAGCCCAGAGGGATCCAGCTTGCTCTTAGCCATAAGGGGCATCGGTGTTTACATGAAACTCAAATCCCAGCTGATGGGAGAGGCATTACCCAAGGACTGTTCAAACTACAGAAAGCTCTGAGGCTACTAAGTGATGTAATTGTATCCATCCCAGAGCACTGAGCAGGAGCTTATGGATCACATACTGTCAGAGAAAACATCAGTCTTCCATAACAGCCATCACCTTCAATCACTAGTGGCTGGGACTGTGATCCTAGAACAGGATTTGGGAAAAATTCCCTCTCTCCTTGCTCAAGCAAGAAGAAAAGCTTGCTCAGGTGCATTAAGACAACCTGCACAGCTTGGCAGCACTGCAGATATAACCAGTATCTCCTATTTTCACCCTGTCAGCTTTGCAATCAGCTTGCAAACCAAATGCAGAGCCCGGGCTGACAGGCTGCAGAGACATCTTTCCCCTCTCTAGATTCAGTGAGGAGCACCTACATTTGCCATTACTTCTCAGAACTATTTAAACACTAATTAAAACTGTTTACCATAAATCTTCTTGGTATTTTTGAGGGTAGCACCTTTCAGCAACAGGTTTTCAGGACCCAAAGACCTAGATATAAAAAGAAGTTAACATTGCATCACCCAACAATCAAACTGCTCATAACTTAAACCAATTAGATAATAAAGCCAAGCAGATATTCTTTAGAACTGATTACATGATTTCTATGCTGAACTGGGCATTGCTCAAGTTTGTTTGCCTCTTTCTATAGGTATATTTCCATTTCATCTGACACAGACTGATCTTGATACTCAAAGTTCCAAAGTTAATGGGAGATTCTCAGTAAGGCTTTTGAGGAACAAGTGCAAAATGTTCAGATCTTATAGTACTTACATAAAAACATGATTTTAAAAGTGTCAAAAGCCTGTCCATTCCAGCACAGTTGATGAATGCTGCCACCACAGCCAATGGCTTATTTTGTTCCCATTTGTGGCTTTATTTCTTTGAAAACCCCACTCATGACTCTTGCTTCCAGGCCCTGAGTAGATCTACCACAGCACAAAACACAGGCAGCTCTGCTTTGGTGACAGACATCTGGGTTTGATGATTTATAAACGTTATTTGCTTATCTTTTCCCAAAACACTCTGATTGATGTTTAAGTTTTGTATTTCCCTGGGATAATGGTGTTTTGCAATTGCCTGGTAAATTTGTTCCCCAGCAGCAGGAGAGGATGTTATTGGTTGGTCCTACACTGCTTCCCAAGAGGGGCTCAAACAAATCACAGGATGGCAGAGGAGAGTAAGTGGAGAGATTAATTACAGGCCTCCCTTAATAATGAAATATTTGGAAAGTTTAAAGGAAAAAACCTCAAACATTCCCTAATGATCACAGAATCAGACTGGTTTGAGTTGGAGGGGACCTTAAGGATCACATAGTTCTAACATCCTGCATGGGCAGGGACATCTCCCACTAGACCAGGTTGCTCTAAGCCCCATCCAACCTGCCCCACTTCCAGGGATGGGGCATCCACAACCTCCCTGGGCAACCTGTGCCAGTGTCTCACTACCCTCAGTAAAGAATTTCTTCCTAATGTCTAACCAAAATCTACCCTCTTCCCATCTGAAACTGAATGATGGCAGCAGGAGTTCAGATCCTTGAAATCTGATATAAATGCCAAATAGCCTTGAAGAGGGCCAAAGATGGCAGCAAGACCAACCTGGCTACAGGCTCTTGGTTGCTTCTGTAGATTATAATTCTTCCAACAAATCTGCAATAAAAAGATGAGAAACTTGTATTACAGGGATGTTACAAAGAGCTGCTAAAACATCCATTAAAGTCACTGACAGGAGACAGAAGGAAACACGTAAAGAAGGATATTTGAGAGTTTAACACCCCAGAGGGAGAAGCCATGCGCCCCCAGCTGCCAGACACCACCTGGTCCCAGGCCCCTCAGCCTAGAGCACAGCCCAGCAAGCCTCCTTCAAGGGGTTTAACCACAAAGACCACTCACTGCTAAGAATCACTGACCCCAAAGCATTTCACTTGTCAGGCAGAGCAGCTGAGGAACAGGCACAGGGACCATCACTACAGCTGACCTGACATAAAATCACTCCTTACACTAGGACAAGCCTTGTAGTGGGTAGGTGGTTTTGCTGGATAGAAACTGAGCCCTGAAGAAGTGCAGTGTTGACTTGGCCACCCTCCTATGGAAGCAGGCTGGCAGCTTATGGCTGCATCAAGAAACCTCTCTGGTGGAAAAAAAAGTAACCCTCAACTGTAGCTTATTTGATCCCCCCTAACCGATGGGGCTGTGGTGTCTGCAGGGAGATGACAGCAGGCAGGGCATGTAATACAGAGCTGAGGGATGACACAGGGGCAGACTCACTTGTAGAGGTCAGGCTGGGGCTGCTCACACTCGATGGTAGCAGTGAGGGCATCGATGGCTTCATCTGTGCAGAGCACAGTGGTGTCCCGCACCGCGTAGTGAGTCTGGGCAGAGGAGCAGAAGCAGTGTCACCCAGCAACCTAGCCCATGTTTTACCCTCTGACTTAAAACACCACCATGCAAAGGCTCACAAAATGCCCTTCTGCTCCCACAAAACAGCTGAAGCATCTCTCCATCAAAGACTGAATTGAATAAGCTTAAGAGAAACCATAGCAGGGTGGAGCTGCTGGATATCTGCTGGGCAAGATGTGCACCAAAAGCATCCTTGGGTTTCCCTCAGGGACTTACTGCTGCCCCAGCTGTCAAAGGGGCTCCTGGGGACCCCCCCACCTGCCCCTTCCTGGATGTAATTAGACTCCAGCCCTGGCACAGAGGGACCAGGCAGAACGCCAGCAAACTCCAAGCTATTTTTAGCAGCTGCTGCTGCAAAGGTTCATCTCTCACTACAAACTGGAAAGCCCACGTAGGATCCACTCACTGCCTTCCAGGCTCTATTTATAGGAGCTCCTCAGAGCTCCAAGTCATGTTGGGCTGCTACAATTCATCTTCATAAACAAATTAATTAAAAAAACCTCCTCTGCCCCTTATGTTTGCTTTCCTCTCCTTGCACATCCCAGAAGGAACTGTCATGTCACACACACACTGCAGTCACGACATTATCAATGCCCACCTCCACACTGTGTTGGTAACCTACCTGGCTTCTCCTATTGAAAGCAGATGCCCAAACACACTTGCATTTCTGCTGTAAATCCCTGCCTTTGTGAAACAACTCAAACAGCTCCTGCAGTACTCTGTACCAAACCTGGCTCTTGTGCAGGTTTTGCATCCACTGCTCCTGTCACCAGACACTTTGCAATTACTGAGCAACAGTAAAGCCACCTCCTCATCAATTCCAAGATCTTTACATCCTCAGTCCCTTACTGCATTTAAAAAACACATGCTCTTTTAGATTGAGTATGACTGAAGATTTGTACTTCAGAGACAGAGCCCTGCCAAAATCCCTTTTGCAGTTCTGCTCCAGTTTCACTTAACCAGGCATCTTTCCCACACTCAACCTGACATGACCCAAATACCTGAAAAATCCCCCCAGGCCAGTAGCAAACATAGGTCCAGATGAGGTTTCTGCAAGTACCCAAGTGTGCTTCCTTGCCCTCTTTTCACAGGAAACCCTGATTCCCAGTGTTAGACCTATTTCCCAAACAGCATTTGATCTTTCTATTCCCCCTTCTCCTTCAAACTCATCTTCATCTTGCCAAGAAACAGGAGACAGCTCCCAGTCACCTACAGGAATCCACAAACCAGGGAAAAACACCAGAGTTCTTGATCTAGAAATTCAGCATTGCACTTACAGACTCAAAAGTCAGGAAGAGCCAACACACTGCAGAAGTTCTGTGAACTCATGCATCTAACAGACCTGACACAAAGCAGCAATTGCCAACTTAACATAACATGGTTATCTATTTTTAGACTCTTCAGAAGCCACCTCAGAGCAACTCTCACTAGTGGAACCAGTACAGTGCACCAGTGCTGCACCAGCTCCTACATGCAATTCCAGCTGCCCCTAGAAAGATGAGCCACAGACCCCATGCAATGCAGATCAGACAGATGATGGCATTTTTGCCACCCTCAGACTGTGCTGGAGTGAATCAAGTGTTTTTAAAAGTATCTTCCACTCTTCCTACTGCAATTGCTAGCATCTGTATAAATATTTACCAAACATAAGCACAACCAAATTTTCGTGTCTTCTGATGTGCAGAGGTTTGTTGGTGTTATTTCCCTAGTTTGGACAGAAAATGGGGGGGAAGACTAATACTAAATTTCACTGCTAGATTCAGGGAAAAAGAGAAAACAAGAAAAAAACCCCCAAAAATGAACAGAAAAGATGTTTTGCTCAGGTTAATGAAAAATTCCACAAATGAACCTACACGTAATGCCTCAAAAAGTCCCAGGTCTTACTGGACAAGCTCATTTAAACAACAGAGGCACTGGCAGAGAGTGGAAGGGAGCTGGAGCAGCTGCAGGCACTGCACCAGACCTCAGGATGTGCAGCTGGAGCAGGGAAGCACTAACAGGCTCCCCATGATGGGCAATAAGGCAGCCAAGCCCTGTTGATAAGGATCAATTCAGTCTGGGGCAGCACCAGCAGAAACAGCTGTTGGAAACAAAATGGAAAACAAACAATCCCCAGGGCACTGTGGTGCTGGCACAGTGGGCACAGACAGCCACATGGCCACAGGGATGGTCTCTGTGGCTACTTAAATCACAGGGATGGTCACTCAAATCACCCCCCCCCACATGAAAGCACCCACTTCAGTACTGAAACAGGCACCCAAGCACCAGCTCCATAACGCTGCCCCATCCATCCCTGTCACCTTGAAATTGGACTCGCCATCAAGACTGGCTGTAGTGACATAACAGGTCCCATCTATGCTGCTCGAGGCCAAAAATATCAAGTCACAGGGGAAGGTCTCATCTGCTTTCACTTCTACTATGTCTCCAACCTGGAAGAAAGGAAACATACACATGAAAAGCCCTCTTGGTTGTTACTAGATGGTTACAGATGTAGCTTCTCTCAAATCCTAACAGGAATCACTCTGGCTAAAAGGCAAATGAGGATTCAAGAGGTGCATGGGTGCCTGAGCATCCCTCCACAGCCCAGAGCACCCACGTGGAGCAGTCAGTATTTATTTCTCTGCTAAATCTTGATGGAGAAGAAGACTCTGTACTTGTCTGAAGTGTGTGGTGATAAATTAACGTCAAAGCTGGTGTACGTTTCTGGTGTCCTTGGGAAGAGTTGGAAATAGAAGAGAACTGCCTGTCCCTGCAAAGTGCAAAGTGCTGACAGATCTGTCACTTGTCAGCCCTGATACAGCTTTTGTGAGACAGCTTTTCAAAAGCCATCAAACAAAGCAACCTCACTCCTTACTCCGGAATGGCTCTTGGAGCATCCTGTCTGGAAGTGCACACCCTGGGGCAGCTCCAACCACAGGACATGCCTCCCTCCTGCCCTGCCCTCACCTCCTCACCACTTTCTTCCTCTTCCCATCAGGGATAACCACATGCAAGTTCTCTCAAGTTACCTTGATTTTTTCACTCTCTTTCTGCACTTGCTTTGCGTTTTCAACAATGAAGACATTGCTTTTGTTGACTTCGTTGTCAGCTCTGTGCCTCAGCCAGTCCTCGTACCCCTGGGCACACAAACAGGCAACACAACTCATCATGAAGCAAGAAAACTAATGAAAGAGGATGAGTGGGGACAGAGATTTAAAAAAAAAAGAATAATAATTAAAAAAAAAAAAATCAATAAACCAAGCAGTCCTCAGACCTCCTTCATGCCTGACAGAACATCAACCAGAGTAGTTGAGACTGAATCAACTCATTTTAAAAACTTCATGTGCATATTTGACAGATTCAAAACAGATTAAAATACCATACAAAAATAATCTATCTGCACCACATGCAACAAACAGCTAAATTCCTGTAACACGTTTCTATTATCCTCAGTGTTGGCAAGAACAGGCTGCTAAGATGGATAATACACTTAGCACCCTGCAAGTCTTTCCTATGGTAACACAGGACAAGACTTTTCCTCTTCAGTCCTCACTGAAAGAACAAAACATTGCCATTCAAAGCAGACAGGTTTTCCTCTAGCTTTCTAAAAGGGCCCTTTCTGGCCCCTACAGAAGAAACTTTTTATTATTCCATCCTTCTGTAGAGGAAATTTGAAAATGCACACAAGCATATAATGGGAGGTAAATGGTCCTTTAATACCACAAGAAGATGAGGACTACGTATTTTTGAGACCAGCAGAGTACTGGAACAGAATCTGTCCTTTCCATTTACTACCACAGGAGCAGAGCAAACGTGGCTATATTTGGAGCACATCCCTGCATCCTGCAAAGACTTAGAGGGCATTTCTAAAAAGAGAAGAAAAATTCAAGTCAAGCCATAACTACAGCAGTAACCTTTACTGACCCTCATGGCTTGCTTCCAGCAGTACATACAGAGATGCTCTATGTTGACAAAACAAGAGACACCAATAACCACACTCAACATGCAGCCTCTCTTGTAAAGCACCAGCATACACATCTGACTTTCTGAGAAGTCTACCAGCCCATTTTGGTGACTCCTAAATATATTCAAATACACGCTGATAATTTTCCCTACCAAATGTCCCCAAGAGCATCCTCCTCTCCCCACACTGGTGCTGGTACCTGTTTGATTGCTGTGACAGTGATGACAAAGAAGAGTGGGAGGCCGCTGGTCACAGGGCTGGTTGGGGTGTCCACTATCACCTACAAAGAGAAAAAAAGTACTGCTGACAATTGGTTTTCATGCAGAAAAAACAAACTCTAGTAATGGGGGGGAAAGGGTCCTCATCCTACTGGGGGTAAATTGCAGCCCAGAAGACAAGGAAAAGATGGAAGGAGCACAGGAAAAGGACCACCACAGGCATCCCCAGGAGTGCTCTCCTTGAGATGGAGGAGACTGCAATGCCTCCTCCTGAAAACCATAGCAGGTCCTCAGCTGGGCAAAACCCTGTGAGAAGTAGCTTAACACCTAATTATGACCTTGCTCTGGTGGGAAACAAAAGCCTGGATGAATAGGCTGCTGGGATGGGCTATACAAACACAAATACCCAAAGTGTGGATGCTCACAAGCCTGTTCCCACCATAGGGTGTGCTGGAAAGAAATGAGGCAGGGAAGGAGGATGGGGCAGAGACAGAATCAATTCATGAAGTAAAAAACATCCTTGTTTCTCACAGTGCCAGAAGAGGGCCACTTCTCCTCTTTGGCAGTAAAGATGGGGTACATCTGAACCCCTAAAAACACAGAGAGAAGGAAGGACAGCATGAATTGCCTTGAACCATCGACATGCAGAGGTTAAAAAATAACATGCATCAGCCCAAATTACCTGTAAAATAGACAGCCAAGTGAAACATGAACATTTGAAGTAAACCAGAAATCCATTTTGTCTTCAAGCTCTCAAACTTGGGACTCAGAGCATGATTTAAGCATGGTGGCCACACAAGGGGCTGGGAGTGGATAGTTGGATCCAAGCTGAGCTTGGTGGATCCAAGCTGAGCTTCAGCCATCACTGCAGGAGCAACCAAACCCCTTCAGTTTGGTTGTTAAACCTCTGGGCTGTGGGAAACCACTGCTTCTGCTGTGTTATGACTCAGCCCACAGAGTAAGAAGAGCAGAACAGGTTCATAAATGGAAGGGAGTTACATAGGAGAAGGACAAGCTGTGCACTTGCCACACCTGCCAAACCAGGGCATGCAAAATTGGCCATTTATCCTGCTGTCCCCAGAGAGGATGGGAGCATGAGAGGCAGACAGCAAGGGCTGTGATGAATGGGATGGGGAAGCTCAGCAGAAAAGCATTGTGTCCCCACAAAGGGACTTTGTCTCCCTCCACTTGTTTGTGCTACCCTGGCACACTCACAAACAGCAGCAGTTGTATATTTATTGTTTTAGGCTGCCCATAAAATGCTGTGTTAAGGACAGGACTGCTCTTATCAGCTGGGAGGAAGCTTCGTAGAAATTTTTAGCTCTATGAAATGCTGCACACTGCAGTTTTACCCTGCACTATTGGACCCAAAGAGAGAAGAGCCAGAAGATCTTGAAGTGGAAGAGATAACACCACAAGAAGCAGGCAGGTGAGTGGTATGAGTTAAATAGCTTGAGGATAAGCTGAGATAAACACAACAAATACTTCCAAGAACACAAAGCCCTGGATCCTTCAAATGGGTGTAAAATGTGTACAAACACAGCCTGGTACAAACCAGATTTTGGAGGAACAACCTTGAGCAAGGACAGTGCTGCACATCCACATCACACGTGATGGCCACACACCAGGGCAGCACCACTGAAGTTCAGGCCAGTCAGCCAAAAGATGTCTTGTAAAAATTGGACACATCTTGGGAATACAATAGGAACTTTGACTTTTGCTGAGGACAAGGGAGATGACCTCCTACTGCTGAGCAGGAGTTTTCTGCACTGGACAAGATAGAGTTTTACATGTTTGTTTAACCAAAGGATACAATTTCTGTTCACACAGATGCTGTATTACAGATATATGAACACAAATATTAGATGAAGTCCCTGAAATAACTCAGATGTTTGGAAATTGAACTCCCTGTGCATTGTGTGCCTGGATACCACGCTCTTCACTTCTGTGGAAAGCTGAAGGACACAGGAGCAACAAGGCAGAACATCAAAGGCAAACTCCTTTGAAGATATTTTTTAGCCCTTTTAAGACTTCACCAGCTTCATTTTGATCTACTTGAAAGTGACAAAATCTTCCTGAAACTCAATAGTTTCTCTCCAGCTCATTGTTAAGACTAAAGACCACAGTCCAGAAGTCATCTCAGTCAATCAAAAGGGACACTTTTCATTCCTGTCACCTCCTAAATTAGTTTGGTCTGCCTACGAACACCCTTGGACTACACTTACTCCAGGCCAGGACTTCCCACCAGGAGTTTACTCCCCCTTTTCCTTTCAGTGTTGCAACAGATGAACCAAAGAAACAGCCATTTGTATCCCTGTTAGTGCACTTATAGGTTTTACACATTTAAAAGCACAAACTTTCTCTCTCTAAAACAAGAGCTACATTTGGAGTCACACAGTAACAGACAATTTGATAAATTTTTCTGCAGCAGGTAGAGCAGATACACCAGGAGGTTCCCCAAGCACTGTGATACTCCTCATGCAGCACATAGGGCAATTCCATTCATTTAAAGTAACTTAAAGATAAGCACCAAGACTTAAGTACAGATGCTATTTATCAAGGTATAACCCTTGCTATTTTAAATTAATGAAGTGGCCACAAGTGCTTTTTTAAGGCAAGTGACATCTCCAGAACAAGTGCCTGGGGACAGCCAGTTACTCCAAACAGCAGCAAGTGTATTAGTGCTCTCAGGTTGTTTTTTCTCTAACAGAGCATGAGAGTTGCTTCATTATTTTTAAGGTGCTCACAGAAGAAAACCAAGGAGGAATAGCCAGGCTCTTCTCTCACCAGCATACCATGGGTACATGGTTAAACTGCAACCAGTTTTATAAGCATCATCAAGACTATCCTGTGTCCTTCATGGCCAGAGGGCCAATAGATAAAATGTCACTAAATGGCCAACTACACAAAAAGGACATCCTGACTCCAGGGCATCACTTCAGTTCAAGGCAAATTACAAATTCAGTCTGAAAAAGTGGAGCCATGCCAAACAGATCAAGAGATGGAAGCGAGCCAGCAGATGCCAGGGTGAATTGGCCTCTCATGTAGCACTGCCAGGAGCAGTCAGCCACAGTTGTCATCTTCAGATCCCCCCCTTCCTGTGGCAGCCACCAAAATTACTATGAGCTACAGCTTTGTACCATAAGGATAAAACATTTTAGACATTCATCTTTTAAATGCCCAGACTAGAAGAGAATGAAATCCCAGACCTGTCCCACCAAAACCCTGGAAAAGCCAGCAAGTTTGCAGGAGCTGCACAGAGCTGTTTAATTTACTTTTTATTATTTACTCTTTTTTATTTACTTTATTATTTACTCTTAATTTAATTTACTCTTTTAGAGCAGAGTTTTTGATGCCCCAGAGCAGGTTGTCTGCTGAGCCCCAAGCCCAGGTACAGGATTTAGGAGGTGAATAAATGCACTGAGGTGACTTGTCCCAAACTCACTTCACCCCAATCCATTTTGACAGTTTGATTTTCTTGGTTGACAGTACAGAAAGTGAATACTGAGGTTTGCTCAGGATTTCCCCTTAACCAAAAGCACAAAGCAGAGCAGAAAAAGTTTGTCCATGTATCAAATTTGCTATTTTGTCTGTGCAGAGAGCTTCCTGAAGCTTCACATTCCCTGATTTCATTAACAGTCTCTCTCTTGAATGCCTTAGGGACATGATCTAGAGGTGGATTTGGCAGAGTGATGGTTAACAGTTGGACTCGATGATCCTAAAGGTCTTTACCAACCAAAATGATTCTATGATTCTGTAACTAAGATACAAAAATATCTTATAACTTGTGAAAATACATAATTATGCAGCAGAACAAAAAAACTAGATCTCAGTTCCACTGCAACAAATGTATTTTCACAATTTGATCTAAATAGAGTTAATATGTTTTTTTAATTGTTTCAGCAGTCATTCACACATCACCTCAGACCAGCTCAGATTCTAATTGTTATTATGTCTTGGACAGTGTGTCAGAACTACAACATAGCTCCTAAGTAAATGAAACAAAGAAAACCCACAAAACACCAAAAAAACCACCTACAAGCAGAGTGAGTTTTAAACCTCAGTTCTTGTTGAAGTTGTGCTTACCACTGTACATAAATAAAGCCCATCCTTGGCATCAAAGCTCTTACCTGCACAAGGAAGATGATGAGGAAGTAGAAGTTGGCAATTCTTCTAAACTGCTCAAAAAGGTTCTTCGGGAGGAAGTTCCAGAGGGTGTACTGCAGGGAAAGAGAGGGATCAGACACAGACCCAGGCATGGGGCTGACTGGGCTTTGGTTCTTTGCTTTAATGTAGGCAACTGTATCTCCTCTGTCAAAATAACCCAAACTACATGGTTGGAGATGGTGAAGAGCAGAAGAGAAAAAAAAACAGGATCTGTTTCAACAACCAACTTCTGAGAGGCATTTTTAGAGGCATGAGTTCATCAAGAAGTAACATACAGCACAGAGATTTATTTTTTTACCTCAAATCCCAAAAACCATCTTAGAGTTGCTCTTCTGTTAAAAAAACACCTATTGCTCATACAAATTTGTTATTTGCTTGTGCTCTGTTATCATTTTAAAACAGCTGCTGAATCATTTGCTTTGTAAAACATGGAATTTAAGAACAACATGGAAAATAAAGGGTCTAATATCTGATCTTTCAGTTTGCTTAATAATAAGCAGTCAAGTCTCAAGACCAATGTCCACTTAAATATAGCATGGGACTGGTCAGGTAAGAAGATTCCATGCCTAGCAAATATAAACAGAAAAAGAAGAGCAAGGACACAACGTTCAAAAATAAATCAGGGAAACAGTAAATTTAGTGCTAAAACAAACCATTTTGTCAGAGGGAACTTAAACAGGGGAAGTTGTCCTCTCTGAAGGATCTTCTTGTGTGGCAGGGAAACATCAATGTGAATGTTACAAAAGTTAAACATGGTTAGACCCAAAAGTTTTCCCCAATATAAAGTCAGACAGCCCAGAGACATTAAAAAAAAAAAAGATCCAAGCTGCATAAAAAAAAGAAAGATGGAAAAGCCTCCTTACAGCTCAAGTACAGCAAAAGTGAAGCCTGACTGTGTGCTGCACATGCTGACTCCTGCACAAGGTAATATGTATCCAGCTGTGTTGGCAATACAGGATGTCACTTGTTTGATGTTTTACTCAAACTGGCTTCAAATCTTCTGAAACAGCTTCAAGAATGTCATGGAAAAAACTAAGCAGAAAGCAGGCGGGTGTCATCACAGTTTTCCACCATAAACAAAAGCTGCATTAATACCCTATGAATGTTTCCCCTTTCATCCAAAGGGATAAACAGAGGATGGTTATTTTCATCCCATCTCAAGGGGGGGGGGAGAAAAAAACCCAAAAACTACAGAACAAAAAATAAAATAGGGAAATCATCTTTTTCTGTCTATTTAGAAAACAATTCCTGTTCCTTTTTGTAAATCTGAGCTGCTGTTGTCTCATGCTCTATTACACTTAACCTGTCCTTACCCCCCAGAGGGAATACCAGAAAGCAGTAAATAAAACCCTCACCTGAGGAAACCCACAAAACCAACGTGTCCATTTGCTTTGCTATCATCCAGCCTAGAGGAGCAGAACCCATATGCATCCCTACTGGGATTGATATGAAGGAAAAAAAAAAAAAAAAAAGACAAGAGACTGGTGCTGTGATATAAGGTGTGTACCAGGCTGCTCCACTTGGGACCTTCACAGCCATCCCTGAGGAGTTCTGAGTTTCTCAGTTTCAAAAACAACCCACAAACAAAGCCAGGGTGAACACAGGAGCAGGGAACCCGTGCACAAGGCACCCAGAGGAGCAGAGCAAGCTCACCTTGGAGGAGACAATCCTGTTGTCGCAGAACTTCTGTGCCACATACGCGTCTGTTTCCGAAACCGGGCGGTGCCCGACCACCACGGTGCGTGTTCCGACCCGCTTCTCTTCCCCAGCACACTGTCAGGGCAGCCAGGAAAGGGAAAAAGTAAGTTTTTAGCTCCAAAAAAACCCCCAGTCAAATAGTTCTATGAATACCTTCCGGCTTCTGAATGCACCGTTGACATAAGGCAGCTGGAACCTCAAAAATTCCTTCTCTGCCCCAGCAAAAGTGGTGGAATGAAGAAGGGCACACAAGGTCATCAGCAAAACCAAAGCAGTGCCACTCCTGCCACCTGTCCCCAGCACTGCACAGCCACTGACACCCCAGAACCACAGTGTGTCTGTTCTACACCACACCAGGACAGGTCACCACTGATATCTACAGCTCTCCTACCTGTACTTGCAGCCTGTGTCCATCTGGTAAGCAATTTTTCTTTCTTGGAGGAGAATATCTCTTTATCAAGCATTTCAAGTCATTAGGAATATAATTTATCTTCTACACATCTTTTCCTAGCTCCAAACTGGAGGGTTCTTCAGCCTTGGGTTTCAACAGTGGCTCCAGGCTTTAGGCAGGACCCCACAGAGGATGATGGAAAGTGCCTCCTGTCAAACCCTCAACTCCATCTGAAACATCTCACCACCCCACTGGTGCGCACAGATTTGAGATTTAGCTTAAATTTTTTATATATAGATGTATATATATAAAAAATTAGTTATGCTGTTATAAAATCTTGGGCAAAACCAGAAACAACAAAGCAGAAACTATTCTCAACACAGACTCCTAAAAAAGACACACAGTGTGCTGGGGATGCCAGGTTGTCTTGCTGGGGTTTATTTCAAAAGCAGAATGAGATGTTACAAGTGAATGACAACCTGGTGTCACAGAGGCTTGGTGACAGCCCCTCTGCTCTGTTCCAGCAAAATAGATTCAGAGGGGAAGAAGAACATCCCTTGCATAAAGTCACAAGAGATACTTGCCACTGGCCCTTGCAGGCTTCCTAGGAGAGGTGACAGCACCAGCAAATTCAAGTCAGATGCTCTCAATGCAATTGAGAGTTAAAGTAACACAAAGTAAACAAGGTGTTTGAATATAATGAAAGGAAGAGTGCTCTTCTAATTAAATGTAATTCAAATATAAATTTCCAGCTCCTGTAACTTCACCTAAAAACACTTGCAAACCTGTGAGAAGGCAGAGGTAATGCAGGTCCCTGCCTGCAGCCCCATGGGGCAACACAGGGCCCCCGTTTCCAGCAACTCCCAGTTTCAGATTGCCCATCACATGCAAGGTCCTCAATGAATCAGAAAACTATTTTCAAAGGAAATAAAACTGTCATACTCTAAAAATCAGCTTTTCGTTCTGCCCAGGCTCCACTTTGCACATAAGGAAGTGTCTCTGCCCTGGACTTTCTCAGCCAAGGATGGAGATGGGCTGGCACTGGGGAGCCTTTTGCAAGGTTGAATTTAAAACTCTAAAGTAAAATAAAAACGCCCACTAAAAAGAGACAGAGTGGGGGGAAAAAAGGAGGGTCACTTAGGTCAGGCTAGGATTTTTGCAGAGTTAAGACTTTGGGTTTTAAAACAGAAGCAGGGAAGACATTTGTCACTGGCATGGTTCAAGAGCACTAATGGGCAGCAGAGCTGCTGAAACACCAGCAGATACTGTTCATTCTCCACCTTATTAATCCTCAACTCCAGAACTTGTTTGCCTCAAAAGCCCACCAGTAATGCCAAATCCCTACCCTATGCCACCTGTCTGGCACATGCAGATGCTCCTGGCATGCCCTGGGTCCAGCTCAGCATCCTGCTTGTCCACAGGGCCCCTTGCAGGCAGCTGCTGAAGCTGCCAGCAGAACCCAGCTGTAGGAAAGGTGTTTTGACAACAACCACACTAAGACAGCAAGGCCTGGGACTAACTGCTGCTTAAGGAAAGTGGAAAAAAAAATAAATAATTGAAATTTAAGCCAGCCCCATTCACACATCCACAGCAGCAACAACTTAATGGATGCTGCTGCACCAGGAGCAGGCTCTGCCCAAAGGAAGCTGCAGCTCTTCCCTCCCCTGGCACCCCATCAATGTCTGCAGCATCTTTAATTAAAGAAATGATTTTATACCATGCCTAAACCCAGTTTGGTGTGCTGGTGGCTCACACTACAGCTGTCCTCAAACCTCCAGAAGCTGCTTAGATCAGAAAGTTTCTCAGCCCCCTGCACCATGTTCCTGCACCTCCCCAGATGCAAAGCCAGCAGCATCCCCCCTCAGCACAACATGAAATCATCACATATGCATCCCACCAGCATAGGGAGGAAACCAGAGCTTCCCCTGGCTGCAAAGGAGCAGGGTGAGGGTTTGCCAAACACCTGCACTGCCACAAAAACAAGGGAGCTCTGGTTAAAACGCTCTTGCAAAAATATACACAGGTATTTACTCTGCAAGACTGTCCACAGTTTGCCATGGAAAACCTGGAGCATGTGAAGAAGAGAAGCCAAACCCCAGATGGGGTGTGTTAGTTGACCAAGTCCCACCCAGATGTCACCACCAAATCCTTTCACCCCTCAATGCCCCTTTGGTTACTTCCTTGAAGCATCTCCTCCAAAGATGACTGCAACCACCTCCAGGGTGCAGAGCCTTCAGCAGTGGCAGCAGAGGGAGGAGTCTTCTTTCTGTGGTCTAACCAGAGTCCCCACCACTTCTGGAGTTGTTTCCCATTCCCCTGCTCACCCCACAGTGTCACCATCTCACAGCCACGCGAGCAGCTGGGAGGCTTCAAGCCACATCTCTCCTCCCAGAAAGCACTCACACACCATGACGAGACCCTTGACAAGAGGCCTTGGCTCAGCTGGGCAATCTAAAGCTCTCAGTTTGACAATCCCACCTGGAATGGCTCTTTGGGCTGCTAATAGATAGCTGAGTCTCAGTAACAGCTCCCAACGGGGACTTAGGAGGAGATTTAGGGAGTAACTGCCAGGCTTTGGGGGAAAATCTAAAATATGCAGATGAGAGAGGAAAGGATTAAGCAGACTTTTCCCAGCCACCTTTCAAAAAACCAATGGCAAAATAAAATGAAAATATTACTTGGATACAATTCAAGCAACTGCCTCTTTGCCCACTGGGGTTTTATACAGCCCGAGCTGTAGGGCGTGGGAGTCAGCTGGTGCAAGGCAAGATGCCAAAAGGATTATTTAAGAAAATAAACACTCACATCCTCCCCAAATGCACTTTATCACCTCCCTCTGCCCAAGGCGTGGTGTTTAGAGGAGTGCTGGCAGAACCAGAGCCACCCAAATGGGTCAGTGGTCCCAGACTGCCCAGACCACACAGTGGGAAGCACCACTGCATCCTCCCACAAGGATTTAGGGATGCTGACAGGTGACCCCAGGCCCCTCTCTGCCATACCCTGCCCCAGTAACCAGAGCAGCACCCCAGGGGACATGAGACACCCCAGAAATTGAGGAGGGAGAGGAGGAGGTGTCTTGGAGAAGAGCCACTTTCTTGTTCACATCACTTGAGGACCAACCCCCCGAAAACGAGGGGTTTTTCTGCACCACTTCAAGCTTCAGGTCAGGGCTCCTGCTCCAATCCCCCAGTGTCAAACCAAGACAACCAGTGAGTCAACCTCTCAGCAGGGCATCCAAACCAGATCTCTCCTGAAGGAGCTCAGCTGGATGACAACAGCCAGAGTCAAACACAAATCACAGGAGATCAAAATGAGGTGTTCTACCAGGAAAATCTTTCTGAGCTGGCAGCTTGCTGCCTATCTTTGCTTCCCACCCTGGGCACGACAGTAATAAATAACAGCATTTATTTTATTATTAAATACTTAATTTTATTATTATATAATGGGCACAGATGCTCTGCTGCAGGCATGGCAGGACAAAGGGCTGGGCTGCTGTGCAGTCTTCCTCGTGCCACAGAGAAATTCCCATACAGAACATGTGTCTCAAATATTTTGATGTAAGCCAACCTTCCTGTATTGTCAACTTTGTAAAAAGCCCACTTATGGCTGGAAGCAGCAGTCTGGAAAAGAAGGCATTAGGGATAATGGCTATTTCCTTGCACTGTCCAAATTTTAAAAGCCCATCTGCACACACCAGTGTGCCTGTGGAAGGTCAGCTGAGGTTTGGCTTTTTGCTGTAAACTTTTCCCTGAAGGAGTTAGGAACAGGCACCATTTGAAGACATCAGACCAGGGCTAAAAACATCCAGAGATGCAACTAATAACCCAACACCACTTAACACTTGAAGCTGTTGGAGCATTATGGAGAGATGGCAGAATTACATTTGCAGCCCACACAACTCCCCAAATTCTTCACCTGATTTTGGGCAAGCCTCCCTTCATGCCTCTTTCCCTCTATCCATGCCCTTTTTCCACAGACCTCTTGCCCCAGCACCACAGCTTCCAGTGCCTCCCAGAGAGGCAAATCTTCACCTGCCCTCCCAAATTTCTGGGAATCCATCACATCACCATCCAAAGACTCTGGCCAGCACTTGATAAAAGTTGCAAGTCTGGGTAAAAATTAGCAAGCCTGGGTAAAAATTAATGGAGTTAGACCAAGTTCAAGAGGAAAGGTGAACTTGTGCTCTGCAGCCACCATTGACATGAAGTCACTCTGCATGGGCTATTTCTAGGGCAGCTGCAAAACAGTGTTTAATTATATCCCCCATATGGAAAACAAGTGTCTGTGCTATCTGCTGGCCTTGTTTCCAGCAACAAAATAGTGGCAGAGGGAAAAAAAAAATAAAAACCACACCATTTGATTTACTAGAGCTTCAGAAAGCTGCTAAAGCAGAACTAATCACAAGAAACTCTTTTCATGTTTGCTGAAGATATCCACAAGCCATGAAGTAAATACAAACAATTCATAGGAAAAAGACCTAATAAAACCCATATGCATTAGAAAAAAAATAATTTGCTAAAACCAGAGATAATTACACAGTGCCAGTACAAAGCTCAAATATTTGAATGAAATCACAGCTTACATTAAATATATGCAGAAGATTAAATCACATTACTTGGCTTAGGTTTCATGAATAGTTTAAAGTCTAATCACTCCCGTATTGTTCCATTTATCATAAAAGTAGTACAGAAGACAACCTGATTTACAAAAAAAAAAGCCAGCAAAAATAACACTACCTCCCAAAACAGCTTGTTCTAACTCCTGTTTCTTTTAGCTCCAGAAGAACCAATAAAAAAAATCCCACATCTACAATTTTATAAGATTCCACAAATTTACCGTAATGTCCCCGAACCATCCGTGGAGTCTCACAAAGTCACTCAGCACACCAACCTTTTTGCCCAACCCATACATTTTTAATTGAATTTTTTATTGCCATTTTTTTCTATTACTCATTATCCTTAGTCATTTCTATTCAAGTACAAGTGATGCCTTGAAAAAAATACAATGATTTAGCAGCTTGGGCTATGCTTACCCGCACGGAGCACATTTTTAGGCAGTTTTCCTGATTTAGAGACACAAATCCATCGACTGGGATCAACTCCACTGCTTTCCCCTACACTTGCAGGAAAGGGTCAGTAATATGCAGAGCCCTCAGAAAAAAAAAAAAAAAAACAAAAAAACCCAACCACCAAACCCTATTGCATTTAAAACACTAAGAACCCACAGATCTGAGAGAAAGGGCTGAGGGTAAGCACAGCTCCAAGCTCCTTTCCCACTGGAGAGGACTTTTGCTGCTCATCCCTAAGCAAAGTGGGAAGGCCAGTAGCTTGGGAAAGCAAAAGGTTGAAATTTAAACCGGTCCCCCTTCTCCTCTGCTGAGGCTGAAGCTCTTATTGATATTTCAAGCAGAGAGAAAACATTATCACCACGGGGTGACTGTCAGGGGCAAGCCAGATCCAGCCTAGGTGAGGGGGGGACTACACAAACCCCCAGATTGAGCAGAACATCCAGCAAGAGAAAAAAAGGAGCTGTTCAGAAAAGGACCAATACTTTTTTTTTTAAAAACTATGGTCAACACTTGATGAGGCTCAACACCCACACCTTGTCCCTGGTCCCTCCTCTGATGATGTTCTCTATCAGAGCACCATCACCCCAGACTGCACCATCTTCATCCAAGTTGAGGTGCGTCCAGCACCACAAAGGGTCCCCATCCCCACGTCCCCTGTGTCCCAAGGACACGCTGCCTCACCATATGGGCTTGCAAGAAGGTCACCTCCACCAGAGGCTGGAGAACAGCAGAGCCCAACCAGGCTGAGTTTCCTGGAAAAGCTGACTTAGCCAGCAAAGTCACTGATAAAAGCAGAAAGAGACGGCGGGGCGGGGTGAGCAAAGGAAAGGGCTACTTGTAAGAATTTTTAAAGGGTGGAGAGAGGAAACACAACTGTTTTTTTCCCCCCAGATAATACATTTCCAGGAGAGCCCAGCCCTCTCGCAGACTCAGAGTGCACCATGCACATGGAAGAGAGCTGAGAAGTGCTTTTTTTTTTTGGTGTGGGTTTTGGTTTGGTTGTGTTTTTCTCTCTGATAGGCACAGATCACACAGCACTGCATCTTCCCAGCAAATCCACCACAGCATCTCCAATCATAGCTTGAGTTCAGCAGCACTTTGCAATAAGTCAGGTTAACATATGCCAGAGAAAACAAAACCCAACGAGCCAGCAGCTATCGATCTGGATGGCATAACTTCAGTGCTGCTCTTTTGTGCAAAATCTGTTGCTCCTGTTCAAACATAACCATCGACCTTTGGAAGTTTTCAGGATTTCAACTCTTTTTCCCTGCCCTGCTAGGAGCCAGGGTTATGAAACCATTGTTCATCTTGAGATGCAGGCAGCATATTTTTATTTTTGGCAGTCCAGAAGAAAAGTTGAACCAGCATGCTGCCAGCATATCAAATTCAGGCTCATAGGAACACTTCAAACTCGAGAACAGAAAAAAGGACTTTGAATCAGAGCCCAAATGAGGTCACACAGCAAATACATGGAGGTCTTTCCGTTTTCAAACCTCTTCCTCCTTCTTTTCCCCAGCTCAAGCTGTGCACATATGCCTGCTCGTCGGCAGCTATTTTAGCAGGGCAGCAAACTCTTCAGAGCAGTGATTTTGCCCTGGCAAAAACTAAAGTCAGACCAAACTGGAAAAAAAAAAAAAAAAAAAAAATCTCCAAATTTGCAATTGTCAATGCTTGCATCAGCCAGCAGAGCTATAATTTGTTGGTTTTCCTGTTACTTTCTGGTCCTCCAAAAGCTTGAGCTCTTCAGTTATGGAAACAACAACAACAAAAAACCCCTTAAATACTATGTGTCCCAGCTTGGCCAAAGGTTACTCTGACCTCTGCCACCTACAGACATTTCACCCCTTTTTAAGTTTTCCCAGCATTTCAGAGCCAGCCAGCAGTTTGTTTCCCAGAGCAGTTTCATCTCTCTCCCTGGGGAAATGTGCCTGCCCAGCTGCCTACACACCAGGGGCAGAGGCTGCAGACCTCCCTGCCAGGGTGAGCATCACCCCAGGAGCCAGGGCTGGTACCCAGCCTGCATTCCCCAGGGCCAAGCTTTCCCCTCCCCAGCTAAAGCCACCAGAGGGACAGGAGGGCAGGTCCAGGATGCAAGGGGGACCCGAGACCCACAGCAGCATCTCGGGGTACCCTGTGATGGGTGGTACCCAAGGTCCCAGCCCCTCTGGCTGTTCTTTCACACTGGTTCAGATTGCTTTCCAACTCCAAAAAAGTAAAAGCTGTGGTTTGCTAGCCCTCCCCTTGCTGTACTGCAGAAAAATGTTTGCACAGAAGTAGCAGAAGATACATGGGAGAAGAGAGGGAGAAATCACCTACTTTACCACTTGCTCCACAGCCAAAATCAGCTCCATACACCCCAAACCCTATATGGGGTATTTTTATCTCTGAATACTATAGTAAGCAACAGATTTATCCTTGGGGCTGCAGACACAGTTACACCAGGATACCAGATCAGTGCAATCCACCCAGTCAGGATAGAAATCCCCACCATGTGGACTAGAACTGTTTATCTTCAGGAAATCCTTTTGGCTCCTGTTCCTGCCGAGCTGGGCAGAGTGGCTGCAGAGCAGCTCCAGCAAAGCAGACAGCACCCAGGGCTGAGCAATGTCAGCAGCCCAGCAGCCAGCTCTGGCACCAGCAAAGAAATCCACATATCCACAGGGATACAGAGATGGAGTCTGAGCTGGCACCAGGATGCCAGGCTTGGTGGCTCACAAGAGGTCCCTCCCAGCACCATCAGCTGCAGAAGAAAACCCATCCTGGGCAGAAGTGGGAAGCATCCCAGGAGATGGTCCCAGACAGGCACTGGGAGAAGGGCATTCCTGCTCTCACAGTTATCAAGATAAGAGCCTTTACCCAACATCTCCTCCCTCTGTGCATCTCATCTTCCCACCCTGCACTTACCAGAAGGGTATCTGTCAAGTGGAAAGTCTCATTTCCATCCATTTAACTGCACTGAAAAGAAACCACCCCATGGAAATGATGTACTCTGCAGTATTAATTTGGCTATACAGGGATGACAGCCCTCTGGGCAGAACAGCTAATTTTACTAGAGCTCCCTCCCTGAGCAAACATTAACAAGAAAAGGTGAGCTGAAAGGAAGAGGGGGAGGAATAAAATCCTTCCACAACTTGGGAGTGAAAAAAACTGGCATGCAAAGCACCAAAGCCAAAAAGATATTAATCAATATTGCATTTTAAGCTTGACTCTGCATCCCCCCAAAAGAGCAGGGTTATGGTGAATGGGTGCCCCCAGTGCAGCCTGAGCCTCCTCCAGCCCCAAGGTGCATCACCCCTGGTACCCAGACAGCAGCCACTGGGCTTCATGCAGATGCTGAGGAGGAGTTGCACAGAAATCATCACAAAAGATGTCAGGGCTCTTCACAACGTGGATTTTTTTTTTTTTTTTACATTTAATTTCCTGGCAGTGAGATTTTTTTTTTTTTTCCCCTCATAAGCCAATTGAGACTCAGGCTACAGAGCACAGCATCACTGCAGTCTAGCAGTACTTAAATTCTATTACTGCTGAAAATATCTTGGATTGTAATACCAAAGAGACATCTCAAATTGTTTTGTCTTGCCTGTTGCACATCTTACTCAGCTCTTCTAGATCCTTGACTGTACAAGAAAAATAGGATCCCTGTTTTGCAAATCAGTGCACAAAACTGCAAACAAGTAACATCTATCAATTAAGCATTGCCTCTGTTTTCCACTTCAATAGTCTTCTAAAATCTTATTAAGGGTATACAGAACACTTTGAGATAAGCCAGACCTAAATACTACTTGCTGAACCTTTGAAAGCACTCACCTAGAAATTATCAAGCCCCATGCATACCACCCTATGAAAACAAGGCTGGGGCCAGACCAAGGGCCCTTTCACCTATAGATCCTGAAAAATTCAGCTGAACTCACAAAGCAAAAAGCCCACAGCAGAGCAGGCCATAAAGGAGGTGAACAGGAATCTTGCTCATGTCCTGGACAAAAATAACAAGCCCAATCTGCTCCCAAAATACCCAGCTGTGGCAGCCTCACAGGTGCTTATCCCTCCTCTCTGCTGCAGGAGGAAAACAAAAAGCTCTTTACCAACAGCTGGATCAAACCCAGAGCATTAAGCTTTCACCAAGGAGAGCTGCAAATGTCTCAGAACTACAAAGGCTATCATCAGGTAGAGCTGGATGTCAAGAGCAAGCTGGCTTCAGTTAGAATTCCATTTCAAACAGAATGACTACAGTTTGGGGGAAAAAATGACCAGAGCCAACAGGCAGCAACAAGTACACCTGAGAGAGATGGAGATGCTGCAAATCACGTGCAGAAGGAATTGCAAAAAGAGATAAAAAAAGATTTTTACAGAGTATTGGTTCTGAGCAGCACCCCTGCCAGCAAGCACTGCTATCAAAGAATGAAAAACAATGCAGGGGAGGAAAAGAACAACCCAGGATTGTTGCCTTTCCACCAGCAAGCCCCTTACTAGTGTAATGACCAGGTCCCCTCCGCAGCCAGTCCCCCTGCCCAGTCTGTGGCCACACAAATCAATGTCCAAACACACTTTGAAGCCCCTGAAACCTTGTGCCAACCCCCTGGCCAGCAGCTCCCTGGATTTTGGCTATGCCTGAGAAAAAGCCCATCAGCAAAAATAAATATATATTTTTAATGCACCTATATATATATTGCATATATCCATATTTAATGGGTGTAAATTGCACACATACATATTTAATGCATCAACATATAGGTGGATGCAGCCTCCAGGCAGAAGCAGCTTTTCCTGACCCAGCAGCCAAGCAAGGACAGGGCCCAGAGAAGACCTTTTAAAACAGGAAAGTTTCACCACTTCCCCAGGCTACAAGGCAGTAAACAAAGCTCTAAACCAACTTGCCACCTGCTGCCCATCCCCTGTGGCACACGGGTGGTACCAGCATTGCTCTCCTACCACGAAAGGCCAACAGCAAGCAACAGCCCCTCACAAGGCTCAGAGACAATTTCATTGCAAAAAACAAAATACTAACTGCTCGAATCAAACAGGAATCAACTCAGGCAAAGGCCAGGGAACAACTCGCTGGTGGGATGTTGGATAATTAAAGTAATTCAGCAAAATGCACAGTGATGGTTACACCCAGAGCAGCCAGGGCTGGCTGGTGGTGGCAGCCTGCAGAGAGGGAGCAGGGGGTGACAGGGGAACAGAACTACAAGAGAGAGACTTAGGGTAGCAACATCATAATAAGCATAATAATAACAATTATAATTAACATAATAATAGTAACAATCATCATCAACACAAGCAGCAGTGTCCTCGTTACCCACTTCCAGTGAGCAGGACACACTTTCCAACCAACACGGTGTCCCTAAGGGCAGGACAAGGTCCAAGCATGGCCCACTTCACCAACCTGTCCTTCACTGCTCCTGCCAGCCCAGTGGTGTGAGGCTCTGAGTGGCAGGAGGCCATCAGGTGGGCACAGGTCATCACTGGCAAGCACTAACAGTGGCACCCTGAGCCACCCGGGATCAGCCCAGCCCCTGTGTGGGCCCCACAACTTCAAGAAAGCTGAAAATCCCCAGGCAAAAAAAGGGAAAACGCCAGAAGATGCACAACCTCAGTGTGGTTTGGCCATTAAAATAGGGAAAAAAATAAAGATACTCTGTACTTGCAAGAGATGAGGGGCTGGGGAGGGATGCAGAGGCTGGAGGTGATGAGCAGGGCTGCCCCAGCTCCCACACAGTGATCTGAGTCATGGCAGGGGGCCTGGAAAGAGATGATTTTTAAGGTCTCTTCTAACCCAAACCCTTCCATGGTGTGCAGAGTTCACAGCCCAGGTCTGGACACTCAGGAGAGAGCAGGCAGGTGAAGTCCACAACACCCCTTTGACAGCACTTGCAAAACCTGCTTGTCAAAACCCAGCCCCAGACATCAGCACACACAAATACTTTCAAGATGAGCAGTGAGAAGCAGATTTCAGCCTAAACCTGGAGGCAAGATATTTTCCAAGATCACCTCGGGACAGCCTGTCCCCACAAAGAGCAAAAGATGCTGCTCACTCCCCTCCATAACCCAATCTGACAGTCCAGGCAGGGCTTGGCAGGGGACCTGGGGTCCACTTTTGGGCAGAAAGCCAGCACAGCAGCTGACCAAGATGGAGCAGCCATGCAGAAAAACCTCAGAGCTGCCTTCCAGCTGCAGCACCCGCTTCCTAGACATAACTTAATACAGGAAACTCCCTTGAAAAATCCCCGTTTTCAGGGAAAGGCAAACGGGTTAATAACACACTCTTTTACCTCAGGTCCAAGTTTCTTCGAAAATTCGTATTTCCAGACACCTGACCTGGGAGAAGCAGCTCAGTGCCTCCCTTAGCCCTGCAATGCCAGCTCCTCCAGCAGACTTCAGCTGCAGGTACCACCCCTGTGTCTTCTCAACCAAGGACAATGGCTTAAAGTCACACAGAGTCCCACACCCTGAGGAATTAGCATCCAAAGGCTATTTTCCCATTGCACAGCATGGGCACCATGGGAGGAAGATGCTCACAGGGACTCCCAACTTGGATTGCTAAAAAAGTGGTCACTGGCAGAACAACTTATTTGGGTTTGAAGGTTTCTTCTGGCTGAGAGACTCTGGTAATGCTCTCCAGGAGCTTTACTTTTAACCAACATTAAAAAAAAAAAAAAATTCTCTCCACTAGAGAAGACAACATTTACAGCCAGAAA
Organism: Florisuga fusca; assembly: GCA_038090715.1. Taxonomy (NCBI): domain Eukaryota; kingdom Metazoa; phylum Chordata; class Aves; order Apodiformes; family Trochilidae; genus Florisuga; species Florisuga fusca. The sequence continues at coordinate 6,224,613 of JAAWXA010000017.1, read as the reverse complement.
GCAGCAGTTTTAAGTGGAAAGGAAGTGCATAAACCAAAGGTAACAGGATGAAACTGAAGGCAAGACTGAAAAGCCTGCTATTAATAGATGTTTAAAGATCTAAAGATTTTTAAAGATTCTTCTAAAGAAGATCTAAATCTATTGATTGACTTACAACTTTTATTGTTAACAGGAAATTGCCACGCAACTCGGTCAGTTCAACACCAACCCTTCCCCACACAGCCCAGAGAATTGTTACTAATATTATCAGCAAAATACCAATTGGAGGGAAAAACAAAGTAAAGAATTAAATCCAGAGACACAAGTTATTCTCCCCAGAGAAGTTTCTGCACACCCCAGGTCTAACTGGCAGCATCATTTATCATTAATGTTTGACCGATGCTTTCCAGTCCCTCCTCAGAGCACTTTCTAACTTCTCCAGACTTTATTTCCATGCAGCTGCATGTCTGAGGCCAGTGTTTTGTTTGATTTTTATTTATTTTTATCCAAATGGTGAGCTATTTCTGGGAGTAAGGCTACAGTTAGGAGGCTGCTGTGCAATGTTAAAGAGAAATGGTTACCGGAATTTGAGAAACTCCCCTGTCCACATTTCCCAGGGACTGAGAGATCCTCATGTCCCCATTTTCCAGAGTTAGAGCATGGAAAAGTGATTTCAGTCCTGGGGGAGAATCTTTTGCAGGTCCAGTTCCCAACCTGAGCCCTGTCTTCTCTGTGGTTAAGCACAAGCTGTCCTGTGGCTGCTATAGGGGAACTGAGCACACAAAACGCAGTTCTCACATTAAATACCCATTCCAAAATAAATTCCAGCAACTTTCATGAAAAATTCAAGTCACTTCATTAAAATCCACACGCTTTTCAAGTGTGGGGTTTCTCAAGCAGAACTGCCACCCAGTGTCACAGAGACACCCCAGCCCCAAGATTTGCTGTGGGTTTTTGTCACATTAATGAAGGCAAAACGCTTCCTGCAGAAGTTGCCAGCCGAGCACCAAGGTACCTGACACACAGCCTCAACCTCACATGGCTGGATGGGGGGAAAAAAGTGATTCTCAAGGCTTTCAGCTCCTACCTATGCTCCCCTTATTAGAATAGGAACCTAATGTTTGGTTCACGGTCTAAAAAAAAACCAAAACCCAAAAAACCCAAAAGCAAGCATGAAAGAAAATCGCAGATGTGTTCCATGTCCCAAAATAGACTTTATTACACATTTGCTGCAAAAACTAAAGACAAGAGTGTAAATCAACATCCACCACCCCAGACACAGACATCTCCCACAAGACATACTCCAGCATCCTCCCTGAGCCAGGAGCAGAGTTGGGGAGGGGGCAGCAGCCAGTGATGGTCAGTCCCAGTGCATCCCAGGGGTTCTCCCCATCCACCCTTCCTCACCTACTCCCCATCACCAATGGGTAATTTATTTCCCCTCTAAAATTCCTCATTTCCTGCCATTTGAATAGTCTCTATGGGGGGATCTTCCTGCAGAGCTCCAGGTAGGACCTGCTCCACAGGGCTCAGCATCACTGCCTGCCCCACTCCTTCCCAGTTCAAATCATCCCCCCAACCTCCAGCACATCCCTTGAGTCAACACGTGCCTTCTTCAAGGCCTTCCTCCCCTCTGTTCATCCCCAAAGGGGCCAGGCAAGGATTTGGGGACACACAAGGACAAAACACCACACGCTGGTCCTGCTGATGGCTGCAGGTGCAGAAGCATCCTGATGCAGATCCTCCCTCCTCAGCAGCAGGAGGTGTGTGGGGCTGAGGGTCACTTGGGGTAAGACAACCTTCTAAAAATCAGAAGTGGCTTTGCAAAACTCCAGCAGAGCCCAAACAGAGACCTGAACATTGCACCAGGCCCCACTTGCCTGCACGTGAGGCCCTTCCCACAGAGGGCCAGGATCTGTCTCCCACCTGTTTTGGGAAGGGTGAGGATTTGGAAAGGAAGTTTGTGACTCTCACAAGTGCTTTAACAGGGGAACCCTTCCCTGCTGCCCACAGAAGACCAGCACAGGCAGGCACAGCTGGGGGATGCAAAGCAAGCAGTGCCAGGGAGCCTGGCTGGGGCAGCCCCCACAGGGGACAGAAGCCACAGGTGACATTAAAGCCCAGCTCGAGCATGAGTCCCCTGCAACCTTGCCTTGTGGCAGTTTGCAAGCAATTTTTTTAATTAGATAAAATGAGTCCCAGATGGAAAAGCTCCACCAAGCATGCAAATGAAGTGTAACAGTCAGTTACAAAGGCAGCTCCTCTGTTTTAGGGCTGCACAAAGCAAAACCCTTTCACTCTTCCTTACCAACCTCCTACAAGAAGCAGACAGACCCGAGGGGTTCCAGCAGGGACACCAAGGGACAGGTCCTGACCCAGAGGAGCTGATAAAGCCGGGAGAAGAGGGTGAAGAAGGGCAGGAGACCCCACACTGCCCTATAACCAACCTGGAGGTACCCGAATTGCTGGCAGCTCTGCAGCAGAGACAGATGGAGACCCCAGAAGAGCACAGCAAGGGAGCATCATTACCAGCCTACAGCAAGTCAAAGGCAGTGACTCAAAACACAGGGACAAGAACCACACATGCATCCAAAAGGCATCTTCTTTCCTCCAAAGTCAAGCAAATGTTCTTGAGCACCAGAAGCTTGGGACCAGCCCAGTGCTTGCTGAGCACCAGGGATTTAACTGGGCACAAGCTGCAAAGAGGATCAGGCCCCCAAGGTATTTAATTAAAAGGGAATAACACAACTAAGGTTGTGTTGGGAAAAAAAAAAAAAAAAGAATTTTGCTCCCAATTAGGGACTGCTTGTTATTTTCTTACCCTGGATGTTACACAAGAACAGTTGAACACCAGAGCAAGGACCTGGACTACTCACAGCCAAAAGAGGCCCGGGTAGCAACACTATGATGGGCAAACACCTGCCCAGGGCCTCAGCTGGCCCTGGACACCCTAGAAGGAGGGAGAGCACCCTGGGATGCTGCTTCCCCCAGACTGTCTGCACAGGGTCATTGGTTAGTTTTCTTTCAGTATTTCTTTCTTAGTTCTTACACAACAACCCAGATCTGCACCAGCCTGGTGGCACGGACGCAGCTGCTGCCAGGACATACAGCTGTTTGCATGCTTAAGAACAATCCAGGAAAAGAATTAAGGAAAAGTTGCCTTTGATGCACAACACAGGGAGAGTCTGGAAAAGGGCAGAGCTTGCCCCATGCCTGCAAAGATCCCAACAGGAGGAGACAGACCCAAAATCTGCCCTGTCACCACAACACTTCCCCGCTCTACTCCTGCATCCTCCCCACAGCAGCCATACAAGTAGCATGAGACTAAAAATAAAGACTCCAGTGCCAGAATCTGTTTCCAAAAAAGAATTAAAGTTATATTTCAAGCTGACAGCATCTCCAGAAAGTGGATTTACCATGGCAATTCAGTCCTGCCTCCCCGCAGCAGTACTGGCCAGACCGTTCTTTCAGCAGGGATGATTTCAGGGGTGTAAATTGAAGTTCCAAAGCCAATTTGCTTCTGCAGAGAGCATCACCCTCTACCCCAGGGGAACAAAGATGACTACATATACCACTCTGCTCCTCTTGCACTTTTAACCATCCCATTTTGTACCCTGTCCAGGATAGTAAAGTTTATGGGAGGGAGAAAGGGAGACAGAAAACATGTCGTGTTACAGGGCAAGGCACATTCATTGTGCCTAAGCTGCAAAATACATCTCAAGACAGGATTTCTAACATCCACTGGTATTTATGAGCCTCTGGCAGAGACCACATAGTGGAGAGGTGACAATGTTTGTCTGAGTAGCCCTATGGGATCTTAAGTGTCAGATAACCCCACAGCCTTTAATAACAGCAGTGAAATTCCTGCAATACCACTGCCACAAGACAAGCATCACTTGAAGCCCTGTGCCACCCATACAGGACTGAGGGCAGAAGGCAGCTTGGGGATACCTCCAGGGAGATCAGCATGGGCTGCCCTCTTCTCCCATGAAGCAGTAGGGGGAACTAACCCAAACCCAGGAGGTTTCTAGGAGACCCACAGGGCTGGGGACTGGGGAGAGCCACAGCAGCACAGTGGAGCCACTATATGCCCAAAGCCAAGGGGACCCACGCCACTTGCACCACTCTGATAACAAACAGGGCTCATTGCTGCTCAAACACTGCTTACAAAGCCAGCAGATGGAAAAAATCCTCCAACAATCCTCAGCAACACTGCAGTCGCCCCAGTGAACTCCAGAGCCCCCAAACACAGTGGTTCCTCTAACCAGAAAACTACCTCTGGCCCTCCAAATACACCCCACAACAGTTCAGCCCTGAACAAAGCTGTTCACAATACCTGGGTTCAGTGTTCAGGACCATTTCATTTCCAGTCCTGTGGAGACATCAGGCCCTGGCAGTGCTGCCCGTCCCCTTCCCATGCCAAGGAACCCTGGTATGGATCTGGTGCAGGAAAGCAGGGAAGCACAGAAGGATGCTGGAGCCAGAGCCCAGCCAGGCACCTCAGTGGGATCCCATGGCTGCAGGTACGTGCTGGTAAGAGGTGGCCACCTAAAAATGCCTTTAGCTAAACTCAGTCTCTCCAGAAGAGACACTTCATACCCCAAATGCCTCCTGCTACACCTAAGAAAAAAGCCTCCTTCGAGGCAGAGCAAAATTCAAAGTTAGAAAGTCGGGGCACTTGAGATTAGATCTGATGCATTCATTCCCCAGGCTGCAAAACAATAGTTGCAGTAGGTGTGTTCCCTGCAAGGCTAACCCAAAACCTGCAACCCTACAAACACAGACGACAGAATTAACCTCTTTTTTTTTTTTTTTTTTTTCCCCACTCCAGAACTGCTGCAGAACAACCTCCGGACTTAAAACAAGAGATTAGAGTCTCCTGCTTTGAAAGCCTGGAAATCTGGCAGAAACACCTCCCTCAAAACCAAAAATGAGTCTGAAAACACATCTCCCAGCAGTTCTGGCCTTGAGGGCAGGCACAGGCAGAGCCCGATGTTCTGGCTGGTACCCCGGGTGCCAAGAGGTGCAGCACCCCGGGAACAGCTCCTGAGCTTCCAAGGATGGAAACACACTGTGCTAACAGCCCATGCCTGCTGAGCAAACTCGGGGAACTTTTGTTAAACTACGCAGTGCGCAATAAACGGCACTGCTAAACAAACAGAGGCTCAAGAAATGATGTTAAAACACTGGTTTTACCACACTTTGCTGTGGAAGAGGAAAAAATTAGTAATTACAGAGTTCAGGCCAAGCAATGAGGTCACAGTGAAATCTCCAAGTAGCTCATGTGGCACCGGCTTGGGGTTGTTTGTTTTTGGTTTGGTTTTTTTTTAACGAATGTGGGGACACGAAGCAGGTGGGGAACAAGCGGGCAGCACCCCGAGAAGCGCCTGGTTCGCAGCCATGCGAATCCGGGTCCGTGCTTCTAGGGACCCAGCCCCTTTTTCTCTAGGATTTTTATTTTTTTTTTTAAGGGGGAGGAGGAATAAAAATAAAAAGGTTTGGGTTTTTATTTCATCAAAAGCAACTTCTCGTGCAGAACCGCAGCACGGGCAGGGCCCTCCCCGAGAGGTTTCGCAAGGGAAGGAGCTGGGCTGTGGCTGGCGGAGGGGGAGCGGGCCAGGACCCCCGTCGCGGATATGCCCCCCGCTCCCCCACCCACCC
>JAAWXA010000017.1:6196684-6218953 GCA_038090715.1 Florisuga fusca | reverse complement strand
GGCCGCGCTCGGTGGCGGCACTTCCCCCCGCGCCCCCGCTTTTGTCCCGCCGCCACCGCCCGGGAGGCCGGGCCTGCCCGCCCCGGAGCAGCCTGGGAGCTGTAGTGCCGGGGATGGCCGGGGGGGAGCAGCGCTGCCCCGGGACAGCCCCGGGGGGGAAGGAGGCTGCTGGGATGAGGGAGCAGAAGGTGCTTTGTCTCTCCCCGCAGGAAAAGCAGCCCCGAGGGACAAATCCTGCCCGGTGCACGGCCCAATAACGAATGAAGTGATAGAGGGGAATGGCGGTGAGGGGGTGGGAGGTGCTGGAAGCAGCATCCTCCCTGCAGCCCCCAGAGACTCGGTGTTGGACCCTTTGCCCACCTTGCCAGAACCCCCACTGGAGGGACAGGCATGGTTGCTAGACACTGGGTACAATTTTGTCCTTGATGCAAGCCCCCTCTCTCCTGTGTCAGCCCTCCAGGTCATCCTCTGGTACAGAAATCCAGACACTGCCCCCATGCTCAAGCAAATACCATAAACACACCTTGTAGCACTTCCAAGAGAACCACAGCCTGGCTTGGGTTGGGAGGGACCTTAAAGACCACCTAGTTCCATCCCCCTTCATGGGCAGGGACACCTCCCACCAGACCAGCTTGCTCCAAGCCCCATCCAACCTGGCCTTGAGCACTTCCAGGGATGGGGCAGCCACAGCTTCTCTGGGAACCTGTGCCACTGTCTCACCACCCTCACAAAAAAGAATTTCTTCCTAATAACTGACCTAAAACTACCCTCTCTCAGTGTGAAACCATTCCCTCCCAACCTATCACTACACGCCCTTGAAAAAAGTCCCTCTTGAGCTCTCCTGAGACCCTTCAGGTCCTGAAAACTCTTGTAGGGATCTTCTTTTTTCCAGAATAAACCACCCTAACTCTCTCAGCTTGTCTCTATAGCAAAGGTGCTCCATCCCTCTGAGCATCTTGACGCCCCTCCTCTGGACTCACTCCAGCAGCTCCATATCCTTATGCTGGGCATGCCCGACCCAGACACAGTACTCTGTGTGAGCAAAGAGGAAGAATCACTTCCCTGACTCACTGGCCATGTTTCTTTTTGCCACAGCCCAGTAAATAGTTGCCTTTCTAGGCTGTGAGAGCATGCTGCTGGCTCATGCTGAGCTTCTCAAAAATCAACACCCCCAAGTCCTTCATGGCTGACCATGGAAGGTTCCACAGCATGATTTCCACTGCAAGCTATTCCTAGGAGGCTCCATCCACATCCCCAGGAGAGCAACCCTCAGGCACTGACTTGGGTGGCTAAACCAAACCTAATCCCTGGGGCAGTTCTGCAGCCCCAGCCCAGAACTGCCCAGATTTCCCAAGTGCCTCCAGCCTTTTGTCAGCATGAAGGCCAACCCATCTCTCCCCCTCCTTCTGGGCTGGGATAACACATGAGTAGAAACAAACACTCCTCTGAAATAGCTTCCTTGAGGGAGCATCTCCCTGGTCCAGAGAGCACAGAGCATGACAATATTTGTTTCCTCCTTAAATCAACAAAATTGAGAGAGATGAGATATAACCTACATTTTTCTACTGTGTTTTTGACGTTGTTATTACCTGGTAATAAACCAGCTGACTCTGGAGCAATCTCCCCTGTAACAGCACAGGGCAGGGAGTTTTCTTGATGCCAGCCCCTGCTGAAAGCCCTGAGGAGTTCCAGGAGCAGATGGGCTGCTTGACCCCACTGCCCAGGAGCCACTGCCATTTTATCAGCCTGTGTGGATCCTATTTCAAAGCAGGCTTCTCCCTCTAAGATGAGTAAAACTCACCTTGTTGCACTGGGCCCAGGGATCAGCTGTTGGGCTTCCAGAGATGTAGAAAACACAGAGATTTTTTCACTTGGGATTTTTAAAGCAAGAATAGTACCATATTGATTTTACTAAGGCTAAAACCAGTGACATTTGCTCTACTTAAGCACTGACTGTCTGGCAGTTTTACACACTATGATACCTCCAAGCTCACACAGAAAGCCTGCCCTGGACAGCACCAAAATAACAGCCAGGTGCTGGACAGGCAGGAGCATACTGTGGTGGTTTTTTTTAACCCCAGGTTCCCAAGGGGACAGCCAGCACTCATCCAAATCCCACGTGCAACCTTTCCACTATTCTCTGTGCAGCTGTGCTGTGACTTACCTTTCTGCACAAAAGCCTAACCACAACAGAGGAAACCAGAAAACAATGCTAGGCAGTTTTAAACACACTTTAAAATAATGAATGGAAATTGTTAGACAACTTAATAGAATGCCTAACCAGTTCAGCTGTAGACATCCCTCCCCCGCAAAACAACAGAGAGCTAAACTTAGAGCAACACTACACTGCAGCTTTTGCGTGGCTTTTTTGATACTTTTCTGACATTTTCCTAACTTGTTTGTGTTGGCTAGAAGAGGGACTTGCTGTTCTTGGATATTTTTCCCCATAGCAGGGCTCTGTAGTGGGTTTGAACACATCACTGATGCCCAGTGAATCCCCAACTTTCAAGGTCAGGCACTTACGTTATTTCCAAAGGCCAAGGCAGCTTTTCTCACTTGGCCCAGTAGAAAAGCCTCTATATTTTTCTCCTTAGCCATATATTCCTCATATATTCCTCAGCTCACATTAACTGGGACAAAAAGAAGTTGGTCTCAGCAGCAGAGGAGAGGATCCGTGCAGCTACACTTGTCTTTGTGATTGCCATACAGCCCCTACACAGTTCAGTTTGAAAAATTGCTGCCTTTCAGTTTTAAAAGTGTGCTGAAATTAAAATCAAAATGCAAGCCTTAGCCTGTGACATGTAATTAAGCATTAGATAAATAATTACTATTAATGCTTTGCCAGCTGTGGCTGAGGTGTTGGAGAGAGACCCTCTTTAAGGGACCTCTCAGATGAGCAGGTCAGAAGAGCTGGGAAGGAGGCACAGGCAAGTGCTTGATCTGCCATATCCATTCAGAGCAGAGTCTTTTGATAGGACCAGACTGTTTAAATCTCCTCACTTAGCCTGCACAGCCAAAGGCACAATTTCACTGGAGAAATCAAGGCAACTCTCACACCCCCCATCCCTCTTTTGCTGCTGACACAGTGGCCTTGGGGCAGCAAAACCCCTATCTCTGCAGAAACCATCCCCACTGAGGGGAAGCAAAACAGCCCTGACTGGGCTTTTTCAGCCCCTGAAACAGCCTGCATGACTCAGCTGCTGATTAGTGAGATACTGTGTCAGCTTTACCAGGCCTTTTATAAGGGGGCCCATTTCCAATACACCTTTTAATGCCACAAACACCCAGTGCCTGTGAGGATCTCACACACGGCAGAGCCACCAAGTCAGCAGGGACTCCAGCCTGAATCCAGGTGTGTCCTCCCCATACAGCAGGGGGACATTTCCCAGGGAGAACTTTGCACAAGTACAGCTCAGCCGGAGGTCACCACCCCTTCAGGTGCCACCAAAAACCAGTTATCAGTACATCAGGCAAGCCCTCAGCAGACTGCCAGCCAGTGCATGAGCAAAGGGTTTGTTATGATCTACTCTCAACTTGGAAGAATCCATCAAAGTGGTTCTCATGTCCTGCAACCTTTGTTTTCTATGTTCACAGGGAAGGAAGCTTTGGAACCTCAGTTGCTGGCAGGTAGCACAGCAGGAGTGGAGCCGGCCTGCCTGATGACCTGGGGACACATGCCAGAAAAACAAACAAATAAATAAATTTTTCAAAAACCTCCCTAACACTTACTTTTTTTTGCAATGTTAGCTTCTTCTGCCATCGTGTGGCCAGTTCGAGGATGACCGTGCAGTTGATTTACCGTGTCTCGAAAGTATTTAACGTGTATTTTTATAATACCCGGTGAAGAATGACGTCAATGGAGATGAATTACCCCTCTTCAAGGTCCATCCCACCTCCCGAGTACAACAGATTTATCTCTAATGTTGCTGTCTTGAAATAAATCTTGCTAATCCAACTATTTGATTGACACACTATTTTATTTTAAGGGCATGACCTCCCTGCTGATGTGTGTGGAGCTCCTCCCCACACGGGGTGAGAGGACTGGGGAAAGGGCACTCACTCCTCACCAGACCAACTGGGAACTCTTCTAGGGCCATCTCTGCCTGGAAAAGCCCTGGAAGGGCTGCAGTGGTCATGGCATTCTGCAGAGACTTGCCCGTGGGTATGTTGTTCTGTTCCAGAAGACATTCTCTGCCTTCCTTGGGGTAAAGCCAAGGAGGATCTGACACCATTTTCTTCCTCTTCTTCTCCAGAATGGGGCAGGATCCTATGCTGGCTTAGTGACAAATTTTGTAATATAAGAAACAAGAGAATTTTCACCTATGTATCCCCAGGCAGAATCCCTGAGCTCTTCACACCTGAGACTTGCAAACCCACACTGCAGGGGGCTTTGCCCACTCTGCCAGCATGGGCTGACCAGTGGGCACAAGACCAGGAGCTCTCTTTCTGAAAGCAGCCAAAGCCACCCAAACAGTCTGCTGAAGTCCTATATATGGCCTTTAGCTGCTGCCACCTCTTGAGTATTCCTCATTGCCACTGACCAGGACAGGGTGGAGGCTTCATGCTCCTCTCACACACCCATCTGCTTGGAAAAACTAGGTCTTGGTCAGGATGTTCCAGGGAGTGTTTGCATGTTATCAGGAGTGTTACAAGGAGGGATTGCATCATGCTTGCACAACACCCAGGAGGGAAGGAAGCCAAGAACTCTGTCTGCAGAGGGGTTTGTCTCTTGGCATGCCTCAGCACTCCCCATCCCTCTGGATGGGCAGGGCCTGGCAAGCACCCGTGGAAAGCATCACTCAGTGCCACTTCCCCAAGTCCTGCCTCACAGCCTGCACTAAAAACCATCTGCTTCAGATTAATGACTTCCTCTAGGAAGTCATAACCTGCAACATGAACCTTCCAGGAGGTGCTATGGGCTTTCCCAGCCTTCCTGGAAAAAGAAGGAAGAGGCAAGTTCACAGCCTGCACTGAGCACTACAGAGCTGACTTAGCAGTAGCACCCACACTGAGGATCAAGCAAGAGGATTTGCACATCCTTTTCACAACCCCAAGTCCATTTGAAATCAATTTATTGCTCCACCAGCAGCTTTCTTTGCTGCAGCACAGCACAGGGTTCAGATGCTGGTAGCTACCAGCCTGTGCAGCAGTTGTACCTTGCAACCTGTAAACACAAAGCCAGCAAACACCCTACAAAACCACAACCCTCCCACCAGACCTCTTCCTACAGCTGTGCTATACATGGTAGGTAGGTGGTTAAGCATAATGTAGAGCACAGCTTGGGTAGCAATAAAGATTTGTGTCACAGATCAGGAATTTGGGGCTTGAGTCTCCCTAAACCCAGCTGCACTGAAATATAAATGCCATCTAATAAGGTGAAAGTTCTCTCACAGACAAGGCCTGAGCTCTGATTGCAGCAGAGACTTTAAAATGAAAACTTTTGGTTAATAAATTGGCTCTTGATCCCATATTCAATGATATTCTGTAGCAAAAGCCCTTCTAATTAGTACACTGATAGCCTTTCTCAAGAGGCACTTTCCCCTTATCATCTGAAATAAGCTATTGAAATATGCAGCGACTTAGAGAGTGATAATTTATGAAAGACCACCACTTTTAGTTAACAGAATTTCCCTTTTTAAAGACAAGCTTTCTATAACAGGGAAAAAAAAGAGCAAGTATATTTAGTACGTGATGTGGCAACTCCATATACCTGACTCCAGTACACTCCCTTGTGCCCTGAGACAAACACATCCATTACATCAATTTGGTTATATCCTTTCTCCTCCTGCCAGCAATAATGTCTCCAGCAAGGCTCATTTAACCTAGAAAGTTTTCATATTTTCTTTAATTTCCAGTCCTTCAATTTGAAGTCCTAGCAGCCTCCTCTACAACAATCAAGAGAAGCTTGGGGAGTTACTCTCACCTCATTAAGAGCTGGTTTTTTTTAACAATTCTACAGAATACATGACAGCAAATGCTCCAGCTGTCCTTTTTAATGCAGTACAGAGCATCTACAACGGATAACAAAAACCCAAAAGAAATCCTGTGCTTAGATACTCATTATTCAACATATGAAGCCTCTGGGAGCTAGAAGGAGGTGAGGGCTGCCCAATAACACATGCCAGCATTTTTCAGTGCAATATTTTGAATGATCTCAAGGAAACCAGTTGTGCCCTAGTGTGCCTACCCTGAAAAAAAAATAAAAAAAAGTATTTCCCAACACTTCCTCTTACAACTGAGGTAGGAAACTATCTCAAGAGCACTCTGGCACACAACCCACCTGAGGCAGAGGGCAGAAGCTGCAAGCATGAGGAAATGTACGTGACAATCAATTTCTCAGACTCAAAAAAAACCCACTTCACATTTTATCAACCCAAACACACATTTCAAGGTTTATAATCCACTAACCTTCCTCACCTATATTTAAGTATATGTAATCAGCAACAGTGCAACCTGAGAAAGAGCCCCACACCTTGGCTCTGCATGACCAGCACTTCAGGGATACCTCCAGCCCTATCCCAAGGGAGGGCAAAGCAAGGGAGCAGATGCTTCTCACATCTCCACCAGCCACCACTCCTCTGGGGCAAGATTTGAGGTTATTTTTTAATTAACTTTTTACCTTTGGACCAGAAAAGGGAAGGAAGACCTACCTATGGAAAACCTTCACCATCCCACACTCTGTTCCCTGGAAACTCCTGCTCTCACCCTGGCTCTATATGCCCTACAACACCTGCAGAGACTTAGAGGGATGCTGGTGGGGAATGAGGAGCACCTGCAGGCAGCCCACAGGATGCCACCTCTTGCATTAAGCTTGCAAAACATCCATTAGCAAAGATCACTTGCACTTGCATACAATTGCCTTTACAGCCCTGTATCAATGTTCCAATTCCAGGATCGGGGATTTAGCTCAAAAACAGCTTCCTGGCTTCTTCCTGGGTAATTTGGGGTTAGTGAAGGAGTGGACAGAGAACCATCATGTTTTCACACAGTCACAGCTCTCTTGTCCTTTAGCTCTTTTGCCTCATCAGGCCTGGCCACTGCTGGGTCACACTACTCCCCAGTATGTGCAGCCCCCCAGGACTGGGTTCACCATCCCTGTTCTGCTCCTCAGAGTGTGGAGCATCCTCTCTACAGGCATGAGGGAGGCTGAGTCCCAAAGGATCTCTGCATCTGAAATGGGGGTGAGACCCACAATTGTCCATGCTCCCCTGGAGAGGCTCATATAGGGGGAAATATTACACAAATGATTTTTTATTAATAAAATATAACAGTGGATGTGTAGCAGGAGGGGGATACCTGTGCACCTTAATGCCAGCTTGCTGTGGGACAAGTCAAGAGCTCTCAGGAGATTTCAGAGTTGACATCACCTTTTCCATTGTCTCCCACGGGTCGAGAGAAGCAAGGAGGGGCTAAGAAATACAGTGTAATTGCTGAGTAAACCCAGCCAGCAGGCAGAAAGCAAAGTGTAAAGAAGCAGGAGAAATTACAGCAGGGCTGTGGGTGCAGCTGGAGGGGTGGGCAGCCTGGCCACATGGACCTGCCTGCCAGGCTCTCCTCCGTGTCCCCCCACAGCCTGGAAAGCTCCAAGTGCTGTACATGGGAGGGCACAGCAGGACTTTTAGCACTGACCCTGCCCTCTTGATAGAGCAGCAGCCTCCCTCCTGCTTGCCAAATTTCAGCCCAAGCAGTTAAATTTTGATAGTGATAACAGGCATTGGGAAAAAAATCCGATTGTGCAAAGCAATGGTGGCGTGAGGAGGTGGGACCAGCAGTTCCTTGGTGTAGGTGTATGCCCATAGGCACTGGCTGAAACATCTCTTCATCGCCTCCTGGCACCATTCAAAGCACCAACTTTTGCAAAGCTCAGGAAAGCACAGCCTTCCTCCCTCCAGCCCTCAGGCTTAGAGGGACACACACCATGGAGAGAGCTGCTGGTGGCTGTGCTGGCAGCCATGGGTCCAGGGGAGGTGAGTTGCAGACGTACAAAACTCACACATTCTTCTGTGTCACCAGTTTCAACTGTGGCACCAAAAAACGCTCGTGTAAGCAGGAGCCAGGTTTTGTCTAACTCCATCCTCCTGAGCCAGCTCCCCTGGAAACCCAAAAAGAAGGACGTGCTAAGTTCTAGAAAACTGCTTGAATGCAAAAATACAAAGCGTGTTTGTGTCACCCAGCTGGCACCAGTCCTCCCAGCAGAAAATGCTGTTGATACCATCTACTTTCTCCATCAACAGACAGAAGATGAGTCTCCCCGGGGGCAGTTGCTGCTGTGTTGTTTTCTGCTTCTCAGCACATTCGGGGTTCCAGCACTTTCCAACACACCCAAGATTTATGGGGTGATGCCACTCAACACCACCTCATTTTTGGTGTTGTCTCCTGAAGGCAAACCCCATGCCTGGCCTCGACACACCCAGTGGCAGGTTGGACATGCAAGGACCAGCCTGGACAGCTCGTCACCTCGCCCTGCTGGCAGCAGGCAGTGCCACCAAAGGCTGAGCCTCCCAGACACCTCCTCCCTGCTGCTGGTTACTCAGCTCCCTGGCTGTAAAATAAATAGCAGAAGAAGGAGGATGGGAAAAGGAGCCCTGCCCACCCTGCCTGCCCCAGGAGTGCACCCCCATGGCAGGAGCAGTCCAGACTGTTGCCTGGTGGCAGAGAGTACCCAGTAATTAATATCTTTTGATTTATCTTTGATCACATAGATCTCAAGATCTCCCTTCTGAGATGTTTTTGGCTTTGAGATAGATAATTTTTAACATGTGGCTTCTCACTTTTTAAAGATGATACAAATTGCACTCCCTGTTGGTGCAGACCAGGGCTGTCTCCTGGCAGCAGCAGGGATCAGCTGCTCTACAGCCACGGACACACCAGGATAAGGGGGTCTGATTTTAAAATACACTTGAACAGCCTCTCTGCACCACATCATTCTGTCAGGGGAAAGTGTATCAGATCAACCTAACCCATGTTTTACAGCTGGCTCCCAGGGAAGGTTTCATCCAGCTGCCCAGCAGCATCAGCCAGGCCAGTTCTGCCTCTGGACCATCATCTTCTCTGGCTGTGGGTGTCCCCCAGGGGCACACTGTGTCCCACAGATGCCAGTCCCGTGCTGAGGAGATGCTGCCTGGAGCCTCAGGCAGCAGCAGAGGGAGATGGCAGCTGCTGTCCCTCATGGATGCTCCCAAACCTGCTCAGCTCCCCCCCCCAATGTAATTTTGGAGCCTCAGTGAGCAAGGCTCCAGAACACCCATGGGCTGGTTTGGATGGGCTTGGCTTTCTCTGAAACACAGTGGGTGCATGTGAAGTATCTGTTAGGGGCATAACCACCCCAGAGATTGTTTGGTGCTTGTACTTTTCATCTTTGTCTCCCAGTGGCCCTGCAAACATCCGTGACAGGGATGGAAGGAGCCTGGATGACAGCCCGGGCCAGCCCCTGCTGGGGTACACGTGGCCCCATCTCACCCCAGGAGAAGGGGCTCCACAGAGGGCAGGGATCCCCTGCTTTGCCCCCTGCCCATCTTCTGCAGCCCCAGCATCAGCCAGAGACAAGGGTTCACAAAAAGTGCTGTATTTACATCAGTATCAATTTGTTGTTCTTGTTATTTACAATTTATTTACAATTAATCCCTATAGTCAGTAACAATTGAATCTGGCAGAGTCAGACAGAGCTTTACAGCAGTCTGACAAGGCAGAGCAGCAGGAGTTTCTCTTCTTTTCCCTTCTCAGCCCCACCAAGGGAAGGGCTGTACTGATTTTTCTTCCCCTGAGTCATCAAGAGCTTACCTGTGAACCAATAATCCGGAGAGCAGAGCTGACTCACCCTCTGCTGCTGAGCACAGCTCTAAGTCCCAAAGCTGCTGCAGCTGGGGAGAGAAAGCTGCTGCACCTCTGACACCCTGTGAAGTGTTTCCAGGGCTGAAGAGTGGTTTCCCTGCACATGCACCCAGCCAGAGCTGGGGAGCTTGAGTCTTTCAGCACATCCCAGTGTGGCTCTGGGCTGTGTTGGGATGCAGATGCTGCTTGTTCTTCCATCTCTGAGCACAGATCAGGGACTGCCCAGGGCTGCAGGCTGTCAGAGACATGGGAGGATTTTGCATTGCCTGCAGATCACCGCTTGGGAGAATGGCAGGATCAGGAGGAACATTCCTTTCCTTTGAAGGAGCCTCCAGCAGCCTCCACCAACAACTGCCATGGAACTAAGTAAGCCTTCACTGACTGGTTGCAAGGATGCACAGACAACATGGGTATCACCCTCCTCCCCCCAGATGTGACTGGGGGCCAGGTAGAGCTCTTCCACAGACCACCCAT
This sequence comes from Florisuga fusca, assembly GCA_038090715.1. Classification (NCBI taxonomy): domain Eukaryota; kingdom Metazoa; phylum Chordata; class Aves; order Apodiformes; family Trochilidae; genus Florisuga; species Florisuga fusca. Next base: position 6,208,648 of record JAAWXA010000017.1, on the reverse strand, counting down.
GTCTGACCCTCACCTTCACCAGCAGGAAATTAGTCTTGTCCAGGCAGCAGCCGGGGACTGACTGAGGGTCGAGCCAGCCCTTGAATTGTGAAGACAGCTTTGCCTGGGCCATGGGTCAGTTCAAGAGACAGGCTTTTCCCCTTGGCTGTTTGCTTGGATCTTCCTCTCTTCCACAGACTCACTCAGGTTCAGACTGACTCTTCCACAGAATACTAACACAGGGCCAGCAAGTGGCTGGCTGTTTCCTTTTCAGCTGAGTTTGAAGCTGGCTGACAGAGAGGAGTCTTACAAAGGGACTTTTGGCTCACTCCTGCAGATCCCTGGTTTTCAAGCCATTCAGCAGACAATGATGCTGTTCATGTCCCCGTTGCCCAGGACTGCCAGCCCTGGCCAAGCACCCCAGCAATCCTACACAAGCATGGGTCCCACTGCCACTGGAGTCCTCTGGGAACACGTATCTCCTGGGATGTGCCTTCCTGCTCAGGGAACGATGGCAGACTGCTGCCTCCTCTGCTCCTGCCTCATTTTCAGAGCCATTATCGCCCGGCGGTACAAGTCTGGGGAGAAAGAGAAGGGGTCAGGCACAGACCCAGGGGCTAAGATCCAGGGTCCAGCCTGGCAGCCTGTGCTGAGCAGGAAGAGAAACCCCAGGCTCCAGCACTGTGCACTTGCATGGCCTCTCTGCATCCCATCCAGAGGCAGAGGCAGCATCTGCCTCAGCAACATCCCTCCCCTTGCCCTGAAGCAGCCCTGCTTGTGCCTGTGTCCCCCTGCCAGGTGCCTCACAGCCAGGGGCTCCTGCACAACTCACACCCTGCTGGCAGCAGGGCAGACTCTCCTGACACTTTCCAGCAAAATCTGTCCCAGGAAATACCAACCAAAGGTGCTTGAAAACTCCTCACGTTGCTGCTCGACAGCAGGCTCCTGCGACTTGATTTTATTCTTGACTTTTTTCTTCTTTTTCTTTTTCGTACCCTGTGCTGGATGGAGAAATACAACATTTCAGGCAGCACAACTGGACAGGGATGCTATTGTCACCAAACCAGCAGAGAGAACTGCTGCTGCTGGATCTGCAGACCTCCATCACCTCTGTGCATCAACCCCTGTGGCAATGCTCAAATATATCTCTCCTCTTCCCCTTCCAGAATCCCTCTCAGCTGATCTGCAAGCAAAGCTCACAGAGATGTTGAGGACCAGTGGTCCAGCATACCACCATGTTGCCGGGTCCTAAAACCACCTCCAAGGGTGTCTCTGGGGGTCCTGGTGGTGCCAGCAGTCCCCCACAGCCCCCTCTCACCTGGGTGGGGGATGGCAGTCCCGGTGGGCACAGACTCCTCCTGGCCCACTCTGTTGGGAGGCAGCAGCCCCCCGGCAGCCCCTGCTCTGCTGTCACCCCCTCCTCCTGGTGCCTCTGGCTCCTCAGCTGGGCTTGTCTGCCCCGAGCTCTTCTTCCGCACCTTCACCTTCCTCTTCCTCCTCCCGAGGCCCTTCGTGCTCTCCTCCTGGACAAAGTAAGGGGGGATGAGGGGAAGGTGGAATCATCCCCCTTCCATCCCGCCCCATCCCGGGGGGGTCACTCACCTGGGGGAGGAGGCGGCGGATGGGCCGCATCTGCCGGGACTCCCCCGTCTTCCCCGCGGCCTCTCGGGCATCCTCACCGGGGGGCGGCGGGTCCCTGGAGGGGCGAGAGCACGGCGGGGAATGGCTGCGATGCCCAGGGGGCAAGGAGGAGGACGGGGACAACGACCCTCGGAGCCCCGCACCCACCTGCGGGCGGGCGGGCGGATGCGGGCAGCCCGGGGGCTGGGATCGGGCGGTGGATCCAGGGGGGCGGGCGGTGATGCCGGGACGGCGGAAGAGGAGCGGAGGAGCCAGCGTAAACCCTGCAAAGTGGTGCGGACCGGACCGGCGGGACCGGGACCCCGCTTGGCAGCGCAGGGCTCCTGCGGGAATGGGGCAGGGTCAGCCCGAGAGGGTCGGGTTGCGGGGGTCGGGGAGCGGGGAAGCCCCGCACTCACGATGCGGCAGGGAGAGCGGTTCTCGTTAACCAGACGCTCCAGGGACAGGCGCTCGATCAGCTCGCAGGGCAGCAGCGCGGTAGCTGTGTCTTGCTTGTTGGCCAACCTGGGGTGCGGGGAGAACGGACCGAGGCCGTCACCCTGGCCTCTGGGCTGGCTCCTCGCCGTACGCTGGCGGGGGAAATGCTTTCTCCTGGTTTGGCGTTGCCTCAACCTATACTGGGAACTGGAGCCCCCTTCCCAGCCTCCCTTCAGGGATGCTGCCAGCTCTTGAGCACAGCCGGTGTCCCAGCAGACCCCTGGGCACCATATCCTCACCTCAGCCCAGCAACACTCCCCACAGCCCCAGCAACAAGTTTCCACTCCTCCCCACCCCAAACCCTTTGGGTTACACCCCAGGGACTCGGCCTTACAGTAAAATGGGCTTCCCGGAGACATCGGGATGACTCAGGACACGGCTCAGGACTTTGCGGGCCTCCTCCATCCTCCCCAGGTCACTGGAGTCCAGCACGAAGAGGACCCCGTGGGCTGCACCATAGTGACTGCGCCAGGCACTGCGGGAGCGCTGGGCCCCTGGCAGGTCCACCAGTGTCACCTCGAACCTGTCCACCCGCAGGCAGGTCTGGCCGGGCTGTGCCATGGGCAGCACCTCGCTGGCCAGAGCTGCATGAGGGGTGAGGGCAGAGAGCAGGCACACTGAGTCCAGCAGCACCCCAGCAACATCTTCCTCCTCCTGCCCTGGCCACATCCTCTCTCCCTCCCCCAGGGCATGGCCGGAGCTATGGCCCTTCCCCCAGCCCAGCAGCTCTGATCCAGGGGTTTTGAGCCTTTAAGGCTCAGGCACTTGGTTGCAGAGACCCCAAAAGCTGCTGCCTCACCTTTCTCTATGTCCATGATGACAGAGGTTTTCCCCGCATTGTCCAGCCCCAGGACGAGGAGAGTCACCTTTCTGGGGAGTGACAACAGTGGGTCAGCATCCCAGGGAAAGGCTGTGCTCCCTGGGACACCATGAACACTGATGGCCCTGGGGTTCCCAGGCAAGGGACTCTACCCAGGGCAGCCATGCAGGATGGGGTTACAGACTCTGCCTGAGCTGGGGACAAGGGCAGAACAGTCTCTGGTACTCAGGATAAGGGGAGGGCAGGCAGAGGGAACCTGAAGCTATCTTGGTACCATGGGACAGCTGCCCTGTGGAACCTTCAGTGTGCTTCTCATGGCAAGGATTCCTTTCCTCCTCATATAGGTTAAGCAATGATACACACAGGCCAAAACAAGGTTGTTCCTTATATGCCAACAGTTAATGTTTGCTTTTGGTGTCCTTCCTTGTCAGCGAGTTATTGCTACACAAAGGTTATGAGAGGACTATACAAAGACAGTTTACGAGCTTCTGTCTGGACTCAGGAGGTTATTCCTGTTGCTAAACAGTCCTATTCAGTCTCCAGCCATGCGCAGAACATTTTGCCTGTGGTTTCCAAGCCCCAGTAGTCATTCACAGCGTATTTTTCTTCCTTAAACATACAGACCAGGCTGTGTGGGCGGCACGACTCCACCTCCAGCATTATGGCAACTCGTCCCTGCTGGCAGGAGAGGCAGGAGAGGACCATAAACCCCCTCAGCCCCCTCTCACCACCCCCAGCGGCTGCCTGGGCTGGTGCAGGGTCGTCCCCATAGGATGAGCTCAGGTGTCCCGAAACACACAAAGGTGGCAGATGTTTGTTTCAGTTCATCCTCCCTTGGCTTTCTTGGAAAGGTTGCACCAGGGGAATCCTGCTGGGAGTGTTCCTGCTGCACACCCCTGCCTGCCCCCCTCCCCTCCTTACCCAGCTCCTGCCTGCTGGAGGGGCAGCAAGGACACACATGTGCCTTGCTCCATGGTTTGGGAACTATTTTTTTCAGGAGGCACCACTTTTGCAGAGTTACAGCATTGGTGCCCTCACCAATAAATGTGTAGGGGTAAATGTTATTTCCTTCAGGAATCCCCAAGGCACGAGCACAGGGACCTACCTGATGGGCTCCTGTATGGCCTGCAGCCACGACCAGCAGTTGGAGAACATGTGGAACATGCTTGGCAGCTCCGTGCAGATAGGATGTCCTCTCTTGGGCACCTACAAAGCAAGCAGCCTGGCACGTCCCAGTGCTTCATCCTCCTGCTTGTGCCTGGACCCCACAGCAGAGAACATCTCACCCCAGGGTGCTTCTTCCCACAGCCCAGCACTGCTGCCTCCAGCCTGGTGCACACAAGCCAAATCAGGGGACAAAAGCCAGCACCCTGGGCAGTACCCCATGGGCACTGACCCCCTGACCAGACTCTCCCCTGGCAGCCCCTTCTTGCATCTCAGGAGCACCAGTCAGGCTCTCACCCACTTGTCCCTGCTGCACATCCCCTGCTCACACCCCTTTTGCGTAGCAGCTGCTTAAATGTAATCTGGATTTAAATTACTTACTGCTCACAGCCTCTTTTTAATCCAGGCAGGTCGGTCCAGGCCAGTGGCTGCTGGGACACAAAGTACCATGGGGCTGCCCATCACACTGCTCAGCACAATATGGCAGAGAACAGCACAGCAGGGCATAGTGTTACCCACCCAGCTGCACCCGTGGCCCTCAGCAGCCTCACCCTGGCTTAATTGACTTGTGGTGGGGACAATGCTTGATGGCCCCTCCACGTGGGGCTTCCAGCTGAGTTAGTGTCCCCTAGACTGAAGGGCATCCCTGGCTCCTCACTGCCTAACACCTCTGTGGACATTTCTCTGCAGCCCCTACCAGGAGCAGCTCCTCCCTGTGCGTGGCTCCACTGCCCCCTCAGTGGTGCTGGGCTGGGGGGGGGCTGATGCTGAGGGCATCACCTGAGTTGCTCTCTGAACAGCAGTAGGACCTGTGCTGCTCAGAGTGGAAACACCAACCAGCCTGAGCAGGTGCCTGGCTGAAAACAGGGCAGTGGGGCAGTGGAGGGGAAGGGGGCTTTGGACAGCAGGGCATGGAGCAGAGCCAAAAATGCCCCAGCTCCTTGACCTGCAGCCCCAAAGTTCTTATCTTGCTGCTTCCCCCAGCTGGGGCTGCCCTCCCTGGCATGCTGACATACCTGTGTGTGAAGGAGAAGTTATGTGGGGATGTCTGAGCTGCAGGAGCTTTGGAGCAGTCTAGAGGGATGAGGACATGAGACCCTCTAAAAGCCACAAGGATCCCACTAGCTCACATCAACCCATGCTAAAACAACCAGTGCCAGCAGCACCGCCTTGACCAGCATCCCAGACATGAGTCTGGGATACTAAGATACTGCCAGGCATGCTCCAGCTCTGGGATGGCCCCAGAAGTTCAAGCCCAGACTGGGCACAGCCCCTCACTCCAGCCCCACACACTGCTGGGAGGCTCAGGACCTGCCCAGGAGCCTTGACATGGGCATTGAGCCACGTGTGGTTAATGATTGATGGAGGAAGTTTCCATGCTGATATCACCCACGCATGCAGTGGTGTTTGGGGTGACTGCTGGCACCCATGCTCCTGGTGGCTGGGCAGTGGCCTGGCCCAGGGACAGACCTTGTCCCCAGCCTGGTGGCCTTTCTTACTTGCTCCCATGCCAGCAGCCTGCTGGGATCAGCAGCAGTGCCAGGGATGCAGCCAGCTCAGGGCTGGGAAGCCTTTGGCAGAATTAGCCATAGCAGGGATGAAATGATTTGCTGGAAGTGTCAGCCCCTGTCTCTGTCCCTCAGAGTGACACTGCCAGGGCAGGGGACAGGAAGAGAGATGACCACAGGTGCTATGAGTAAGGGAATTCCATGTGGCAGGCAGCCATGGAGGCAGCAGCACGTCCTCCCCAAGGGGCAGCAAGAGCTGGTCTGCCTCTGGCACCCATGGATTTCCAGAGGTCTCTGAGCATGTGGAGCTCTGTTTCTTTTAATATAAGTGTCCAAAATGCCAGGGACTGGGAAATCCCCTGAGAGAGCTCCAGGTCACCACTCTCCATGAACAGACAGTGGGCTCAAAGGCTGGGAAAACCTCAAAATCCTCCCTAAAGGTGACGAAACCCACAGTGGACTCCAGAGGGGTGGTGCAAGGGCCGAGCCTGGATTGATGGGCATTTTGCCGGGCCTGGGCTCAGGTTACCACGCTGGCTGCTGGCCTTTTGCCTGCACCACTCTCTGGCCAGGCTGAGCCAGACCCCCTCTGCCAGTGCCTCAGGGACCCCCGGGCAGTGCCAGTGAGACCCGCAGCAGCCGTCCGGGTTTCCTTGGTGACTGTTGCCAGGTGAGAAACTCTACGGCAGAATTTATTATCTTGGTGTATAACCAGAGATGTTCCTCGCTGGAGCTGTTACTGAACCATGCCCCACCACCATTCTGAGCTGGACCCTCTAGTGCCACTGGTGCCAGCAGGAGCCCCCGAGGCAGAGCTGTGCCCAGGGCATCCGGGTTGCTCAGTCCCTGGCATTGCTTCCAGGAAGGCGGCACGTGTCTCAGGGCTATTTCTGCCCACGGGAGTGTTGCAGGAAGGGAAAGGAAAGGAAGAGAAACCACAGGGACCCCGGAGAAGCACAGATGGACGTGGGCTGGCTGGCTGCCCTGCCTTGGCTTCCTTAGATCCCGTGAGTACATGCCCAAGCTGGCATGGGGTACACTGGGACCCCCACCTGGGACCGCTGGAGTGGGGACGATGGCAATGGCAGGACTGGGGAGCTTGCATGTGGGGAATGATGGCTTGCAAGGGAAAACAGTGGGCAGCAGAGAGCTCCAGGGGCTCCTGTAGTATTTACTGAGAGCTTTGGTGGCACTGAAACAGAGGTGATGATGACAAGGGCCAAAAAGTCCTGGCGGAAATATGTGCAAGTTGTTCTGCTTTGCCTGGGACTGCATTGACTCTGCCCAAAAAGTCATCCACAGAAGGGCAAGGACAAGCACAGGCTTTGGGGAGGGACTCATCTTTCTGTTTAACTCATAAGGTGGTAGATCAGCAAACAGCCACATCGTCCCTTTAAATCCCAGCAGGGCTCCTGTGGCTAACGATAACCCTGGATCATACCAGCTCCTAAATCCCAAGAGCTAATTACAGGCAAACGCCCCGTGGTCAGGCTGGAAACGCAAGATAATTACAGCCTGTGCCACAGAGACCTGTTGGCAATGAACCAGGGCACCAAGGATGTCTCTTGGCACAGTGGGCATGGTGCAAACCAGCCACGCTCCCTGCCGCCATGTAAGCAACCATTTTGCAAGCTATTTTGGGCAGGGGAGGTTGTTTTTTTTCTAGAGCCCTCTTTGCTCCTCCAGCTCTAGTACCGGTAGCTGATTGCTTTTCACCCAGTTTCTGAGCGGGTGCTTTCCAGTCAGAGCACACATGAATTCCTGGGAGAGGCTTGGGTTTCAGCACAAGCTCCTCTGCTGAGCTTTGTTCTCCTTGCTGCTGCGTGGGGAAGCTGCCAGCTTGCTCCTGTGCCACGCATGCAGCTGGTTGATGCCCTCGCAATGGCTACAAGCTTTCCCCAGGCTCCTACAGGGGTTTTGCTAAGAGCATTACAGCCGCTCCTGCTGCTTTCCTACAGCAAAACGCCGGGGAAAAAAAAAAAAAAAAAAAAAAAGAGTGTAAACCATCGCTTCTGCCTGCCAGGATGCCTGGGCACATGCAGGCGCAGGGTCAGTGTGCTGCCAGGGCTGTATACTCTTACAGTGGGTGGGACCGGGGAGGGATCAGTTAATTAATAGTAATTTTAACCCTACCTACCTGGTTTAGTGTTACAGCGTTACCTGCTGCCTGTGCTGGGACTGTAGCCAAAGAGGCATGACTCCAAAGATGTGCAGTTATTGGGAAGACCTATAAATGCAGCCAAAGAAGGTAACTGTCTCATCTTGTTGGGAGAATTTAAGCCATGAGGCTGCAATGACACAGCCCGTGCTGCAGGAGCATCCCAGCTCTGGCAGCACCAAGCCCAGCACTGGGTTCAGCACAGCTTCCAGCCTGCGAGGTCCAGGGGGATGAGGTCCTCAGGGCAGACGCAGGTTTTTCTCCCATCAGGATAAGGGAGTGAAGCTGGATAGGGAACCAGAGCAGCAAAAGCAGTCGCATGATGAAGCCAGTGGAAAAAAAACATTTCTCCAACCATAAGCTAATACGCAGACTGCTGAGGCAGGAAAAAATACGTCTGAGTTATTCAGAAAGCGAGGCAAAATCCAAACAGTTCAGGCTGTAAAAAACAGTCATTTGCAAAGCTATTTCCAAACTTAGTAAAAAGATTCCTGGGAAACCCCCTGTTGCCAGCCCTGCTCCTAGGGGTGGGATGGCTGTGCTGAGGTGACACAGTTGTGTCCCCTCTCCAGTGCACACTGAGCTGGAGGGCACTTTGTGATTTCCACTTCATCCAGCACATGGGGGTCTCTGGGGAATCAACACAATCCCACCATCGCTCCATGTGCCACCAGCACATTTAATCCTCAGCACAAAGTGGGGAGGTTTCGGATCCAAAAGGGTAGCTGGGGGTTGGGGCAGTACAGCCATCCCCACACCCCGTGCAGCTGCCTCCACCTTTGTGTGCAGGGCTAAATTTGGGAAGCCGGCAGCGTGTGCTTGGCATGTTCCAGCGAGTGCTCAGGGAGTGATGTCTGCTCCGGGTCCTAGTGCAGTCCCAGTGCCTGGGGAAGAGGAGAGCTGATGGGAGCCTGCCGGCAGCTCTCCCCACCTGGGCTCTTTAAGAGCTTTGGCAGGGAGCTCCCTGCCATTTCCAATCAGCATTTCTCTTCTCCTTTTACAGGAGCTGAGCCGCCAGGCAGGAATGTGTAAAATAGACACGGCTATTTTCAGAATGGGAGCTGGTGAGGGTGCTGGCTCCCACCCCACCTACAGCCCAGGCTGCCACACAAAAGAATCGGGGATTAAGAAAATAATGAAGCTGGAATGCTCTCCAGGACAGGGCAAGCGGCTGTGGGGAGAACTGACACTCACATGTGGTGGCTGGACCCGGGCTGATGCCTGGAGCATCCCCGGGTGTGGGGAGATTCCTGGATGCTGGTGCTTGAAGCAAGACATGAGGCAGGGGCTCGAGTGGCACCCTGCCACCCTTGGGCAGGGAAAAGTGTTTTCTCCTTCTCTCTTCCATTACAGCTCCTAACAGTGAGCATGCAAAATACATGAGCTAGGTGCTTCTGTAAGAGAAATGACTTTCAACCCCTCTAAATCCCCTCACTTTCCTAAGTGGTCCTAGAGGTGCCAGCACAGTCCCTCCCTGTTGGGCACCTTGGGTTTTACCCTGACAGGCACATCTCTGGCAGCTTTACATAGTGCTGGAGGTCACTTTACCCATCCAGACCACAGCCCTACAGCCCAGGGGCTCCTCTGCTCCCGGGAGGGCTCAAAGTGGGGTCTGGCCAGGAGCCACCCACTCTGCTGGCCCAGGATCCATCCACTGCACTTGGGAACACCTGGGTGGGATGACTCCAGCTCTGGGAAGCCCCTTCTGGCTTGTCGCAGCCCTGGCTCAGGTGGTGGCTCGGTGACAGCAGTGTCCCGGGTGCCTGTCCCACGCCGTGCTGAGTGCGCAGGCATCGGGCACAGGGAGTGGTGGCAGCAGCGGGGACAGGACAGCCCGCCGATGCTACCTGTGACACACAGGGCTTTTATGGGCTTTTATGGGCTGCTGTTTACAGCGCTGAGCTGCGGGCAGGTATGGTTAGGCTTGAGGGGTGACTCACAGCGGGAGCCTGAAAACAGCTCGCTGCCTCTGGCTTGGAGAATGGGATAATAAATGGTGTGGGAAGTGCTGAGAGGCTTCGTCCCTCCATTTACCCGACAGCTGTTGGGGCTCTGGGAGGCAGGACTGGAATTCTTTTCTGCTTAAACTATTGCTCTTAAGTGTTTCATCATGAAGGAGGGGAAGATGAAATTAAAAATACGATGAGTTGGAGCCCAGGCATTGCTCTGCCGAGGGCTTGGTGACCTGCCAGACTCCTGAGGGATGCTTTTCATTTAGATGAATGCATGTTGCATCAATGGTATAAATTGCATGTTGTTCTTGCTGCTCATACAGAGGTGTGGGTGCAGCTGGCAGCTCCACACGATGTGCCATCAACAGCTGAGCACCCAACTGGGATGTGCTGGGGCCAGCAGACCCATTGCCCATTCACAGCTCCCACCCTGGGTGTCCACAGGAGCCACCCAGCTGGAGGGAAGGCTCCTTTTGTCAGACAGTGTTCCCTTCACTCTCTGCCCTACTAGCTCTTTTTTTGGAAAGGCTGTTTTCCAAAACCAGCTTGAAAATATGTAACTATCATACCAGAGCTGAGTGGTCACATGTAGGTCTTCCATCCCACCAGTCAGGCCAGTCCTGGTGAGCTCATAGTGTGTGTGGTTTCCTGAAGCAGCTGTTCAGTGTTGGAAAGAAAAGCTCTGAGCAGCTGCAGAGACTGGGATTGCTTCTGTGTGGGAGCTGCCATCGGGAAAGGCACGGCCTCCAAGGTTTTTGGTGGTTTTATTCCTAGCTCTGCTGCTGCTAGGCCTGAGAGCCCTCATGGTGCTTGCAGCCCAGTAAAATGAGGGAAACTCATGAATGCAGTTGGAGAGGTTTTGTGCTTTTTGGTTTGCAGGTAGTTGGGTGAGTTATGGACACAGCATCCCTGCTGTTAGCGTGGGCACCGCCTTGTAAACTGTCCTGCCTGCTGAGAGGTGAACACCAGCCACCTCTTGAAAATTACCTAAAACTTCCCAGTCTGCCTCAAGCAGGAATAGCTGACAGACCTCAAACACTCCTTGCCTTGTCCTGTCTCTCCCAGCCAGCAGGCATGTGACCAGGCTGGACTGAGTAATCTGGCAGGGATGGCAGTGCAGGCAGCTGCCTCCTCTCCTACCACCTCTCACTACTGTAAGGCAGGCAGGGCTGGTGATGGGGCTGCCACGTGTGCTGGGAGGAGATGTGGGGCTCAGCAGTGGGACTTTTGGCTCCACTGTTGAGTCCATATATCCCATCACCTTGAAGGCAATGGGAAAAGCACCCCGTTGCTCAGCTGTGCTCCCAGGTGGTCTTCACTACCTCCTACCTGGATGCAGGAGACACATCTCCCCTGTAACATCCTAACCAATCCTAACCCAATCCTAACTGGAGCCAAAGGGGTGCCCCTCTCACAGCTCAGCTTGCAAGATAACAAAACTCTCCCTGCTTGGCAACACCCCCCCACATGCTGCCCCACAAAGAGTGGGGCCATGGGCTGGTGGGTGTCCTGGCACAGCCCCATGCACCTTCCCCAGTGCTGAAGATAAGGGTCAATCAGCCCCTGGAGTTGGGGTGGTGGGTGTAGGCAGTGCTCTGTCTGGTAAAAGCCACAGACCTGGCTGTGGGCAGGGCTGGCACCCAGGCTGGCATCCCCTCCCACCCTGGGGTGGACCCCACTGTCCCTGGGTGATGCCTGCACCTTGGGGCACTTGTAGCTGCCAGGGCCCCATGGGACCAGGACTTGGTGGAGAGGTCCAAGGGAAGACCCCAGAGGCTCAGGGGCACACAGTGTGTACCCTGGGGGCTGGCATGGCTACAGCTGGAAGAGTTGGGTGTTCCAGTGTGGGTGCAGCAGGAGCAGCCTTGGCTGGCAGGGGGATTCTGGAGTGTGAGTCCTGATGCATGGGCTCCCAGCAGAGACAGGACTCCTGGGTGGAAGATCCTGAGCAAAGCTGGAGGTGTTGGGTCAGGGATGAAGGTGGGAGTGTCCTGGAGCGAGGAACCTGAGCATCGCAGCGGGGGTTCCCAGGGCAGGAGGGTGGTGAGCACGGCCGGGATCCCTCTCCGGGGGACCCGGGAAGGACGGGACGAATCCCAGAGGAATGTCCTGTCTCCTGTGCCCGTCGGGGCGGGCCTGGAGCTCTGCCGGAGCTTCCCTCACCGGGACAAGGCTCGGCAGGGCTGGGCTGGGCCGGGCTCGGCGGGGCCGGGCCGTGGCCTCCCGTCGGGGTGCCGTGAGACGGGGTCCCGCCCCCCCCGGGTC
>JAAWXA010000017.1:6177651-6196664 GCA_038090715.1 Florisuga fusca | reverse complement strand
GGCCCGGCCCGGCCCGTTCAGCCCCGCCGCCCCGTCGCGGGCGAAGCTGCCGCTCGGCATCGTCTTCTCGACGGCTCTGTTCTGCGGGGAGGGGGCAGCGGCCGCCGTCCTCTGCTTCTCCTACGACCACTCCGTCCTCTGCTTCTCCTACGACCTCTCCGACGACCGCTTCTGGCTCGCTCTCACCATCTTCTTCATGATCTGCCCCTCCGTCCTGGTCCAGCTCACCCTCATCTTCGTCCACCGCGACCTCAGCCGCGACCGCCCCCTCGTCCTGCTCATGCACCTGCTCCAGCTCGGGCCCATCATCAGGTGAGCGTGGCAGGGGACGAGGGGACCCCCGGCAGGGACACGGGGGTCCTCGGCATGCGACATGGGGACCCCCGGCATGGAATGTGAAAATCCTTGCATGGGACGCAGGGACCCCGGCAAGCGATGCGAGGACAGTGGCAGGGGGGTTGGGAGGCCACAGCGTGGGACACGGGGACCCCAGCAGGGAGAGTGGGGACTCCTAGCAGCGGACTTGGAGACCCCCAGGGTGGGACACGGGACCCGAGCAAGTTTCGTGGGTGCCTGATGAGATCAGGGGCCGGGGCTGGGCAGGGCAGGGCAGGGCACTCCAGGCACTGGCTGTCAGCAGAAATCTGTCTCTGTAGCAAACCCCGGCCTGCCCAGAGCTGCTCTCTGTACCCACTCGTCCCCGAGGACACTGCTGCCCCCGGGCCACGGGGGTCTTTTGCTCGGCCAGCCCTCCCCAGCGATGCCACAGTCCTGCTGGGGGGTGCCACCCGCTTTCCTGCCTGCCGGATCCCCCCTCCGGGCAGGATTCATCTCTCCCATCCGGCTGCATCTCAGGTGTTCAGAGGGTTTTTTCTCCAGCGAGCGTTCCCCTCTGCCTTTGGGTTTTGCCATCGTCTGGCTCAGGCTGGAAGCACGGATGCAAATCGCAGCTGAAGTGCTCGAGGGTGAATTGGAGCCGGGGTTCTGCCCTCTGGAAAAGGTCCCGGGTGTGGGACAGGTGGAGGTTTAGGGACACGGAGGAGAGGAGCTGTGTGCAGGAGCAGGGCTTTCTGGGGGCTGGGGAGCCACTGGACCCTGCTGGGGAGAGGAAGATGAGGGGGTGGATGTTTCACAAGCTGCAGAAGTGCTGATCTCTCACTCCGTGGGAATGCTGCCGTGCCTCCTCGGGCTGTTGTCATCCTGGCCATCCCTCTCAGCCAGAGTGCACCAGGGGTGCAGTGGGTGTCATGGCAGAGCTGCCACCTCCAGCAGGAAGGGCTCCTTCCCCAGGGTCACGCTGGCAGCCATGATTCAGGCCGTGCTGTACCCACAGAGCTGAAAAAACACATGGCCTGCGCTGCTCTTCCTCCATCACCAGAAACAAGTAGGGTGACAGAGGTGTCCTCACCACCACAGTTCATCCTCAGGGGTGGCTGGGGAGCCTCACCTCTGCCACCAGCCACGTGAAGAGCTGTGGGTCTACCTCAGCCCATGCTGTCCCGTGGTGCTGTCACAGCTCTCACCACACTGGCTTCCTGAGATGGTTATGAGGGTTCTTGGCTTGCTTGGCTCCACCCAGAGCTGCTCAGGGGAGCTTCTTCAATTGACTCCTTGGGCTGCAGATGGAGTCCAGCACGGTGAGAAGGTCTGGCAGGGCACTAGGAGCCAGCTGGGACTGCCCCCAGAGCCAAGCTTCTGGTTGAAACCATTTTCCCATTCGAGTTTGCAACGAACTATGAAAACTGGTGTGACCTGGCCAGAGAATTTATCAAAAAAAAAAAAAAAAGCATTCCTTTTGGGTCTGAAACAGAGCAACTTCTGCTGTCTTGAATGCTCATCAGTAATTACATCCTGTTGGTCATGGGGCCAGCTGTCCCCAGGCAGGAGCCAAGCCTGTTGGATGGGTCCTCCACTTCTGCTCACCCCTGACCCATGCACACCCACCTCGTGGCTGCGTGCAGTGGGGCTGGGGGTCTCACTGGTCTGGCAGCATGGGAGAAACCCACCTCCCCTGCCCATATGTGAGGTGCCCTGCAGGGAAGGGGCTGCGGAAGCGCTGCCTTATCTGTCCATGTCATACCCGGCTTCACCCTGCGCTCCCCTTCCTGCCGTCCCCACCAAGTAGGAAGCCTTCTGCTCAAGAGGAGAGATCAAAGGCAGTGTCAGAAAGTTTCTCTTGCCTCTGCTTAGAGGAAGAGATGTGTTTTGTGCAAGTGGGGAAAACAGAGCCCAAGGGATATTAACCCCTTCCTGTAGCTCTAGCTCCCAGCAGAGCTGCAGGTTCTTGTTCTCTGGGTGTTGCACCCCTAGCTGGGACAGTTGTTGTCACTGTGCCCCACACGCTTCACCCTGAGTGCTGCTGCACCAGGAATCCTTTCAGTCCCAATGTCACCCTGCCCTGCTCCTGACATCCCAAGGCCAGGGACTGCCCACGGTGCTGCTGAGGAGTTGAGCCATGCCCAGCAGGGTCTGGCTGGCACCACGCAAGGGAGGGGTGGGAGGTGGGTGAGCTGGAAGCGCCGGGAGCAGTGGGGAGGCTGGTGGGGTGACAGCTGCCACATCCCCACAGGTGCATGGAGGCCCTAGTGGTGTTCTGCTTGTCGGGGAGGGAGGAGGAGCCTTACGTGACCATCACCCGCAAGCGGCGGCTGCGGAATGGCTACGAGGTGGAGATGGAGCAGGAGGTGGGACACTCCGAGCGCCGGCTCGCCACCCACCGCAATGCCTTCAAGCGCATGGCAGTCATCCAGGCCTTCCTGGGCTCCACCCCGCAGCTCACCCTCCAGCTCTACATCAGCATCCTGGAGAAGTACGTCCCTGTTGCCCGAGGTAAGGGTGCCTGGCATGCGGGCTCCCTGAGGCCGTGCAGGTGAGACCCTGCCAGGGCATGGTGGCCGCTCTTTGGCTGCTGGTGGCATCCAAACCACTCCGGGGGCTTGCTGGGGGCATGGCTCCCATTGACTCCCCTAAACATGAAGCATAACCTGCAGAGGATGGACGCTGTTGCTTGGTTTTCCCATAGCCAGATCTCTGATTTCCAGCTTGAAGGGAGCCTGGGAAGAGCTGGATGTGACCAAGATGCCAGGGTTTGTTCCCAGCCCCAGTGCTTGCAGATATCTGCCCTACGGAGCTGTGCCATCCACCCAGTGCCTGTCCCATAAAGATGCTGTGTGCCTTTTCCAGGCTGCTCCAGTCCCCATTATTTACTGGGGTTTTGTGGCCGGCTACAGCTCTGACTTCCTCATGGTCCCTCTGTTGGATCTGAACCTTTCCCAATAGCCAGATTTCCCAGCTTAGTGCTCCCAGGCTCCCTCTCCTGCTCCTGGTGTATTATTTATCAGCTTGGGGGCTGGATGTGTGAGATGGAGCTTTTAAATCCTGCTCTGGCACACCAACAAGCTGGGGACACAGGAGGCTCTTTCATCTTTCTGATTGTAGCACCTGGTGAAGGAGCTGCCCTTGCCCACCCCCTCTGTGCCCCCAGCAGCTGTGTGGAAAGGGGAACACAGGAGAAACCACAGAAACCCCCTCCTTGGCCACAGCCCTTTGTGAGGGCATTTTGGGCAGCAGGAATGGTGGAGGCAGGAGGATGAGTCCCAGTGCTCCTCCAACCACAGAGGTGGGAAGCAAATCCTGGTTGACATTTTTTGGGCTGTTTCCTTGCAGCTTGGGTGTCTCAGCTCAGCCCCACAGTGGACAACCCCTGTTGACTGGTGACTGGTACCAGCCCCACTGTGACTGGTACCAGCCAGACGCTTCCCTTTTGCTCCATCACGGTTCTCCTGTCTGTGCTGAGTACAAGCAGACACTGATGTTCTGTGGGAATGATCTTGGCTTTGCAGCCCCCAGGCAGGGGTGGCCCTTGAGATGTTCCTGGAGAGATCAGTAGGCTATGGGGTCTAGAACTTGGTCCAAGTGAGGGCAGAGCAGTGCTTGCTGCAGAAACCTAGCTCCACTCTGCTTTGAGCAGCTTTTCTTGCACACAGCAGGGGAGTTGGTGCCTGCTTCAAGCACAGGAAAGGCCCCATTTTGGCAGAGGCTTCTGGTTTGTTGGTGTAGGGAGAAAATCCAGGAGCAGAGCCTCCTGCTTCCTGCAGCTTCCCCCAAAACCACCCCAACATGGGGTCTGCCACCATGAGCTGCCCCAGCAGTGCTCACGCTGAGCCTCCTTGCTGCCAGCCCTGGTGCTGGGCACCCTGTGTGTGGCACCAGGGACTGGCACCCTGTGTTTTGCTTCCCGGGGTGGCACCCAGCCAAGAGCCAGGGCACACAGCCAGGTCCCCAGCACTTCCTGACTTCCCGTTCTTTCCTTCTGCAGCCATCCTCATGGGCATCTGCCTGGTGTCAGTCACCTACGGGGCTCTTGTCTGCAACATCCTGGCCATCCAGGTCAAGTATGATGACTACAAGGTCCAGCTGCGACCATTGGCCTTCCTCTGCATCGTGCTGTGGCGCAGCCTGGAGATCTCCACCCGCGTGGCTGTCCTCGTGCTCTTCAGCACCGTCTTCAAGCACTGGATCATCCCCGTTGCCCTGGCCAACCTGCTGGTCGTTTTCTTCCTGCCCTGGGTGCAGTTCTGGCGGAGCGGCACCCGCCTGCCCGACAACATCGAGAAGAACTTCAGCCGGGTGGGCACGGTGGTGGTGCTCTGTGCCTTCACCCTCCTCTTTGCTGGCATCAACATGTTCTGCTGGTCAGCTGTGCAGCTCAAACTGGCCGACCGGGACCTCATTGAAAAGTCACAGAACTGGGGCCTCCTGGCCGTGTATTACGTGGCCCGGCTGGTGGAGAACACGGCCCTCGTTGTCCTCTGGTACTTCTTTAAGACAGATGTCTACGAGAACATCTGCACGCCACTGCTGGTGGTGCAGCTGCTCCTCGGTTACTGCCTGGGCATCTATTTCATGCTCCTCTTCTTCCAGTACCTTCATCCCTGCCGCCAGCTCTTCAGCCACAACGTTGCTGACTTCCTGCACTGTGTCTGCTGCCGCCGGCGCCTGCCGGGGACCCCCCTGCGCCTCCAGCCACCCCACGAGCCCGGGGTGAGGCACAGCATTGTCTGAGGGATGGCCACCACGCAGCTTCTCTGGCTGGCTACAGACACGGGGACAGGCAGTGTGGGGCCAGAGGGGGATGATGGCACAAGCCATGCCAGAGGCAGGCTGTACCTGTGCTGGCAGGACCCAGGGTGTCCCCATGGTGGCACAGGGACAGGAGCGTACCTGCAGTCCTGGCATCGTGCCCATGGACAGGAAGGATTTACGGGGTGCCCAAACCACCTGCCATGTGTGACACAGCCCCTGAGGTGCCCCTACCCCCCCCTGCTGTGGTACACACAGTGAACTGGGTGCTCCGGGTGCTGTCAGGACTGTTTTTAGCAGTAAAGAAACTTCGTGGTGGCTGCGTGTCCGGGTGGTGGCGGGTGGCCGGTGACTCAGGGAGAGGGTGGGGACTGTCCCTCTGGGGCTGGCACGGGTGTGCACACCCACTGCCCACGTAGCCCTCGCACCCGTGGGCACCCAGATGGGGTTGTGCTAGTGGGAAGTGGGGATGGGGGGAGCTCCAGCAGGGAGCTGGGGAGAGGAAGGAGCATGGCAGGATGAGGGCCGGCCTCATCCTGTGCCTCCATCGGCAAGGATGTGGCTGCGGGCCAGGAGCAACCCGGCAAACCAGCAAGGAGCCATCCTGCCCAACCTGTTCCTCCAGGCTGAAGGCCCCAGCCCTGGCTGCTGTTCTGTTCCCAGCAGGACCATCAGGCACTGCAGTGGAGGGCAGGCAGGAGAGGAGGGGCAGCTGGCAGTGGGGATGCTGCTGGGACCCAGGCATCCCAGCCCCAAAACAGGAGTGTGACTCCCTCCCTCCCTCCCCCCAGTGCCCATTTGTGGGGTCGTCTCAGTTTGGAGGGTGCTGGGTGCCAGTCTGGGGGTCCTCAGCACCCCTGGGGTGCCCATGGAGATGCAGCACTGCTGCCACTTGGTCTCAATTCACCCACCCTGGAGTGGATCCCCAGACCTTACACCTGTGTGGTGCTGTGACCCCAGATTGCTTCTCCTCCTTCGGTGTCTTGCAGTGAAAGCTGGCCATGGCAGCCAGGGAATGGCACATCTCTGACTTCCTCCCACCAGGAAATTAATTCCTACCTTAAAAAATAAAAACAACCTTTTTGCCCCCAGACATTGAAAAAAAAAACAACCCAAAACCAAGCCCAATGCCCCGCAGCACCCAACTGTGGGGCTGTAGGGGACCCCTCAGGGGTGAGCCTCAACGGGACTGGTTTTAGGGCTGGCGGAGAGGCCAGCCCACCCCAGTTTCCTGGAAGGTGGCCTTTGAAACCTCCCGGCATTTCCTGAAAGGCTTCTCGGGGGAAAGTCCCCAGGGTGCCGTTCCCCGGGCCGGGGCTGCTGCACTGCCTGCCTCCTCCATAAAACGGTGGCCAGAGACCAGCAGACAGCAGCAGACAGCAGCAGCTGGACAGAACCGGGACATTGGACCATGGGCAACTGGCTGGTCAACCACTGGTTCTCGGCCGCTGTCCTGGTAAGTGTGTGGGGCTGGGGGCAGGGGTGATGCCAAGGGTTATGGGGGTTACCTGGCTCCTGGGGGCAGTGGGGATCAAGCATCCCCTCTGCTCAGCCAACATGCAACTCCCTTGGAAGTTGAGTCCTGCTACAAAACTTAAAAATGCCACCGCTTTGCCCGGATGCTTTGGCCAGGAGCCTTCCAGGTCCCTCGTGTCCCCACACGAGAGCTGGAGGCTCTGTGAGAGCCTGTGCTGGGGTGAGGAGCCCACACCACAGGGACCATCTGCCAGCTCAGTGCTGTGGCATCACTGGTGTAACGGGGCTGGCACAATGCCTGGGGATGTGTGAGGAGCTGCAAATGCTTGCAAAAAAATCTGGGTTTTTTTCAGATAGTCTTCTTATTTCCATTTTTTAAATTACTTTTAAAAATGAGCAAACAAACAAAAAAAAAGCCAAAGGCAAGGCAGAGTGGGCTGGGGAGCTCTGCAAAAATACAGTGGCTGTGAGAGAGGCTGTTGTGGGGAGCAGCAGGATCAGGCAGGGGAGAGCAGCACGGTGGGGCTGGGTGACCCAGTGCCCTGCAACATTTCCTTGTCTTCGAGGCTTCCCCAGGCAGCCCCAACCACCCTCTGGATCTGTCCTCCTGGTGGGCAGGCATTGCTTGCCTTTTGTCCTTCCTTGTGTGTGTGTGGATGATGCACAGGGATGTGAGTGACGAGACTTATTTTGCAAGACTCCCACACCCCTCCCCACCTTTGCCTCTGTGTCTCAGCCCCACGCATGCCGCTGCCATGGATGAGGAACCAGCAGGGGCTGTGCTGTAGTAGTGCCCTCCAGCTGCACCCACACCCAAGTTCTGTGGGTGAAGGGGGTCCTGGGCTGGGGTCTCTCATGAGGCTGTGGCTTTCCCCCACAGGCAGCCTGGCTGGGCATCAACATTTTCCTCTTCACCTACTATTTTCTGTTCTTCGACCGGGACGAGCGATACTTCTACACCAGAGCCATCCTTGGGGTAAGGTCTGCCCCTCAGAGCCCCCCTGGAGCAGAGTGAGGGCTGCAGGACCCCATGCCCATTCCTTGCCATGTCCTCTTCTAGCCTGACATCTCTTCTTCCCAGTCTGCAGCATGGTGTTCCTCCATGCCAGCCCCCATCTTGGTCCTTGTCCTGCTCCAAGCCAGCATCACCCCAGCCTGGCATTGCTCCCTCCCACTCCTCAGCCCCTCACTACAAGAAAGACATTGAGTTGCTGGAGTGTGTCCAGAGAAGAGCAATGAAGGTGGTGAAGGGTCTGGAGCTCAACCCTTACGAGGAGTGGCTGAGAGAATTGGGATTGTTTAGTCTAGAGAAGAGCAGGCTGAGGGGAGACCTTTTCATTCTCCACAACTACCTGAAAGGAGGTTGTACTGAAGTCAGGGGGTCACTCTCTTCTCCCGAGTAATCGATGATAGGACAAGAGGAAATGGTCTCAAGTAGCTCCAGGAGAGGTTCAGATTGGATATTAGGAAAAAATTATTTACTGAGTCAGTCAGGCACTAGAACAGGCTATCCAGGGAAGTGGTGGAGTCACCGTACCTGGAGGTGTTAAAAAAACATGGGGACATGTTTTTTCCTCAAACACTTGAGGACATGGTTTAGCTGGCTGGTGGTGTTGCATTGACAGTTGAACTCAATGGTCTTAGAGGTCTTTTCCAGCTTTAATGATTCTATAATTCTATGATTTTACGATCACTCCCTTACATTCCCCAGCCCAGAATTGCTCCACCCCAGCTCAATGTCCCTTGGCCACCTCACATCCCAGTCCCTGCACGTCACCGTGCTGGGCAGCATGGCTGTGGACACACATACCCCACCTGCAGCAGACAGCAGCCCTCACCCTTTCCCTTCTCCCCAGTCTGCCTTAGCATGGGCACGAGCATCAGCCAAGTGCCTCAACTTCAACAGCATGCTGATCCTGCTGCCTGTCTGCCGCAACCTCCTCTCCTTCCTCCGTGGGACCTGCTCGGTGAGTGCCCCATGGTGGCACAGCCAGGGCAGACATCCCCATCCCTGTTGTCCCTTTTCCCAACATTTCTGTCCCCATCCCACTGTGACACCACCGCTTCTCCCCACAGTGCTGCCGCCGGACGCTGCGGAAGCAGCTGGACCACAACCTCACCTTCCACAAGCTGGTAGCCTACGCCCTGGCCCTGCTCACAGGTATGGCCCACAGCAGGTTGGGGCATGATGTGGGGATTGGGAGGTGGGCAAATGGGTGACTGCCTGTCCCCTGTCCAGCTGTGCACACCATCGCCCACCTCTTCAACCTGGAGCGCTACAACCAGAGCCAGCAAGCCACCGACCGCAGCCTCCCTGCTGTCCTCTCCAAGATGCACCTGCAGGGCAACAAGTGGCTGAACCCCATCCATTCCAACCAGACTGTGAGTGTCAGCCCTGGCAGCCACCCTCCTCGCCACCCCCTGTCCCCTGCCTCCCTGACCCATCCTGCCACCCCTGCAGACCGTCGAGTACGTGACCTTCACCAGCATCCCTGGGCTGACAGGGGTCATCATCACGCTGGCGCTGATCCTCATGGTCACCTCCTCCACCGAGTTCATCCGCAGGAACTACTTTGAGGTCTTCTGGTACACCCACCACCTCTTCATCATCTATTTTGCTGGCCTCCTCTTCCATGGCATCGCGTAAGGCTCCTCACCACTCCCCATGGGCAGACCAGAGAGGGGCAGGGATGAAAACCCCACTGGGGCAGCCCCACAAACCCCACTGGGGCAGCCCCTGCCTGCACCTGGGGAGGGTCCAGAAGGGCTGTGGACCCCCCTGTGCCTCCCAGGACTGGTGGCACGGTCAAGCCCTGTCCAGAGGGCAGAATCCAAGCTCCAGACTCATCTCTCTCCTCCCCACAGTGGGCTGGTGCGTGGGCAGACAGAGAAGAGCATGGCAGAGGTGCACCCCCATCGCTGTGCCCTCAAACTCACACAGAGGGAGCAGAACTGCAGCCACGACTGCTGCAAAGACCCCGAGTTCGGGAGCATCCCTGCTGAGGTAAGGCCATGGTGGGACAGCTGCAGGGGGCAGAAACCCTTCTCTTGCCTTTAGTATGCTCCTGCCCTAGGTTAGCCCAGCCCAACCCTTTGCTCTCCTCCATCTCTGCAGTCCTGGAAGTGGGTCCTGGCCCCCATCCTCCTCTACATCTTTGAGCGGATCCTCCGGGTCTGGCGTTCATGGCAGAAGGTGGTTGTCACCAAGGTGGGTGGTGCAGGACCCTGTGCCTGCTGCCACATCCCTCCCTCGTAGCCACCAGTGCTGCAGCTCCTCGCCAGGGTGGCTGTGGGGGGTTGGGCAGCTGCTGTCAAAGGTCCTTGCCCAGGGACAAGTGCCCCAGGCTGGGCACTGAGCCCCATCCCTGCCCCACAGGTGGTCATGCACCCTTCCCGAGTGCTGGAGCTGCAGATGAACAAGAGGGGCTTCAGCATGGAGGTGGGGCAGTACATCTTTGTCAACTGCCCCACCATCTCCCTGCTGGAGTGGCACCCCTTCACCCTCACCTCAGCACCCGAGGAGGACTTCTTCTCCATCCACATCCGGGCAGCTGGGGACTGGACAGAGAGTCTCATTGACACCTTTCAGCAGCAGAAGCCAGAGATGCCCAGGTAGGCTGGGGAGCATGGGAATGGACCTTTCCAGGGATTTGGAGAGGGTGTACCTCTTACCCAGGCCTTCCCTTGGCCAGGATCAAGGTGGATGGCCCCTTTGGCACAGCCAGTGAAGATGTGTTCCAGTATGAGGTGGCCATGCTGGTGGGAGCAGGCATTGGAGTCACCCCCTTTGCCTCCATCCTGAAGTCCATCTGGTACAAGTTCCAGCAGGCTGACCAGACCCTCAAGACCAAGAAGGTATGGGGTGTTCCATGGGATCAGCTGTAGGTTTCTCCATGCTGGCCTTCCCAATCCTTGACAATCCTGCTCTGCTTCATCTTGAACAATGCTTCTCCTCCTCCATCCCAGATCTACTTCTACTGGCTCTGCCGGGACACTGGAGCCTTTGCCTGGTTCAATGACCTGCTTGCTTCCCTGGAGCAGAAGATGGCTGAGTCGGGCAAGGCAGACTTCCTCACCTACAGGCTCTTCCTCACCGGCTGGGACACCAGCATTGTGAGTTGCTCACAGGCAGATGTGTCTGCAAAGGGGGAAACAGGGTGGCCAATGCTCACAGGAGTGGCAGAGCAAGCACATCAACAGCTTGCAGGCAGGAAGCCCAGGAGTGGTGTTTGGTGGGCATCAGCAAGAGCTGCTCCTCCCTGGTGAGGGGCTTGAGGTGGGCTCATGAGTCCTCACCATCCCTGCTCTGCCCAGGTCAACAACGTGGCACTCCACTTTGACACTGCTACAGACACAGTGACAGGTCTCAGGCACAAAACCATCTTTGGGAGGCCCATGTGGAACAGCGAGTTTGCGGCGGTGGCTGCAGCTCACCCCAGGTGAGAGCTGGGCAGGGGGTTGGTGTGCTAGAGCTGGGGGGCACCTTCTCCTCCCTGACACCCAGCACCAGACTGGGCAGCACTGGCTTTGGGAGAGGTGTGCTCATCACCTGCAGGTTGCAGGGAACCTCCCTCCCAAAAAAAAATCTTAAATCTGTTTTCCCTGAGCCACCCACCCTGTGCTGTCTGCAGGTCAGTGGTTGGTGTGTTCCTCTGTGGGCCAGCAGCCTTGGCAAAGAGCCTGCAGAAATCTTGCCAGCAGCACTCCAGCCTGGACCCCAGGAAAGTCAAATTCTACTTCAACAAGGAGAACTTCTAAGTGGCAACTGGGCTGGGACTCCAGTGAGCTGGGGACACTGCCAGTCTCATCTCACCTCACCTCCTGTGCCAGAGCATGGCCAGGGATAAGCATCTGCACCAAAGCCAGGCATGACATGGCAAAGTGTCTTTCTCCATGAGAAACTAGGGTCAACGACTGCTGCCTTCTTGACCCAATCTACAAGGGGTCCCCACAGGGGGAAGCAGGACTGCAGCTCCACGTGGCCCACTGAGGAACCAGAGGCAGGTGCTGCAATGATGCTGCTGGAGCAGCAGGAAGCAGCAGGAGTGCCCAGCGGGCTGGGCAGAATGACAGGATGGGGATGGATGGGAGAGGGGCACACTGAGCAGGCCCTGGGGGCCAAACCTGCCTCTCTGGGATTAAAGTGTCTTTTGCATTAGACAGTCTTCCCTTTGCAATAAAAGCTTCTATGGCAACTCAAGCAGCGCGGGTGCAGGGCAGTGATAAAAGAGCTGATTCACAGCCACTCTGCTGAGCGCAGGGTGAGGCACTGCCAGGGGCTCACTGACACCCCCTGCAGTCAGTGCACCCCCTGCCAGGCACACACCAGTGCACAGACTGACCCCAAGCACGGCTCAAAGGCAAAAAATTCTGCTCAAGCACGTGCAGGGAAGAAGGGAAAACCCACCCTCTGGGAGCAGGTTGGTGTGGTAAGTGATACAGCAATTGGATACACAGCCCTTCCCACCTGGCTGGCAGGCACGGAAAAAAGAGCCCTTCCCCTGCACCCTTGTGAGCAGCACAAAATGTAAGATATCCCACGAGTAGTTCTTGGCCTGGTGCTGGGGAGATGGGAGGAAGGCAAGTGGCCAGGGCCAGCCTGGAACCAAGCCAGAACCTGACAGTCCTGCTCTGGCCTCCACAAGAGACCAAAAAAGGTAGTGGAGACATGGCTTTACCCAAACCCTCCTTCTGATTTATTTCAAACATCATAAAATATACACACAGGAAAAAAAAAAAAAAAAAAAAAAAAAAAAAAAAAACAGGGAGAGGAAGAGAAATCTCTCTCCCAAAACCACAGCATCAGCTCAGGACACCAGGAAGCAGCTGCCATGGAGCGTCACCTCTGTCCAGGGGGACAGCACCTCTGCCACGTGCCTGTGAGAAGGGAGGGAGAAGTGTGAGCCCCATCCTGAGCAGCTCTCCCCACTTACTGAAGGGAAGCAGGCACGGGCTGGGTGAGGATATCACCTCTCAGGGTGCCCCCGTGGACTTCTGGATCTGCTCCTTCAGAATGAGGATGCTCTGGCGCTGGTCCGGGGGCAGCATGGCGATCTGGTCTGCTGTCAGCTGCAGGACCTGCATGATCAGGGCTGCCTGTGGGGAGAGGAGGGACTCAGAGACATGCCCTGCCAGAGCAGCCATGTGTCACTGGAGTCAGGAAGGGGCTGTGGGTAAGGAAGGCAGAGAGGAAGTGCTGCTCCTGGTGTCTCATCCTTTTCCACTTTTTCTTCTCACCTTCTCGTGATCCTGAGGGGTGACTTGGCTCTGTCCAGGACTAAAGCCTCCAGGCTGACCAGCTCCTTGGACCCCTGCCCCAGGAATGCCTCCTGCCTGCATGCCTGCCCCTGCCATGTTAGGAACCTGTGGGCATGAGAGAGGGGGGTGAGGACCAAGGGTTCTCTGGACTCAGCTGTACAACTGCAGGAATGTAAAGCAGATGATCAGATGGATATCCACACAGCCAGCCTGAAGATGCCTGAACATGAAGAGAGCCAGGCCACTGGGTGTTTGCCATGTTCTCATCTCCCTTCAGCTCCTACACACTTCCCTGCACATCAGGAAGAGGCAGAGAGAGGCCCATGCCATGTGTTGTCCCCTCCAGATGGGCAGTGCCTGATGGGATGGGGTGAATGAGCCAAACCCCTCAGAGAGCCACTGCCCCAGGCCTTGTGCTTCCCAGAAGCACTGCCGAGGGACAACCTCCCCTCTCCAGCTGCTGCAGGGAATGATCACACCCCCCCCACCCTACAAGACACTGTCAGTGCCCAACCAACCAGCCAAGCAGACATTGTTTGTACCTGGCGGGGCCCCTGCGGGCCACTGGCTCCCATGCTAAGTGGCCCAGGACCCTGAATCCCACCAGGCATGGGGCCACGTGGGGTGGGACCAGGCCCTCGAGGCTCCAGGCCCCGGGGCTCCATGACCCTGGCCTCCATGGCCCTGGCTTCCAGCACCCGTGGCTCCAGGACCCGCGCCTCCAGGGCCCGTGCCTCCAAGGCTCGTGCTTCCAAGACCCGGGGCTCCAATCCTCGTGGCTCCAATCCTCGTGGCTCCAGCCCTCGGGGATCTCTTCCAACTGCAGAGGAAAGACAAGGTAAGCTGCTGAAGGGAGCAGCACTGCAGGGAGGGGGCGTTGGGAGCGAGCCCGCTGCCTCCTTTGCCTGGGGGCTAGCAAATGCCTGGAAGGTGCAGGGCTGGGGGCAGAGGGGACATGCCTGGAGAAAGTCCTTGCCCTGTGGAACTGTCCCTCCTTGCCCTGGGGTCAGTTGTTTCACTGCTGAAACCCCCTTCCTACATCTGACGTCGGGGCAGCGGGCTCCACTCTGACTTCTGGTCTGTGTGCTTTAAGCCACCCATTAATTCATGCCCCCTCTCTCACCTCGAGCATCCATCAAGGGCCCCCGCGGCT
This sequence comes from Florisuga fusca, assembly GCA_038090715.1. Classification (NCBI taxonomy): domain Eukaryota; kingdom Metazoa; phylum Chordata; class Aves; order Apodiformes; family Trochilidae; genus Florisuga; species Florisuga fusca. The sequence goes on along the minus strand of JAAWXA010000017.1, from coordinate 6,182,695 downwards.
CTCCCATCAGTGGTCGGGGTTCTCCCATGGGTCCCCCCCTCATCTCGTGGGGGGGGCCACGGCTGTCATGACCAGGCATATGGTGCATAGGGGCTCCCTGGTGGGGCGGCCCAAGGTAACCTCTGACGCAGAGAGACGAGGAGAGCAAAGCAGGAGGAGGAGAAAAAGCGAGAGAGTGTGAATCAGACGCTGGCTTGGCACGGTCTGGGCAGAGCGCTGGGATTGCCCCCAAAGGCAGCTGCAGGGCAGGAGGGTGAGGCTGGCACAGGGATGGGTGCTGTCAGGCCCATGCCACAGGGCTGCTGCCATCACCCTGGGGATGCCCCGTCCCCAGGGAAACGGGCTGACCCCCACAGTCAGCAGCTCACAGACAGAGCCCAACCAGGCAGCGGTGACTCCCGGAAGGCTGGTGCCATCCCTGTCCTCAGTGAGAGGTCACCCTTGGGCAAGGGACAGTGCCAAAGGCTCCTCTCCTTCCCTCTCCCCTCACCTGGGTTCCACTTCTCCAGTGACTGAGAGCAGGGTCCCTCCACGAGGGTCATTCGGGGCATCTCCCAAAAGGCCTCGGGGCGGCGGGCCACTAGCAGGTAGAGGTCCACGCTGCATAGGGGCCCTCGGGTCTGGCATGGGCACTGCCAGGGAGACACACAAGAGCTTGTGAGGATCTGCATGACCAGTGCTGTGCTGAGACTGTCCCCCGGGGCTCTGGGGCACCCTCCTCGGCGTGCAGGAGGGTGGGCTGTGCTGACCACCAAGGGGGCAGCCCCTCACACCCCAAGCACCTTCCCTGGCTGCTGGCTTCAGCCCTCTCTTTCCCTCTCTGGATCTACCTCGGGCTCCTCACAGCACCAGGTGGACAAACCAAACGTGGGTGCCTCCTAGGGTGGTCACTGCAAGCACTGGCATCAACACCCTGCTGACACGGGGCCAGGAGTGTGACCTGTGACCAAGGAGTGTGACCAAGCAAGACCTGGAAAGTTCCTGATAGTGAGGGGTCAGATGGGGGCTGGATCCTAGGCAAAAGCCTTCTTCTTTTTCACCGGCGGCTCTGGGCCTAGTGCTAACTTATTCTTAACACCCTGCTGACACGGGGCCAGGAGCAAAGCAAGACCTGGAAAGTTTCTGATAGTGAGGGGTCAGATGGGGGCTGGATCCTAGGCAAAAGCCTTCTTCTTTTTCTCCGGCGGCTCTGGGCCTAGTGCTAACTTATTCTTTCTTTCCTCTGGAGGAAACCCTGCCTCCTCCTAACCCTGCCAGGCTACACACAGAGTGACAGATGAGTTCCCAGGGGACCCTGAGTGCAGCAGGGTGAAAGCTGCTCTCTGCACACTCCACAACGAGCTCCACGGGAGGAGGGAGCTGGCGGGTGCTGGGATACCTTGAACGCGTTCGATAGACGCAGGCCTGGCAGGTCCCACGGGCGAGAGCTGCAGGTTCCCTGGGCAAGCAGCAGGAAAAGAGGGAGAAGAGCAGACACGTAAATAGTGTATGCACACATGCACCCAGCCTCGGGGACATTGCTGCCTTCAGAGTCACCTCTGCTCCCCAAAGTCCCCTGGAAAACCTACAGAGAAGACGCCGCATGCTGCAGATCTGGATTTTATCAACCGACCCCTTCTGGCAACGGCACCTCTGTCACCAGAGGGGTGACAAGCAGCTTGGCACTGCCCTTCCCTTGCTGGGCACGTGAACATGCAGGGCAGGAGGATGTCCTGCTGAGAGAATCAGCATTCTGTGGGGTGACACTGTGCCAGCCTCTGCTTCTGCTCCTGCCCGCAGCTGCCCGCGGCACTCCCCGGTGCCAGCTTCTCTCTGCTCACCAAAACCTTCCAAGAAGGTGCCAAGAATGACCCGGCTGCCCACCCCAAAAAATAAACGGGTGTCAGCTGCCCCTCAGACCAGAGGATCTCAGAACAGGTCAGCCACGTTCCTGAAACAAGGCCTGCAGTACCAGGTGGCTGGGGTGTCAGCTGCCTGCTCGCTTTGTTCCTGGGGGGACCAGGAGGGGGAGTCGGGGCTGCGGTAACCCTGGCACGGCTGATCGGGGCCATGCAAGGTGGGAACCGAAGGGAAGGTGGCTCAGCCGGGCCGTACAGACCGTGCCTGCGGAGGGAAGCCAAGCCATCACTCGCCGGGAAATCCCCTGCCAAGCCTCGCACTCACTGCCGCAAGCACAAGCGAAGGGGCAGCTCCCTCTGCTGGGCACAGCGCAGGGGACGAGGGCAGCACAAGCCCCCAGCGTTCAGGCAGCGAAGGAGCAGGACAGGGATGAGAGAAGAGCAAGCTCTGCCTGCCCGGCCGCACAAGCGCAGGGACAGACAGGCTGAGACAGAGAGAGAGAGAGAGAGAGAGAGAGAGAGAAAACACAGGCACGACCCGCTCGGTGGGGCTACGCGGGGACCCGCAGCTCTCCCGGCTCCAGGGGCAGCTCTCCTGGCCCCAGGGCACCTCTGCACAACACGGTGGGAGCAAACTGGTGGGTGGGCTGGGGCCCAGGGAGCAGGAGAGCTGCTACCACAGCCTCACGCCTAAGCGAAAAAACCTGGGAAGAGCTGAGAGCTGCCAGAGCTGCCCCAGATCCAGGGATAAGGCTGCAGGTAGCTGGCAGGGGCTTGGTGCAAAACCCGTGGCCTGGGCCTCTGTTGGAGCAAGGCACAAGGGACACACAGCATGATCCATGTCTGGTTTACCTTGTCCACGCTCCAAGGGGACGGGCCCTCCGCCCGGCATCCCAACCTGGGGCTGCATCCCACCTGAGAGGGAACAGGCAGAGAGATCAGATCCCTCCCTGGCTGTTCCCTCACCACTGCAGCCAGATTCCTTCAGCCCCAAACCCCTGCCACTCCTCTGCAGCACCCAGAGGTTTATTTTTGTGATGCTGGTTCCCCGTGGAGATGAGCCAAACATCCCTGAGGTGACACTGGCACCAACCACAGCCATGTCACGAGGCACTGGGACAACATCTGCTGCCACTGGTGATGGGGAAGGTGGAGGGGGAGCCTGTCAGCAGCACCCACGTGCCCAGGGTTCAGGCAAGCCCCAAGCACTCACCTCCTGGAGCCATGGGGCCGGGTCCAGGGCCCTGCACAGGGGCTGCCATCTGTCCAGGGGCTGGCACTCCCCCCTGCATGGGTGGCTGCATCAGGGGGGGAGCTCCATTCACGTGCATCCCACCCTACAAGGAGAGAAAGCAGAGCTCAGGGCAGCCCCCACACCCTCACACAGGCCCCAGCTGGGGGAGAGGGAGCTGGCAGTGCTCATCTCTCCCTTGCACAGCACGTCTGCTGTGTATAGGGTCTTACTATGGTCTGTGGTTGGGATGAAGGGGTATTCTGTGGGTTCAGCTGGGCGTTTGGCCCTGGCCCAGGCCCTGGTCCTGGTCCTGGCACTGGCTGCTGGTTGCCTGGGATCAGAGGAGGGACACTGGTCTGACGATGCAGGATTTTCTAGGGACAGAAGGAGAAAAGTGTCCTTTGTCAGGTCCCCCTCCACAACAGGCTACCCCTGATATTCTACTGAGCTGGAGGAGGCCAGCAAGGGACAAACCAGGGCAATCTCTGGGTCGACGATCCTCATGACCACCTGGGCCTGCAGCAGGGCATAAGCCAGCTGGGGGTTCTGCAGCAGCATGTTCCTGGCTTCCTGGGGGCTGTTCTGGACACACAACTGAGAAGACACAGAGAGAGGTCAGAGCTCTAGCAAAAGGCTGCGAGGGCATGGGCAGTGGTGGTGGAAGCTGTGCAGGGAGCAGAGCCCTCTGCTTCACTCACCTTCATCTGCTTCATCAGCTCAAACATCTGCTCGGGGGGCAGGCTGGCTACTGCCCTGCTGATGGACTCGGGGGCATCTTCAGGATTGACAGGGTCCCCATAGGGTGACTCTATGATGGGTGCACCCGTGCCCAAGCCTGCAACAGAGTTTGTGACCTCGTACAGCAAAGCCAAGTGTGTTTAATGAGCTCACCAGAAGAGAAGCACCAGACCCCAGCACTGAGGGAAAGGGGTGGTGGGAGAACACCCGGGGGAGAAAACACAGAGCTGAGCCCCCTGCATCCTTCTGCAAAATTACAAACACAGCACTGCTTGGAGCAGGTCAGCCCTCAGAGGTCTCCTCCCAGACAGCTTTGCAGAGGCTGAGGAGGTCTGTCCCAGCATGACACCAGTGCCTTTTCCACCCCAAAGCTCCAGACTCACTCTTCAGCTCCTCCTTGTTCTTCTCGCTGGCGGCGTTGTCGACGCGCAGGGCCCTCCCGCTGAACTCCCTCCCATTCAGGTTCCTCATGGCACTCAGGGCTGTCTCCTGGTCTTGGTACTCACAGAAGCCATAGCCTTTTGGCTTTCCTGTCTCCCTGTCGTACACCAGCCTGCACCAGGAGGAGAGAACCAGCACTGCTGAGGGCAGGGAGGGCACCTGTGTGGTGGCCACGGCTCAGGAGGGGGCTATGGGGGGTTCAGCCAACAGCAGAGCTGGGAAGCTGGCAGTCAGAAGCAGATCAAGGTTTGCAACGGTTGGCCCTAAGCCAGAGCCAAAAGGCCTCCTGGATCCAGGTGCTTTTAGAGCTCCCGTGTCCTGCAAGACACCAGCACTCACGCTGTGCTTTCCCCGACCCCACAAAGGCAGCTGCTGGGGGCACAGGGTTAGAGTGGCTGCTCCTCGAGCACCCAGACCTCTCACTGAGAGGTGTCACACCAAGGAAACAGCCCTGCAGAACCCCTGCTCAGGACCTGTGGACTCCAACCAGGGCAGCAGCCTCCAGCCCAGGGAGCTGTGCTCACACCCATCCTGCCCTCACACTCCACATCTCCAGTGCCTGCACCCTCAGCACACCTCCCACCACCCCAGAAACCCCCCCGCCAGGAGCCACATTACCCCGCGTTGCTTTGCTCCTGCCCGGGAGCTCTGCACGGCCCGGTCCGGCCCGCAAAGCCTCCTCTCTCCCGCAGTGGGGAATATCCCGTACGAAGCCACAGAGGAGCAGCTGAAGGACATTTTCTCCGAGGTCGGGCCCGTGGTCAGCTTTAGGTGAGAATGGCTCCCCGGGGCA
>JAAWXA010000017.1:6159019-6172430 GCA_038090715.1 Florisuga fusca | reverse complement strand
GGAAGGGCGGCGGGCGGGGTGCGGGCCCCGGGGCGGCGGCACCGGCCCGACGGCGTCTCGGGCAACGGGGATCCGGGCGGGGGAAGGAAGCCTGTCCTGCCGCGGCGTGCAGAGAGGGGGTCCCGGGCAGCGCCGGGCTAGTGCGGGGGGCGAGCCCGGACCGGGGCTGGCTCGCTCCTAGCACGGATCCGTCCGGCTACCTGCTGGCCAGGGCGAGCGGTGACGGGCGGAGCGATGTCGGAGGCCGTGGACCTGTCCTTCCTGTCGGAGGCGGAGAGGGAGCTGATCCTGCAGGTCCTGCAGCGCGACGAGGAGCTCCGCAAAGCAGAAGAGAGGAGGATCAGGTTAGGACTCGGCCGGGCTGGATGCTGGTGTTGCCGCTTCGCCCTAGAAGCGGCCGGAGGTGATGTGGGTGCAGGAGGTGGGGTCCCGGGGTGGTTCTGACTGTTGTTGGACCCCGAGCAGGCGCTTGAAGAACGAGCTGCTGGAGATCCGGCGCAAGGGAGCCAAGCGGGGCAGCCAGCGGTACAGCGAGCGGACCTGCGCCCGCTGCCAGCAGAGCCTGGGCCGGGTCAGCCCCAAGGGCAACACCTGCAGGGGCTGCAACCACCTGGTGTGCCGGGACTGCCGCTGCTACAGCCCCAACAGCTCCTGGCGCTGCAAAGTCTGCACCAAGGAGGCGTGAGTGACAAGTGGCAGGGACCTTTGATATGTCCCCTTCCTCCTCCCGGTCACCCCAGCTGGAAGCCCTATGGCCAACCTCTCCTAGCCCAGGTGGCTTTCTCCAGCACAGGGCAGCTGCCTCTGTTGTCATCTCCCAGGATGGGCACCCGTGGGTTGGGTGATGGAGGACTGGGTCGTACCCCACTCTTGGGTCTCATTCATGCCCTTCCTGCTCCTTTTCTTCCCTCACCTGACTCCAGCATACCCCCATGGCCCTCATGCAGCTTCAGGCATCTCATGTTTCCTCCCTCTCAGCCTCTCCTCTCCTGCAAATCCCTTTTTGCTCCCATGTTGGTTGGGGATGTGGCTGCATCATCTCGGCCGAATACACCATGGTGTATCTGTGCTCGCCGTGGCCCTGGGGCACAGGGAGCAGCCCCCCACTGCCCCTGACTCCCCTCCATTGCCCCCTTGCCCTGCAGTGAGCTGAAGAAGACGACAGGTGACTGGTTCTATGACCAGAGGGTGAACCGCTTTGCCAACCGGCTGGGCAGTGACATGGTGCGGCTGTCCCTGCGGCACAGGACAGCAGGTGGGGCTGCCACACCAATGCCTTCTCCCACAGCCTGGCCTCCCCCCCGGGATGTCCCAGCTTCCCCTGGTGTGCCTCTGCCTCATCTGGAGTTGACCGGGAGCAGCTCCTGGTGCAGGCAGTGGGTGTGGAGCTGTGGTCCTCCTGATGCCTCTCTCCTAGCCAGCAAAAGAGAGACCGTGGGACAAACCCTTCTCCAGAAAGCCCAGCTCTGCGAGCCCAAAAGGTCCCCTGCAGGCCAGCAGCAGAGCCCCCCAGCACCCCGGGAGGAGGCCAGGTGAGGATCCCTGCCATCTTCCCTGGTCTGGGCACCAGCCCTCATTTTCTGCAGGGATGGGAGGGGTGCTGCCACCCTGCTTGGATCGCTGATGATGCAGAGTATCACTCTCAGACCAGCCTCCTTGCCAAACAGGGTATACCTGTGGTTTTGTTTGTCTGCAGTTTGTTTCCAGATGCTTCAGACCCTCGGGATGGCAAAAGTGACACCGAGTCCATGGAAAACATGAGCCTGGATGGCTGCAGATCTAGTCCTGGTGGTGTGATGGGCAGGTGAGGGGCTTCCTGTGTGGAGCCTTGGGCAGGTCATGCATGGCCAGGCAGAGGGTGAGGACCTTTGTTTGCAGAGTGTTTTTCTCTGTTCAACTTCTTGGCTTAGTGAGGGTGAGCTGGATCCTCTGGCTGGACTGAGACCTGGTCCTGGGTAGGCTGAGGTTGCTTCAAGGTGCTTGTGAGGAGAGAAGCTCTTCCCAGACAGCTGTTTGGCCTGGGACAGACCTTTCTGTGTCCTCTGCAGGAGTAACTCCCTGGAGAGAGCTGCCTCTCTCAAAGATGCAAAGCTGGTTGCTGTGCCAGTGGGACCCACTGCCTCCAGCCTCACCCTCCCCCTCTACTCCAAAAATACCTTCTCTGATGGACAGGTACGTGCCACTGCTCTGTTGGCTCAGCCCTGTCCTGGGGTGCAGAGCTGGGAGACATGGGGGGTGTCTGCCCTGCCCTGAAGGGACCCTTCTTCCCCAGGATGCCACCACAGGGGCCCGTGGCAGCGCCTTGGTCAATGAGAATGAAACAATATTCAAGAAGAATCCCCGGCGGGTGGCAAGGCCTGTGGGTGAGAGCTGTGTGGGGTGCAGGGGGGGGTTTGGGTGCCAAGAGGGCAGGTGGTTTGTGGCCTCTTCTCCCTGGGCTGTGGTGGGTTTTGGTGGAGATGGGAGAAGCTGGAGCAGCCTCTTGAAGTGAGGCAGCAGCAGGGCTTTGCTCATTTTACACCATTCCACTATCTCTCCTGCAGACTACACCAAGTCAGTGATTGACCTGCGCCCAGAGGACTTTGTAGAGGAAGGTGGCTCCTTGGGGGACAGGAGCAAGTCGGTCCCTGGCCTCAACATGGAGCTGGTGAGACCCACGGCTGTTATGGAGCCAGCTGCCAGGTGGAGGAGTGGTTGCCTGGCCAGCTGTGTCCTGCTGCTCCCCACACAGGTGACTTGTCTCTCTCTCCTGGCAGGAGGAGGAGGAGGAGGACATTGATAACTTGGTGGAGATCCATCGGCAGAGGGTGGCCCGGGGCAGCATGCGCAGTGGCACCTCCTCGGTGAGTCCCTGTGGCTGTGCTCTGCAGGAAGAAATGATGGAGAAAGGCAGTGCTGAGAGATCGGGTGGGTGGGAGGCAGGGTGGGCACCACCTGGGCTGTGAAGGCAAGAACTGGGAGCCTGGGGGCTTCCTCCCTTTGGTGGGAATTGATAAACAGAGAGCCAGCTCTCTTCAGGGAACCTGAAGAGTGGGNAGGTCTGGGGTTATTCTCAGGGGGAGGGGGGGGTGCTAAGGGAGTGGTAGGGGTTAGTTGTGGGGAGACCATGGTGAAATGCTGCTTGTTCCTCCCTCCAGGTACGTGAAGACCTACCTCCTGCCCGACAAGTCCCGGCAAGGCAAGCGCAAGACAACCATCAAACGCAACACCATCAACCCCCTCTACAACGAGCTGCTGAAGGTGAGTGGGGATGGGCTGGGTTGGGCTCCAAATCTACAGGCTCCAAATCCTGAGGTGTGGGCTCTGCAGAGGACCTGTGTCCAGACATTGCACCCTGAAAGCTGGAAAAAACCCACCCCCAGGCTGGGTCACTGCTCTGATGGTGGCTGTGGTGTCAAGCACCGGGTGCCATGGTGGGGTGGAGGCACAGCTGCAGATGTGGATGTGTCCTGGCTCCTGTGGCATTCCCCAAAGCCCCAGGGGCCTTCTACTTAACCCTGGACACTGCTTTCCTGTGGTGAAGGCTTCTAAGTGATTGCTGGCAGGTTACAGTGGTGGGAGGGCAGAGGCAGAGATAAAGCAGTTCTGGGCCCTGGGGCAGAAGCACTTGGCACAGCCCAGTGGCCACCACAGGGTGGTGGGAAGGGCTGGCTCCATCCCTGAGCCTGGCAGCACATCACTGAGGCCAAGCATTCTGGGCAAGAGGAAAGTGGAAGTTGGGGTTGGGTTTCCAGGCTCCCACAGCTTCAGGTCTGAGGTCTCCCACTGACCACCTGAGGCTTGGTGGGCTGGCAGAGCTTTGCTTTGGTGAGGTGGCCAGATGCTGTGAGTCCTGGTCCTGGCACTGCACAAGCTCTGAGTACCACTTGCCTGGAGGGATGGGCTCCTGGACTGTAAGTCTCAGTAAGCTTGGAAAGGAAGACAGACAGTCACCTGTGTGTGTCCATTTCTCCTCCAACCTGTCTCCTCTCCCGCTGGAGAACTGTGGCTGATGGTGTACCCCAAGCCTGGCAGTGCTTGCTCACTGGTGGTTTTCCTCTCTCTTTCCTAGTACGAGATCAGCAAACCCCTCCTGCTTGCCAGGACGCTGCAGTTCTCGGTCTGGCACTACGATCGCTTTGGCCGAAACACATTCCTGGGGGAGGTGGAGGTCCCACTGGATGCCAGGAACTTCGAGAGCCACCTGGAGGAGTTTCTGCCGCTTCATGGCAAGGTGCTGGCCCAGTTACTCCATCCCTGCTGCCCACAGCAGTCTCCACTGACTGTTCCTGTCCCAGGGGGTGACCCTCTCTGGGAAAGGGGTGCAGAGATCTCTGCTGAGATCTGCTGAGATGGCTTTCCCCAGAGCAAATCTTGGAGAAACTGAGACCCCAGAGCAGACGGGGCCAAGTAATATTTCCCTTCTGCTTGACTGATTGAAGAGCTTCATGCTCTTCCCAGCTCCCTGTCCTATCCATGAGGAATTAGAGCCAACTTCAGGGAAACAAATGTGGAGGTATTGTCTGGGACATCCTTCTGCTGGCTGCACAGGGCCTTTGTGCAGCTCGATGGCAATAGCAGATGCTGCTGCTGGATGTGAGAGTCTGGTTCTCTTGACTAGCTTGAACTCTGAGCTCAGCTTTTGGGATTGCTGGGGCTCCAGCAGTTCATGGAAACCCCTAAATAGGGTTTCCTATGGAAGGTGGTTGAGTCAAAATAGGAAACCAGAGGGTTCCCAAAGGAGTTGGTCTGAGTTGGACCTGATAATGCCGGAGAGGGTCTGCAGGCAGTTGTGTTGGCCAAACCACCTCTAGGAGAAGCCAAGCCCTTTGGGAAGGTGCTGCTTGCAGACCAGGACATCACTGTGTCTGCTCTGGCCTCCCTGCCAGTGTCTGATGATCTTTGCCTCTTTGCAGATTGGGGCTGATGCTGCTGGTCTCCTCCAGTACAAAGGGGAGCTGGTTGTCTCCATGAAGTACATCCCATCTTCCAAGCACCCCGGGGCTGGGAATGGCAGGAAGGGTGAGTGTTGGAGCTGCAGGCTCTCTCTGTAGCCTGGGAGATCTGCTGGTGGCCAGGCAGCTGGGTCTGGCTGGATTTCTGGGGTGGTGCCCCTACAGCCTTCTCTGCAAAGCCTGCAGCCTGCTGGCTTGGGGCTCAGCCTGGCTGAGTTATCCCAGTGCTTTCCTGGGAATGGACCAGGCTGGACCACCAGGCCCTCTATGGAGCAATTGTCTACCATGGCCTCAGCAGGTGAGGCCAGGATGGGAGAAGGCAGGAGGAGATACTAGTTGGGCATCTGTACTTGCCTCTCCAATGCAGGCTCTTCAGCAGGGCCTTTGCAGAAGCCAACAGTGCTGGAAATTAGGGTTGATGAATTTTTGCTATATTGGTTTTTCCCCAGGCAAAGCAGGGGAAGGTGGTGAGCTCCAAGTCTGGATCAAAGAAGCCAAGAACCTCACAGCTGCCAAATCTGGAGGGACATCAGACAGCTTTGTCAAAGGGTGAGTGTGGGTCCTGGGTGGGGGGGAAATGAAGGTCTTGTCCTCCCTGACTGCATCCTAGAGCTGCCTTAGGGAGAGAGATGGTCTCTGTAGCTGCCCCATGCTGCCTGCATTGGTACCCTGAAAGTCACCATCTGCCCACCTTTGCCTGGAGACAAGATATTCCTGGTAGCAAACACTTTTAGGGTTTTGCTAGCTGAGAGGTCACAGTGGGAGACCTTGTACAGGGCATGGCTCCAGCTGCCAATCCGAATTATCTTCCCAGAGGTCACCAAGCCCCTGGGCAGTGTGGCTGGGGATGAGCAGGCTCTGTTCCTTGCCTTCTCCCCTCCTGTGACCACCTGGAGTCTACTGAGCAGCTTTTCAGGAGTTGGTGCAGAGCCCCAGCCCCTTGCAGAGATCATTGTGGCTCTTCTTGGGCTATGACAGGGCTATGATAGGGAAGGTAGGTGGGCTGCAGACCAAGTCCTGGGGTACTGAGGTGCCTTTGGACCAGAAGGCAGTTGCATACTGCTTCCCCCAGCTACCTCCTGCCACACAAAAACAAAGCCTCCAAGAGGAAGACCCCAGTGGTGAAGAAGACCCTGAACCCTCATTACAACCACACCTTTGTGTACAATGGCATCAACCCCGAGGACCTGCAGCATATCTGCTTGGAGCTGACAGTCTGGGACCGGGAGCCACTCTCCAGCAATGACTTCCTCGGGGGTGTCCGACTAGGGGTGGGCAATGGTGAGGAGCCTGGGGGTCCCATCAAACCCTGGGGACAGGCAGCCTTTCTTGGTGCTGCCTCACTGCGGGCAGGAGGCTGCTCTGGCAGTAACTCCTGCCCACATCTACCCTTTCTCCCAGGTATGAGCAAGGGGGAGGCTGTGGACTGGATGGACTCCATGGGTGAGGAGCTGAACCTGTGGCAGAAGATGTGCCAGTACCCAGGCTCATGGGCAGAGGGGACTCTCCAGCTCCGCTCCACCATGGCCAAGTTGAGGCCATAGGCTGTGGCACCAGCAGTGGGACTTGGCCAAGGGCTGACACCACTGCTAGGGAGCCACACTCACTGCATGGCTGGCAAACGGGGTTGTTCTCTTTGCTTATACTTTAATAAACATGATCTTCTCTAAACAGGCTTGGGCAGAAAGTCTTCTTGGCCTAGCTCTGTTTAAAGGCTTTTCCTTTTGTCTTGGGCTTTGCAACAAATTTCAGGCTGAACTGGAGTCATTGTGGACCCTCCCTTCTTCACCCCCTCCAGGCAAAATGCTTAGAAATGTGGTTGGGTTTTTTTCTTCTTTCCATTCTTCTTCCTCCCACCCCCTCTGTGTCACAGCCTGTTCCCTCCTCGGCTTTCCCACTCTCCTGCAGGATGCTGCCAGCTCCAGGCATGGGGCAGCAGAGCACAGCCCATCCCTGGCTCTGGGGCTGGGATGGAGCCATGCTGGGACAACGTGGGGGTGGTGGTCCCCAGGAAGGATGGGTTTCCCGGGCCTCTTTGCAACACACCTTCTGCCAGCACTGACTTTTATACAAATTTCTTTAATTTGAGTTAATATTCTACTGCCAAAACAGATCCCAGGAAGGGTTGCCCCATAGCTGGTGGAAGGGGAGGTGAAGGGTAGGGTGGGGAGGGTGAGCTCTCGGGGTGGGCTGTTCACTGGCTGTTTGCTTTTACTAAAGGCTTTCTGGCAGCTGGGGCAGGGCCCTGGCACCTCAGCAGAACCCTGGCAGCAGTGCCAGGGTAGGAGGGAGTGGGTTCAGGTTGTGCAAGGGGTGAGGATGGCTGCAGGGAGGGTGAAGCTGCTACATTAGAGGCTGTCGTCCTGCCTGCCACGTCCTCTCTGCTCTCCTCTTGTCTCCCCAGGGTCTGAATCCCTGTCTCCCCCCTGCCCTGGGGTCTGGCAGAGACACTCCTGTGGCTCCTGCTGTGATCCTGTCTGGGCTGAGCCATCCCACCCCACACCTGGAGACCGCTCCTGGCTGCTGGGTAGCGGGGACACATGGTCCCTGTCCCCACCCCTGCTTCCCCCTCTGTGCCAGAGGGGCTGGAGTGGGGCTCCCCTTCCCCTGGGTGTCCTCAGCTCCCTGGTCCTCCTCTATGGTGGGCGACTAGAAAAGCAGCAAGGAAGGTGTCCATTGGGAGGTTGGTGGTGGCAGAGGGAGGGGGGGGTCTCCCCGGCACTGCCTCACTCGCAGGGGTCCCCACTCTGCTCCCGCCGTGCTGCCTCCCGCTCCCCCAGCAGCTGGGTGTCGATGAAGGTGAAGAGCTCGTCGGGGTTGATGGGGGAGATGTAGCGCTCCCGGTCGGTGCCCGCCTTGTCCAGCAGCACCGCGTTGAAGTGGGCACGGGTGAGGTGCAGGAACTGCCTGAGGGTGCAGAGGGAAGCTGCTGGGGGGGCTGCAGGTTGGGGCTGAGCCTGCCCGTCCCATGCAGCCGTGCTCAGGTCCTCCTGAGGTAGTGGCTCCCATCTCTTCCTCAGGAGAGGTCTGGGGGTGCTCTATTTGGATGTGCTGGGGGTGTCTCCACAAGCCCCCCTGATGCAGCCCTTCTGATGTCCATGAACCCAGCTACAACCTCATGCTTTGCCATCCCCATCCCCGGTACCCTGGACCCCCTGTCCCCCCTACCTGAGTTCCTCAATGATGCTAAGGGACAGCTGGTGCTCCCTGATGCGTCCCACCTCGCGTGGTGGCTGCCCCACCAGCTCAACGATGGTGACATGACGCAGATCCAGCCCGCAGGCAGTTTGCTGGGAGGAGAGGAGGGGGTGAGAGGGTGCTGGGGCTACAGGGAGGGGGATGGTGGGAGGGAGGGTCTCCTCACCTGCAGCATGGACATCTGCATCTTGTAGTAGCGGTTAGAGGGGTCAGGGGCCGAGATGACAAGGAGGCGGCGTTTCCCGTGGAACTGATCCAGCAGGCTGGCAGCTGAGTTCACAGCTGTGTTGATCCGCATGGCTGGGGCAGGAGGCAAGAGCATGGAGGAATGATGTTTTGACACCCTCCCCCCACCCCTTCCCCACCCCTCGTCCCTGCTGGGAAGCATCTCCCCAAGCAGGGGGCATCACTGCTGGCAGGTCCTTCGCCCCTTGCCTTGCACCACTCACCTGCACAGAGGGGCTGGGAGCCTGTCCACTGCTGGGTGGACTGGCAGACCCTCAGGGAGGTGCCCTGGAGCTCGTAGCCCCCCTCACACAGGTACTCGCAGGTGGCACCGTAGTTGTTGCCATCAGAGGTGCAGGACAAGTGGCCATTCTGTGGGGGCTTCAGGACAGGGCAGCGCCTCACTGCGAAGGGGGAGGGCTGGCTGAGGGCTGGGGGTGATGGGACCCGGCCCCAGCTGTGGGGTGCGGGTCCAGGAGCAGGGGGAAGGGCAGCCAGCAGCCCCTGAGGAGCTCAATTCACCTTGGACACGGATGCTGAACTTGCAGCTGGCTCGGTTGTAGGCCTGGTCGTGGGCAGTGTAGCGGATCACATGCTCCCCCTCAGGGAATTCGGAGCCGGGCTCCGGGCCCCGCAGCAACACCCTGCACCCAGCAGATGGGTTTCTGCATCAGGGTCCCAGGAGGAGACACCTAGTGCCATCCCCAGCCCTTGCCAGTGGTGCCCACAGCACTTCTGCCCCCACCTTTTGATGACACCATCAGCAGAGTCCCTCACACGAGGTGGGTCCCAGTAGATGGTGGCAGTCAGCTTGCCCGGCTCAGCTATCCGCTCCCGGGAGTCTGGGCAGCGGATCTTGGGAGGCTCCATATCTGCTCGTAAGGAAGAGAGGGAATTGGGGAAGCTGCTGGAGCTGGGCCCTGGCACTCAGCCCCCTCCACAACCCCTCCCAAGGGATGCTGAACACAGCCTGGGCACCCTGGAGCCAGCAATGCCAACACCCCTGACTGACATGCCCTGCACCAGCCCCTGCTTTGGGGCTCCCAGCACCTCTGGGAGCAGCAGAACAGGGGTCCCAGGGCTGGGAGCTGTCACCATCTGGCAATGCAGGGTCAGGCATGGGGGCAATACTTGCCAGCACCCCAAGGATGGAGGGTGGCCTGCCCTCGTGTGCCCCAGCAGCGTGGGGGGAGAATTTACCTACACAGATTGGGTCGCTGCCGCTCCAGCGCCCATCTTCCATGCAGATACGTCTCCGGTCACCCTCCAGCTGGTATCCAGGCAGGCAGGTGTAGTCACAGCGGGAATCCATCTGCATGCCATCCGAGCAGACATAGTAGCCCTGAAGCACCGCCGGCAGCACATGGCACCGGATTTCTGGGATGGAGAGAGTAGAGAGGGGAGGGAAGCAGCCACCAGCAGGCAAAGCACCCAGGACTGGATGCCATGGGTGCCTGCAGGGATGCTAGTGAGCTGGGGCACACTCACGTCGGCAGTATGCCATCCCGGACCAGTGGCGACTGGGCAGGCACTGGATAGTGCTGGGCCCCACCAGCCGGTACCCACGGGCACAGCTCAGCTCACAGCGTGTCCCCAGGCTGCTGCGGTAGGAGCTTCCCCGAGGTGAGTAGCAGGTGGCCTCTCCACGGTGGATGTTGAGTGTGGCACACCACTGGGGCACTGAGGGAGAGAAGGGAGGTCAGGGGGGTGTCCAGCTCTGCTATGCCTCAGTTTCCCCATGGGGACCCGGGGGATTGGCTGGAGTGCTGGTACCTCGGCGGTAGTCCAAGGCAGGCTCTGGGGGGGTCTCTTCCACATACACTTCATTGGTGTGGCTCTCAGCAGCATAGTAGCCAGACCCTGGGGAGAAGGGGAGAGACAAGGGGGCTGCGTGATGGTTCACAGCCACATCAGCACCCAGGTGATGATGCCTCCTGGGACAGCTGCACCCCTCCAGCCCAGAAACACCCTACAAGTCCCCAGCGAGTGCTCCCACCCCCATCAGCCTCTGTCCGGCCATCCTGAGGGCTGCTGTCAAGGGTTAAGCGGGGCAGACGGGGAGCCCAGTCCCCAGCCACACGGTGTGTGCTGGCACCAGCCCGCAGACTAAACAGCGTCAGGAGCAGCCGCGGTTATGGCAGGAAGCGGGCGCTGGCACAGGGCGGGCTGGCACTGACCCCTTGGCTTCGTGCTGCCGGGAAGTTCTTCCACCCGCTCCCACGACACCATCCCTGCAATCCAGCATCCCGAAGTAAGGAAGAAAACTACCTTTGCCTGCCTGTCCCGGTGGAGCCCCTTGCCTTGGAGAGGCACGCAGGTTGGCCGGGGAGGCTTCAGGGAGAGGCAGCCCCCCGCTTGTGCACCAGGGAAAGGATGAAGCTGCTGGGGGGATGGTGCTGGAGGGGCTTGCCCAAAGATGCTGGCTCCAAGCCATCCCTGATGTGCACGAGTGTCCCTGGCCCAATGGCCATCCTTGCGGGCCGCTCTCCGACCCACACCGCGTCCCTACGGGCAAGGGACGAGCAGGCTGGGATGGAGCCATGCAGGGGGAGAGGGCTGGCGTCCTTCCCCGCGGCCCCTCGGCGCCTCGGCCGGCCACGGCATTCCCCAGCACTGAGCTCACGTTTCCGCCGTGTTTCCGCCAGCCCCCGCCATCGCTGCCCCCTCCTCGCCCCCCGCCATCGCTGCCCCCTCCTCGCCGCCAGCCCACCCTGCTCCAGCATGGAGGGCATGCTCTGCCTGGCAAGGGACTCCGAGCCAAGCGGTAGCCCTACCAAGGCTGGAAGGCCCCTGCCTTCCCTTCCCCCCTGCTTCACGTTTTGGGAAGGCGATATCCACCGAGGACGTTCCAAGCGGCAGCCCCGCCGTCAGGAGGAGGAAACTCCATTACAAATCTTTCCGACATGAACTTTACTACAGATGACTCCCCACCGCTTCCCACAAGCTCCGTTAAGTCACCCACTCTTTTCCACAAAGCCGTTTTATCCCAGCGCCCTTCCCACGCTGCCACAGATGCCCTGGGGAGCGGAGGGGTCCGGGGTGGCTGTCGCTGGGACTGTCCCATCAAACAGAGCTGCTTCCCGGGGGGCTGCCGAGCCCCCTGCTGGGGCCCCAGGGAGGGGGTGTGTTCCGTCCCTGCAGGCAGATGTGCCATTTAATTGCAATGTTCCCTTTTCGTGCGGGCACCGCCTTTTCCTTCTCACCTGGGACCAGCTTGCAGCCCGGGAGGCACCGGGCAGGAGCATCCTGCAGTACGGCAAGAGATGGGGACGGAAGCAGGGAAGGGAGAAACCCCCCGCCAAACAAAGCAAGAGCTTTTGATTCTTGACCCGTCGGCCTCTCTGTGGGGGAGCAGCTTGGATCTGAGTGCTTTGTCCGAGCAAACATCTGCCGGCCGATGGCCCCCATGGGGGCGAGGAGTCAGCGGGAAAGCTGCACTCCCGCAGGCAGGGGCGTGATGGAGAGGCTGGTTTTCTGCTCCTCTCCGGATGCCTCCCAGCACCCACTCCTCCCCTCCCCGTACCCCACAGCGCACCCCCGCAGGCACCCCAAACCCCTTATTGGGCGCCCTCTCCCTCCCCCCAAGCACCCAGTATCACTGCATTAGGGCACCCCCCCTCTCCCTTCCCCCGTAAGCCCCCCGAGGGGGGCTGCAGCCTGCTGTCCCTTGGGCCCCCCCCTCGCTGTGCACACGCATTCCAGCACTCACCTTCGTGCCACGTGGATGACACCAACCTGGTGAGGACAACCAGCAGGACCGGGGCTACATCCTGCGCCATGCCGGGGGGTCAGGGGCCAGGGTCTGTCCAGCCCCCCTGCCGTGCCAGGTCCGGGGGCAGCTGCGAGCCCTGGCGAGGATGGAGAGGGACTGGAAACAGGGCGACAGCCCCCTCCGTCGCCTTGTCACTGCACAGACTCCTGACCCTGCTGCCTGTGCTGAGCAAACCTAGTCTTCCCTTCTGCTGTCTGTCCCAAACATTCAAAAGCCGTGAGTCAGGCCCAAAATGATGAGACTGTCAAAAATAATAAATCCCAGGATCACCCGTTTTCCAATGCACCTCCTGCTTCTCTGAGGCTTTAAAAGGTTGTCAGATTTTTTTCCCTGTGAGCAGAAGAGCCAAGAGCTGCTTTGACTCAGGAGACAGTGTAGTGGAGCCTGTGCCAGCCCTGCCGGGTTCCGGGAATGGGGGTCCAGGGGGGAGGGCGAAACTGCAGAATCCGGGACCCTTTTCCCACCTACTCCCTACCAGGAGGGAGGAAAAAACTTTGCTGCACACAGCGGGTTTCAAGACAGGTCTGGAGGCAAGCGCTTCCAGACAGGGTCTGTTTTCCAGCTGGGGTCTGTTTTCCAGCTGAAGTTCAGCCCCCGCGAGGCAGAGGTACCGAAGCGCCTTCGTTAGGACCCACCGCCCCGCATCCCACGGGCTTGGAAGAGGAAGGCAAGACAGGAGCTAGAGCCAGCTGGGATTTGGGCTCTGGAGCACAGGACGGCATGGGGGAGAACAGGAAAGGGACGAGCCTGGCATGGACAGGTAGAGGAGTTGGCGCGGGGTGGTGGTGGGGGGGGGAAGGGCGAAGTGCTCCTGAATGCACAAATTATGTGGCAGCCACGCTGGTACGAACCCAACTGTCCTGAGCAGGAGCAGGCTGCCGGGAGGCTGGCACTGCAGGAGCAGGGACATGGGGAAGACTGGCCCTGAGCCCACAACCCGGGGTATCCCCACGGAGCGGACGGAGCCCTCGCCCCATGGTGGCGAGCAGGATGCCCATCGCTTACTGGTGCGGCGGCTGTGCCATGTGCTGGGGTGCAGGGTGGCTGCTCCCTGTTCTGGGAGAGCCTCACACCTCCAAGGCAAGGACAGGGGGGCCAGGAGGGGCTGGGGCTGCATTGCCCACGGCTGGGGCAGGAGGGCAGGCAAGGGGCGGCAGGGTGAAGGCAGGGGGTGACACAGAGGGCAGACAGAGGGTGACAAAATGCAGAGAGGGGTGGCAGTGGGGAGGCAGGGGTCTCCAGGGGTCTGGCAGGGGGCGGCCGGGCGCAGGCAGGGACGCCC
>JAAWXA010000017.1:6128723-6158999 GCA_038090715.1 Florisuga fusca | reverse complement strand
CCGGGGCGGGGCGAGGCGGGACCGGTCCCGGCAGCAGTCGATTTGGATCGGATCGGCCCGTGTCGGCCATGGCGTCCCCGTCGCGGCGGCTGCAGACGAAGCCGGTGATCACCTGCCTCAAGAGCGTCCTGCTCACCTACACCTTCGTCTTCTGGGTGAGCGGAGGGTGGTGGCACCCCCGCCTCGCCCCAGCCCCGCGACATGTCTCGGACGTGTCTCCCGGTTGTCGTGTCCCGATAGTCGTGGGTCACGGCAGCTTTCCCTTCTCCCCAGGTGTCGGGCATCGTGCTGCTGGCCGTGGGCGTCTGGGGCAGGGTGAGCCTGGCTGTCTACTTCTCTCTGCTGGACGAGAAGGCCACCAACGTCCCCTTCGTCCTGGTGGGCGCTGGCACCGTCGTCGTCCTCCTGGGCACCTTCGGCTGCTTTGCCACTTGCCGCGGCAGCACCTGGATGCTCAAGCTGGTGGGTAGCCTCGGAGGGGGTGACACGGGGTCCCGTCCCGTCCCCTCTTTGTCCAGTACCAAGCGTTCGGAGTCTGGGAGCCCTATTGAGGAAAATGGGCTGTGGCCGTCGTGGGGTTCGTCTTCAGGCATGAGGTGAGTCTGGGTGGGTGCTGCTCCCTCCTGATGCTTTTGTGCTGGTTTTAACCCCAGCTCAGTCTCAGATGTTGCTGGAGGGACAGAAGTGTTTAGTTTAGCTAAAATGGGTTTCTAAAAGCCCAAAGAGCAGCTTGGTCCCCAATAGGGTCCCCAGAAGAACAAGGCTGGGTGTAGGGTCTGTCTTGGCACAGCGTGCTGCTCCTCTCCCAGGACAGGTGAAGTAGCCCTGGACTTTAATTTCTGGCTTTGGTCTATCTCCTGCATTAATTTCTGTAATTAAAACTCCTCCAAGTGTTCCGTGGAGCAGCCTGCTTGGGGAGAGTTGGCACTGTGTAGATCCTTGTTATTACACACCACATCCCTGCTGCCCCAGTGCATCCCCAGCCATCCCTTTACTGCAGCCTTTAATTGCCTGGGTGGTCAGGGGAATGTCTGCTGGCCACAACCAGAGTCATTCCTGCCATCCCCAAGAGGTGACTTAATGTGGAGCCAAGCGTGGGAGGTGATGGCACCACTGCAGAGACCTTTCTCTTGCAGATTAAGACAAACTTTGAGAGTAACCTCAACCTGGCCTTGAGGGACTACAATGTGACTGCAGATCGGCACAGTGAGGCTGTCGACACCATCCAAAGAACTGTGAGTGCCACAGGCTGGTGTCTGCCTGGTAGGGGAGGGGGTCTCATGCTTCATCTGGGGGTATTCCTGGGGACCCCCTGTTTTATCAGCATCCCAGTGCTGAGGGTCCTTTTGCACTTTTTGGGAGGAGGTGCTGCATGAGATGGGGGCAGCTCCTGGGAGGGCAAGGGCCGGGGAGCTGCAGGACTTGGGGGTCAGTACCCTGGGGTGACCCTGCTCCCCAAATGTGCTTCCCCCTCCAGCTGCACTGCTGTGGGGTGCAGAACTACTCAGACTGGGAGAGGACTGAGTACTTCACCCAGAGGGGCATCCCCCAGAGCTGCTGCAAGAGCCAGGACGACTGCTCTGAGGATGATCTGAAAGACCCGAGCAAAGCCAAGCTGAAAGTGTTTGTGGATGTAAGTTAAACTTGGGGAAAAAAAAGTTTCTTTTCTTTCCAAGCATCTCCCTGCCAGTCCTGGAGATGCGAAGGGCAGAGATGGGCAGGTAGAGAAGGGCTTGCCCTTCCCTGGGAGGCTTGAAAGGACATTTGGTCTTGATACAGACACTCTGTGACCCAGGGACTGCCCTGGGGTTGAGGCAGGGGAAGGACATGGAGGAAGCATCTTATGTGTGAGGTCTCTCCACTCCTTCCTTGGAGTTCAAAGGCCCAAGTGTTTGTGCTCAGGGCTGTGTGTTTGGCAGAACAGGTGAATAAGAAGGTGATTTCCTGGTAAGGTAGTTCTGTCAGTGCTGACGTCTTCCAATAGCTGTTCAAAGTCCTGACCTGGTGATGAGCATGAGTGACCTCATCCAGGAGAGTCAGCCAGGCCATGCAAGGGACGTTCCTGGGATGAGTCACCTTGCTCAAACCAAGCCAAGGCTGGGGCAGCCCCAGGGCAGTGTTCCCCTCGATAAGGCACCAGGCTGGGGCTGATGGGCACAGCACTGGCAGGGAAATGACTTTGCTAAGGTCAGGCAGGAAGGTGGCAGCCAGAAGCCCTTGGCTGCCCACACAGAAGAATCTTTCTCTAGAGCTGCCAGTGCTCTAGGGAGATGACAGTGTATGCTCCAGGAGGGTGAAAAACATTGGACCCATGCGTGCTTCATTTCCCTCCTCTGCAGGGTTGTTTTTTCCTGGTAACATCAACAATGGAGTCGAAAATGAGTGTTGTGGCTGGAATATCCTTTGGCATCGCCTGCTTCCAGGTAACTCTCCCTTGCTGGCTGGCACAGGAGGAGTGCTGAACAAAGCTAGTGGGTGATTAATTTCTGTGCAAAGTCTGGTCTGTGTTTGTGCAAAAGACCCAACCTGTTTCAGCCAGGGACGAGCATCTATTTTGCAGATTCCTCTTGGGTTTAATCTCCCTACTGTACAGGCTCCAGTCTCTTAAACACAGGGCTAGAGCAGCAGCTCTGTTTCCATGAGCCTACTAGCTTAAATGAGAAGAGCTCCTGTCTGAAACAATCCACTTTAAGAAAACCCAACTGGAGCCTGTGCTGTGCAGGGTCAACTCCCTGTTACTGCTTTTGGCGGGGATCAAATTGCGCCCTTCCTTTTCCTACCCACTGACCTTCCTTTTTTATCAGGGAGGCGTTTTGGCATCACTTCTCTGTGGCTGGGTGGCTGTAAGCACAGCACTTTACCCTGCCACTGCTTCATCTCCCTCCCACTCCTTTGCTTTATCCTGTGGGATGCTTCCTGCTGGAGCCCCAGCAGCAGTGTGCTTGCCTGCCCTGCTCCGGCCAGCTTTATCCCAGCAGGAAGCGAGAGGCCCCTGCCCCAGCTCTTCCTTGGCTACCGTGGTGTGGCTTCCCGAGGTGCTGAGGGTTTTCTGACGTTGGCTTTGGAGGGACTGGAACTCCCTTTCCCCTTGTTCCGGGACACAGAGGCCACGGCAGGAGCTGCAAGGCAGAACCTTGCCAGGACACTTGTCCTGTGCAGAACGTGTCGCCGTGGGTTTTCCGGAGCGGATGCGCTGAAGTGGGGGAGAGGTGAGAGCCAACAGCTCCCAACCTGCCCCTTGTGCTACTGGCTGCTCTTGGTTGTGGCCAGGAGAGCCCAAGAGCCCAGGTGGGTCTGCTGTGCCCAGCTATTCACCCCACTGTCCTCCTCAGTTGGTCTGTGGGGTCACTGAGATGTGACCAACACTTAAGTGGGGAGCTGCAGGTTCCCAGCCCTGAAATTATCTCAGCTGGTGCCAGGCTTGGGATTTATAACTGGTTCCTGGCTTTTATCACCCTTTCAGCAAACTGTGCTGTGTTGGGGTGCCCAGTGGGGACCCATCATGTAAATGTGTCTCTAATTTTGTTGGTGTAGATCAGGCTTCTGCAGAATCTGGCCCAAAATGCCTGCTTGGGGACTGGGAGGCCACGTTGTGATAACAGTGGTGTGTCCTTCAGACGCTGATGCAAAAACAGTGACCTTGCTTCCCTGCTGTCCTTGCTATGGGGAGAGGTGGCTGCTGTTCTCTGGTGGCTGTGTAATTGGCTGTGACGCTCCTGATATCTGTGTAATCTCCAAAATTGACATAAAACCGTAAATGCTTCATGAAGCAAAATGTAACAGGATGGGATGTGGAGCATGTCTTGTTTGGCTGATGTCTGCCAGGATCCTCCCCTTCAGCCTCTCCCAGTTACTCCCCAGCAGGACACAGCAGCCTGTGTTGTGGTTTGTAAACCCCACTGTTCATTAGGGGATTTTATAAAACTTACGCTCTGGAGCAATTTGTAAGGCTTTTACCCTAATATACTACTCCCTGGTTTTAGCTTCCTCTGACGTGTGGGGATTTTTTTCTTCTTTTTCAGTTGATTGGCATTGTTCTGGCCTGCTGCCTGTCCCAGTACATCACAAACAACCAGTATGAGATGGTGTAGGTGGTCCCCATCACGCTGTGACCGGGTACGTCTCTTGGGAGGTGTAAGCTCAGTGGTTTTCCTCTTCATCCCTGGCTGCTGCCTGGTCACCCCTGGGGACCTCCAGCACAGCAGTGGGTACCACTTCTGGGGCAGTGTGGGGAGAGAGGGCAGCATCATTTTATCTGTGTATAAACCAGTCTTGTCTGTTAATTGTCTTGTGCATCTTAGGGTGTGTTCTCCATGGCCAGGGAGGATGCCACCACCTCCGGTTTCCCGCTGGATGCCACTTGGGGAAATCTTGCTTTGAACTGACTGATCTTCTTCTCAAACTAGCTCACAGAAATGAGTGCAGCAGCTGTCCTGGTGTGCTCAGGGACTTTTCCTAACACTTCTCTGATGTGCCACTGCGTGGGATTAGTGTAGCTGTGGTGGTTACAGCAACCTCACTCCTCCGGCAATGCAGCCCCCGGCTCTTTCCCCTGCAGCGCTCCGGTGCCATGCCAAAGCTGATGGTGCTGGTGGCCTCATGGGGATTTCTAGTGCTCATCTTTGGTGCCTCTGTCGGGAAAATGATGCTCCCCCTCATCTCTGGCAACCCCTCGACATCCCCTCCCTCCCCAGCTCTCGAGATGGGGCTGTTGCCCCATTAAAACGTGGCCCTGCCTGCCTGAAGCCCTCGGCTCAGCAAGGTCTTGGTGTGTTGCCAAGCTCCCTCTCATCCCTACCCTGGGTTTTATATACTTTTTTATAGTTGTACTTCTCAAAGTACAGCCTGTAGTGATTCTTTGTAAGCTGTAGTGAGGTTTGGTAATGTAGCTCCTGGTGCCTTTACTTTGGTAGGTGTCCTTACACCAAGTCAGCTGTGACTTGATTGTCAGTATTATATGCTGCCTTAACTCGTTTTGTGTATCAAGTAGAACTCTTTTGTCCCGGGACACAATAAATATTAAGATATTTTACTCTATGAAACCTCCTTAGCTTTTCTTTTGATCTCCTGGAAATTCCTTTGCTCAAGTCCTGCAAAGAGCAGCAAACCCCACCCTGGGATTTGACCTGTTCGCCCCGGGCCAGCCGTAACCTCTAGACCGTCGCAGCTCGCTTTTCTCTGATCCTCACTGGTGCACTCCTGCTTACAAATAACTCCTGTAATTGAATTTTCTTCATAACAGCAGTTGTGTAACAGTGCTGAAGGAGAAGGCCTGGAGTGTCCCAGCCTAGAGGAGGGTGGGTGAGTTCAGCCCCTGCAAACCCATTCACCCTCTGCCCGGCTGCTCGCTTGGGGCAGCCCTGCTGGAGCTGCCTGTGTCCCCAGCCACTCCCTGAGGCAAGAAACATGGATTTAACCTGTTGTGTTGGATAGGGACTGCTGTTCATGGTCTTGTAAGCCTTTGCCTTTCTGCTGCAGCTCCCTCCCACCCAGCTCGGGGGATTTTTGGATCCCAAGCACCAAACTCATAAGGGCTGTGGCTTGGAGCAGCCAAACAGCTGCCAGGGATGCCTCTGCTGCTCCTGGTGAGGAGCCAGGCATAAAAAGGGGGTTAAACCAAGGGTAGGAGTGGTGGCCCTTTGTCAGCCCCCCATCAAACACTGCTGTGGTGCCAGGTGAGCTGCCCCAGCCAAACCCCCCATGGTGCTGCAAAGGACCAAGTACAGGGCAGCCTGAAGAACCCAACCCCCCAAATCCTCGTGCTGTGCTCAACCTGGGTGAATAAATGAGGCTGTTGGCAGTGCCTGGCTGGCTGACAGCCTCCTGTGTCAGGATGGTGAGGAAGCGTGCGTCAGAGCATGGAAACTGGGGTGGAGAGATGGCTGACAGCAGCTAATGGGTGGATGGAGACAGTGCAGGGACACGTGAGAGGCAGGGCCAGGTTTGGATAAAGCCGTCCCCATCAGAAAGCCTGTGCAGGGGGAGGTCACCCTGCACTGATGCCTTTTTGGCTGGCCTTGGTGCCAGGCAAGGGGCTGCTGTCGCCTCTGCAGGCAGCTCCCCCAGGACAGGCAGGGATGGTGCTGGCAGAGGGTGGCACAGGGAGCCTGGATCTCTCCAAGTTGCTGCAGGAAAACCAGGACCACCTGTCTGTGCCCACCTGAGGAGGATGGAGACTTGTCCAGGCTGCTCATCCTGACTGCCATCACCCTGCTGCCAACAGGGGGTGTGTATCTTACCTGGTATAGTGTAGACATCTTGCTTTCCTTTGGAGAGACACCAGTGATATCCCAGAGGTACAGGCATGTGTTGGGGGAGATTCCTGGTAGGCTGAGGACACCACTGTCCTGGCAAAGGTCTTGGATGTGCCTTGGTGACCCATCTGCACCGAGCAAGCCAGGACGTGAGCACCACTGGCAGTCCCCAGAGCTTTGGTTTTCTGCAGCAGCTGTGCCTGGGTGGGTTTTGCATGTCCCTACTGCATTCAGACATCTCTGGGGGAACTTGTTGAAAGTTCCTGGTACCCCCAAGGTGGATTGGTGTCCCCCAGGATGCTGCATGGGGAGCTCTGCTGCACAGCACTCCGGTGTTTTCACCATATTGTCGGCATAGCCATGAACAGGAATGGAGGGAATGGCCCTTAAAACATGCTCATGTCATGCAGGGAGCCACAGGGATGCAGGGAGGGCCTGGCAGCCCTAGGGACACCATGGCTGGCACCTAGCATAGTGTCAGTGAGCAGAGCCCACCCCCTGCTCCCTCCTGTATATGTGCAGCTGAGCCAGCTAATCTCTCCAGGTGTTTCCTCAAAGTCCCAGGACATGGCAGTGTGTGCTTCCTGGGTGACACCGAAGGGGTTTTGCCAGGTGATTCCTGTGGGATGTCAAAGCTGCTCCTGGGAACCTGGGGTCTGGTGTGAGCACCGAGGCCATGAGCATAGGAAGGTGCCTGGGGGGTGCAGGGGAGTTTTGGCCCTCAGCCCCAGTGCTGCTGCCAGCAGTGTCCTGCCCAGGATAGCTGTGGTGTCACTTGCCTTTTCTCTCCTGCAGCTTGGGGTTTGACCATTCGTTGGTCACAGGGCTGGGGACAGCTGATGGCACTTTGGGTGTCTGGGGGGTGACTGTGCCCACTCCTGCCTCTGCCTTGAGTGCATGCTGCCATGCTGCTCCTGAGGGGATCAGTGCCACCCCTGAGCTGTCACAAATAACCACTGAGCACCTCAGAGCAGTGCTGGGACACGAAGAACAGCTACCAGAGCCATCAGGGAACAAATTAGGGACCTCTATGCATCCCCAACCAGGCGAGTCCTGGTACCCAAGTTATGGATGCTTGTGACGAGGCAGCTGAGCAATTAGATCCCTTCTCAGACCCGTTAAGCATCACAGCCCGAGACTAAACGACTTTCCATTTTCTTTGCAATCACTCATAAAGACGTTTATTGTTTGCCTCTTGCTGCTCAGTGTGGCAAAGATGCACTCGAGCACAGCCTCCCCCAGCCCCACGGGAGCAGCGCAGGGTGCCGGGGGACAGGTGATGGGTGCTGGGTATGGGGGCTGCACCTGGGGCCTCCCACCCTGGCGGGTCATCAAGCAGGTAACAGCTGGCTGCATCGGGACACATCTGGAGGGGTGGTGGCACAGCAGGAGGGTGCAGGACAGCCTCCAAGCAATGGGGTGCTACACCCTGCCCAGCATCCGGGCGATCCACCAGTTGCAGGGCATGATGATCCGGCAGATGACCCTCCCACCCTGGTAGCAGTAGGGGTAGGGGTAGTACCCCAGGAGGGGCTCACAGACCCTCTGGCAGTAGCGGTTGGCGCGGCGGCACTGGGCACAGCAGTAACCTCGCTCATCCCACAGGGGGTGGAATTCCAGACCATTCTCCGACTGCCGGGAAGAGCCAGCGTCAGCCCAGCGAGGGGGGTGGTGTGGCTGGGACACCCCCGAGAACATGACCAGGACTATCCAGGAGCATGGGCAGGGAGGGCATCTTGGGCATCCAGAAATATGGGCTTGAGCACCCTAGGAACGTGGCCAGGGCACCCCAGGAGAGTGGACAGAGCAGTCCAGAAGCAAGGAAAGGGAGGGAAGCCTGAGGACCCTTGGAACATGGCCGGGGCACCCCAGAAGCACAGCCAGGACACCTCAGAAACACGGACATCCTTGGAGAACAGCCTGGGCACCCAAAAGCAGGGGTGGAGCACCTTAGGAACATCACCAAGGCGCCCCAGGAGCATGGACTGGGCACTCTAGAAGCATGCTAGAATCATGGATAGGACATCCCAAGGAGCACATCCAGGGCGCCTCAGGAACATGGCCAGGACACCCCAGGAGCATGGCCTGACCACCCTAGGAACATGGTGAGGACATGCCAGGAGCACAGCCAGGGTACTCCGGGACCATGTCTGGCATACCCTGTGGTGTGACTCCCTGCACTCACGTAGTCATTGACGGGCAGGTCCTCCTCTGTCAGCTGCCGTGCCTGGCGCTTGGGTCCCACCTCTGCATCCTTCTCCACCTCTTGTTTGCTTCCTCCATCCAACCAGCTCTGGTTGTCCATAAGCAGTTCAGTGTCATCTTCTTCTGCCCCTTCAAGGTCAGCCAGCTCAGGAGCTACAGGAAGAGCCCAAACAGTGCTGTCAACAACCAGGAAGTAGGGGAAGAAATGCAGCACGCAGCTTTTAATGCCTCTACCAACATTTGATGCTATGGTACAAGAAGAGAAAGAAACCACTCGGAGCAGCCCCACCAGCAGACCAGCTGTACTCCATTGCCTCCTGCTCTTACCAAGCCTGGGAGAAGGGCTGTAGGAGACAGAATGGCAGGAGGAAAGAGTAGAGGAGAGATGGCCTACCCCTTCCTTGTGGTGGTGGATGCCCATGGATGGTGCTGGCATCCCCTGCACAGGCCCCAGCAGAGCAACGCAATTTGGGGCAGATTATACTCATCTATAGCACCTGTTGGTGGTTTAGGTAAGACCCAGAGTGACATTAATTTTCTTTGCAACAGGGTTCAACAGCAGGGACTGAGGGAGCAGAAAGGGGACGGCAGCCAAGGACAGCAGCATCCCTCTGCATCAGGGGTCCCTGATGCCCACCTGCTCCAGGGACCATGGATGGTTCTGAGCTGACTGGTACCCTTGGGGGACAGGATGTGCCTCGGCACCTCTGTGGCTGCAGAGCAGAGGGAGTTTTCTTGCTAGGAGTTTTAAAACCAGCTCATTGGGGTAGAAGTGGGTTAGAGAGAGCAGGTAATTACACTGGCAGAACTCCGAGGCAACAGCCTCTGCGAGAGCTGTGTAGTGAGCAGCTGGAGGTGGCAACCCCGTGGTGTGATTTAGATGCAGATGTCTGCTCATGCTCTGATGTTCATGCAGTGACAAGAATTGAGGCGTCCCAGTTTCCAGCAGCACTGGCTTCACTGCAGGTACAAAGGGGTTTGGGTTTTTTGCTCGGTTACGAGGTGGGTGGCCACTCTGCAAAGGGCAGGGCAGTGGGGAGCCAGCAGTGACAAGTGCTTTGCAGAGAGAAACTTCATCCCCTGCTGGTACATTGGCCACGCTCTCTTGTCACCATGGCCAACGTTGTGCTCATGCCTGAGATGAACAGTGAGGCTGTGGAAGTGGGTTCCCACCACGCTGCAGTTGGCAATATGGAAGAGGGGACATGGGTAGGTGGCAGGGCTGCTCCTGGCGAGGGGTCCCACAGCCACTTTGGGGAGGAAATTCCTCAGAATTTCCAAGGAATACATTCCTTGTACCTGCTATTGGTGTGGGGTGGATCCAGTAGATGGTCACATTTCTGCAGATGTCAAAAATTTTGGAGTCTTTCAGGAACTCCTTGTTCTGAATGGGCTTCTCCCCAGGCACCCAGACCACGGACTGCTCAACGTAGGTGGTTGTGATTTCTTCTCCCTGGAAGAAGAGTGAGATTTCACCCTGATGTGCTGAGACACCATCTCCCCAGTGCTGGCTGCTTCTCCTCCCCTTGGCCTGCACAGAGACACCTCTCCCCTCCCAGAGGGCAGCTGGACTTCATCTGCCAGGGCTTGTGGTGCTTACTGGGTGCACATGAAAGACCCTGGTGGTCCTCAAGGACTGAGACCCATCACCAGCCTTGTCCTCCATGTCCTACGTTTCAGCCAACACCACGGCACTCTCTTCTCCCTCCTTTCATCAGTCTTCAGAAACCCTCTCCTGTGAGTCCCCACCATCTGGAGGGGCCTTCTGGAGCACCCCAGCTCATTTAGAACCCAAGATTAAAACATCTCCTCTCTGCTTTGCTCTTACTACCTAATTTTTCTCTCCGTCTGCTACGGATTTTGTGATCGAACACTTTAATTTATTCCTCACAGAAATCCCTTGCATGGCCGTATCCTGTAATTTATACCACATGTCTCTGCTGTTGCATTAGTCCACAGCATGTTTTGGCAGGTGCTTAGGGAAGGAGATATATAAAGATTATTGGATGGGTTTGTGCTGAGCTCTCTGCCAAGACGACATTGTGTATGTTGGTGGTGGTAGCCCATCGAGCAAGCTGGCAAATGGCATTTTTCTCTCCAGAAGGCGTCTGGAGCTGTATTTCTCTTTTGCAGAGTTTTTCCTTATGGCTTCGGGAAGTGTTAGGAAAGCACCAACACAACCTTACCCAGCCTGAGTTGTATTCAGGGTCTGTGGTGAAAGCCATGGGGCTGGGGAGGTGCTGCCTGAAGGACTTGGCAGCACATGGGCTCTGGGAAGAGATGACTAGAGCTTAAATCTACATTTATCTCGTTGGATTTTCCATTTCAGCTCACTACCTGAGGCAATGTTCTGCTAAAGCCTGGGAAGTCATATCACTTTTACGATGGCAGCTGAAAAGATCTATTGGCTTCTTACAGCATAATCAAAGAATCGGTGTCTGGGAATTTGGATCATGATTCAGGGAAATGTTTCTGCCCACGCTTCATTTCAAACATGTGTCCTGCTGGTGTTTTATCTGCAACGGCTTCCTTGGGGCAGGCTTTGATCTGCTAACACCCTCCATCCTACAAGCAGGGAGGCAGGAGGGCTGTGCCACCACTGGGGTCCCAGGGATGGGGCTGGGGGACAAATTTTTCCAAGGGACTGAGCCACCACCCCATGTTATGCTGCTGGAGAGGGGTTAAAATATGGAGCTGAATGCTATTTCCATGTAGCATGCAAAGTGTGCAACTCCTCGCAGTACGATGTGGTGGGCAAACGGGGGCAAGATGCAGCTGGGTGCAGGGATTGGAGGAAATTCCACCAGGGAGGTGGCTCCAGCCTGGCATGTCCCACTTCCCAGGGCTGTACACCAAGTGCTTTCTCAAATTGCATTTCTTAAACCCGGCTGCTCTTTTAAATTCGTTACTTCTGCCTCATTATGCCTGAGAATATGAGGCTCAATTCTTGGAGAAAACAATTTGATTGACTTTTTGGTGCCTGCTAATCCTGATCTGCCTCGTGACCTTTTGACTACAACAGGATTATTGTTCTTGATCTCCAGTATTGTGCCAAGAGGTTTTTGTCTGTCGGCTGTTTAATCCCATCTCTTTCCACTTGTTGTTTTTAGAAGCAATCCTCTGAACTAAGATCATTCTATGAAGCGATCACAACTCTTTATTTCTCCATTGAGGAGTCTCCAGGAAGGCTGGAGGAGATGGGAGAGTGGTGGAGACGGTGGCCATGCTCCTAGTGCCAGGGAGAGGAGAGGGTTTCATTGTTTTAGTCACCTACCTCAAGCTCAGGGATCTTGGCCTCTGTTGTCTCAGGTAGGACCTTAGTCTGAGTTTTGATGAAACATTTTTGAAGCCCCACAAAGACGATGCCTGTTATCCCCTGCAGCATCAAAGCAAACACCAAACAAGCAGTCAGGGCAAGGCAGGAAGGTGAATAACTGTCAGTCAGGGGGACAGCAGCTGGGTGAGCTGAGTTGTGTTTTTCCTGTTGATGTTTTTGTGCTAACTCTGTTCAGCAGCAGTGATAAGATGTACTAACAGGTTCTCCTAAGGGATATTGTATTTTATGGTTTGCGAGAACCAGGCTTTTTAAAAATATTTTCAGGCAGACAGTCATAAAATTTTTACTTTGCTCCCCTTCTCCTTATAACTATCATGAGCTCTAGTTATCATATAAATAAAAATATGCAGAATAGCATCTGACCGTTATGGTTATATGAACACTCAGCCCCCAGTTCCTGCTAGGCTATTAGATGAAAATTTTGCCATATGTCACTGCACAGGGTATTTCCCTACAAATTTTAATTAGGTTTCAGTGAGAGCCTACAACATTGTCAGGAGGTTTTAATGCTCTCCAGACAGACAAATGTACTGGGCTCAGATAGATTTATGATGATTGCATTCCTGTGCAAGGGTAAATCCAATAACTAGGGCTTGCTTTTAAGATGTGTTTTGTTGGAACTGAACCAGACTACTATTAAACACTGGTGGAAGCTTCTGTAGAGACATCTCCTTTCCTCTGAGAGCATCCCCAGGGAGTCTACATATGGGCATTGCTCTTCTTGATCATCCCAGGCCTAGCTCCAGCTGCCCCATGGTGTCCTAAGGGATCCTGTCAGTCCTGCTGGAAGGCAGCAGGGAGGCTCCTGGAGACAAACTCTGCCACACTCACATTTTTGAAGTCATGGATCTCCAGGATTTCTTCACTGCCATTCCCACTCCTGAAGGTCTCCGTCCTGGCCAGTGGGTCGATCTCCATCACAATCTTTTTCTTCTCACCATGGCTGAAGAATGTGTGCTCCATGTCGTAAACCTGCAGGGGCCAAAACCACACAGGGGGTCAGCTCTGCCCCTACCCCATTTCACATGCAGGCTGGTGGGCAAGCAGGCTGGTGCTGGGTGGGTAGTGATGCTGGGTGCCCCACACGGGGCAGGCTCTCAGCCAGGACAGTCCCCTGGATAGCACAAGGGACAGGCAGCTCCAAGGCACCAGGGCTGGGAAGAAGGGCAAGATGGGGCCAGGCTGTGGGGGGACGTGTGTGAAGCCAGGGAGAGGATGCTCATCCCCCACTTTGCTACAGCTCAGCCTTTGCCACTGATTTCTGTGGCAAGAGCCTGTTTGTGTTCCAGGCTGGGCTGAAATCCTGAGCCCAAAGGACCTCATTTTCCTTTCTCCCTGGCTTTCTTCCTCCATCACTATGTCCTTGTCTGTTTTGCTCCATCACTCCACCCCTGGCTCTCTCTCTCCACCCCTGTCCCCAGCTTGCTTGCCCTATCGCGTCATTCCCATCCCGCTTGCTCCATCTCTGCACTTTCTGTTTTTCCTGGAGAGGCAAAAGTAAAAGCCTCTCTCTGCCAGGAGGCGATGAGGGATTGCCTGCGGATCAAAGACCTCCTCGAGGGCTCCTGAAGAGCTTCGGGGCGTAGCAGCCGGCTTCCCGGTGGCACTCACACCGCGGGGAGCGGAGCTCCCTCCTCCCTCCTTCCTTCTTTCCCTCCTTCCCTCCCTCCTTCCCTCTCCTCCTGGCAGGTTCTCGTTCCATTCCGCCGGCCCGGCAGCCCTCCAGTCTCGGTGGAGGGCTGACCCTTCAAGCATGAGCAGCAGCAGATGCTATTTGAAGCACAAAAACGATTCTGCTGGCGAGGCGAGAGCCGGAGAGCCTTGGGGAGCCTTGTTTTCCCGAATCAAACGGTGTCGTGTGGAAGCAAAGGGCTTGGCAAAACCCTTGAAGTCCACAGGGCAGGGAAAAAGGGTGGAGGCCCAGAGATGAGAAAGCCCTGATCATCCCTTGGCGTGTTCATAGAGCTGGGGAAGGAGCACCCTAGCCCTGAAGCAATGCCTAGGTGAGGGGCAGGGGCTCTGCCTGCAGTCCCCAGCTAGCCCTGATTTCAGGGTCCCCTCATTCTTCCATGTCCCTCCTCACCAGAGGGTTCAAGGACTCTTAGCAATGTTTTCAGCATCAGCATCTCCCCATTTTGCTTCCTCCAGGGCACAGAACTCACTGTGCAGGAGATACATTTGCCCAGGCTTAAAAATGAGAAGAGCAACGAGTGCCTTGGCAGCCAAGAGCATCTCCTGTTAGTCAGGAGGAGGCTTTTGCAGAGGTATATGGCTGTCAGTGGATATTATTCTATGGAAAAATAGCCTGAAGCCCCAGATGGCTGGAAGGCCTCTGGTTTTGACTGACAAAACACACAGAGTTCTCCAAATCATTTCTAGGAGGGTAGGATCCTGGGTGGCACCTTACCTTCCAGTGCCTCTCCATTTACAAAGAAAGACTTTTGCCAGCTCAGTGGCCATTTGGGCTTGACCAGCTCCATGCTGCTCAGAGGGCTGTGAGATGTTTTATAGGGCTAAAAAGGACACTTGCTGGCAAATTGTTGAAATCTGTTTCCCTGCAAGGCTGCCATGACCCCCTCGCTGGCTGACTCACTGCCTTCATTCCTCAGTGGGGCTGGGAGGCATGGATGGGGCAGTTCTGTGTCCAAGGCCACCCCTCAGAGGAACAAGTCTTCTCTGAAGATTTTTTTCCATTCTGCAGTTGCACGAAGAGAGCCTGAAGGGGGCTTTGTTTCTTAAGGAGCTTAATTCCCCTTGCTTTATATTTTTTGAGCATTAGGAACTTCCAGCCTGCCCTATCCTGCTGTTCCTGGCTGACTCCTGGTCCATCTGGAGAAGCTGCTGCCCTGTGACCATAGAGGACACGGTGATGCTGATGACGGTGATCATCAATGTGCTGGAAAAATCTTTCCTTTCCTGCGACCTTGGGCTTTGCTTTGACTCACTGGGCATTGTGAAGGGCTTCCAGAGATACCAATGGCCTCCATCCTCCAGTAGTGCCTGCTAGTGAGGACCAGTGTGCTGGATAATGCTCCTGAGGCTCTGGGAAAGGCTTGGAGAAA
This sequence comes from Florisuga fusca, assembly GCA_038090715.1. Taxonomy (NCBI): domain Eukaryota; kingdom Metazoa; phylum Chordata; class Aves; order Apodiformes; family Trochilidae; genus Florisuga; species Florisuga fusca. The sequence goes on along the minus strand of JAAWXA010000017.1, from coordinate 6,144,141 downwards.
ACCTCCCCTCTGGGGGTTAACAGCCTCTTCCCCCCTTGCTGGCACTCACCCTGTTTCTCGAGGAACAGTAGAGACTTTATTACCATCTTGGCAGGATCCAGGAGGCACATATGGCTTTTATTACTTTTTTCTTTTATTTCGGGGTTATTTATTTCTATTTGTTGATAAGAAGACAAAGTTTCCAGCAAGCAGGGTGCTTCCTCTGCCCGGCGGGAGGGCAGCCCTTGTGCTGCTCCGGTGTGGGGCAGGGAGCAGACAGAAGATGCCACCGTGGGAAAGAGGGAAAGGGGCCACTTGGACTGCACACAGGAATTTTGGAGACGTTCTTGAGAGTCTACAAAAACCCTTGGTGCCGGGGTGCAAAATGGGGCCTCCTGGATGAGCATGGAAACTCCCAGGGGAGGAGAATATGTGGAGCACCAGGCAGGCTGTTAACTTTGAGGTTAAGAGATTTGTTTGGGGTACAGGACAGAAAAAAAGGGAGACTTGCCAAGATCTTGGCCAGAGAAGGCAGAGATGCTACCCCCAGCATGCTCGGCACTTACAGCAGCATCTGTCTGGGGAGCTGGGAATAAAGGAGCACAATCCAGTTAGCAGGAGCTCCTCCAAAAGCTAATCCCTCTCACCGTCCCCTCACATTGCAGACACATTAAAGTAAGAAATATAATCCGTGACAATCAATCACCACTGCGTCCTGGCTTTCTCTCCTCTTTATGCGGTGGCATAATGACTTTTCCACCAGTTTCTGGCAAGATAATTGAAATGAAATGGAAAATATTTTCTTACTTGTCATAAAATTTGCTGCCGGTGAAATAAGAGTAACTTTAACTCTTGGTGGCGTAGCTCCCATCCCCTCTAATTGTCAGTCAGGGAAAGAATGTGGTGACAGAGGCAAAAACCCAATCTATATAAAGTAAGAGCTAGTTATGAATAATACAAAGATTTTTTAAGAGTCCCACTAATACTTGTGGTCTAAGAAAATACATTTTGTGAAGTTGCCTGGGTTTTGGGGTGTAGCTAAAAGTCTCAGTGAATCGGGGGGGATGACTCCATCTGTGGAAGCAGCACTCGGAAACACCAGATCAGAGAGTTTTTACTTACTTTTCTGGGAGCTGGGTTCCAGAGATATTTGACACCAAAAAATATCAGAATAAGAGAAACGAGCAGCGCGCTGAAGAGCAGTCCGCAGAGCTGGTATCTGGTGCAGGTCCTCTTTCGGCTCTTGGATGCTTCTGCCTAATTAATGACAAAACAGCCATAGCCAGAGGTTTGCTGCTGACTGGAGAGGGAGCAGCACACCTGCCTATCAGCCCCTTATCACGCTGACAAGCTGAGTGGTGGCAAAGCAAGCCGTCAACTTACATCCGGAAAGCGGCAGTTCTCCGGGCTCTCCCGAGCCGTCCCTCCCATGGTCTCCTCCGTGTGCGAGGACGTGAGCCCGCTCCGAGGTGGAGTCACAGAGGCTCTGGGCTGCACATGCGATGGGGAAGGCTGGGTCATGGCCACCCCCACCATGGTGGCAGCCAGATTTCCCCCCCCCTTCAGCCTGCTGGGCCCCGGGCCCTCCCGCAGCGCTCGCTGGCTGCAGGGTGCAGCCATTCCCACGCCTTTGGAGATCAACCTGCGGGAAGCTCCACTGCACTGTGTCCATTGCACACATCCAGGGTTCCATTGGCCATGTCCAGAATCCCATTGGCCATGTCCAGGATCCCATTAACCACATCCAGGGTCCAACTGGCCGCATCCAGGATCCAATCAACCACATCCCATCAGTCACATCCAGGGTCCCATCGGCCCCATCCAGGGTCCCATCAGCTACATGCGAGGTTCCTCTTTTTTTTTTTCCTCTCTCCTGCCCATCCACTGACACCTGGAGGTCCCAGGCTCTGCAAGGGCTACTGGTGGCTCTGGGAATATGATGCTGCTGCTCTTGGGGGGCTGCTCACCCATGCTCAGATGTGCTTCTTCAGTGGGGGGGCAGCCTGGGAGCTGCTGGTGGGGGGACACGGCACAGCAAGAGTGTGTGTGCACAGACGCAGGTGAGAATGGGTGTGCACGGGCAGGCAACGTGGTGGGAAGCCCAAACTCTCAGCATGTGGAGGCTCTGGCATCCCACGGTGGCTTTGTGCAGAGCCTTGCCCCGAAGTCGGCCCAGTCAGGAATTTCCTGACTAATTTTTTTTTTTTTTTGCTGTGTTCAAAAATTTCCATTTGTTAAAATCGTATCATTCCTTCACGGAAATGAACCCATCTTAAGAAAGGCTTTCAGAAATCCAGCGTGAAGTTTCTAGTCTGAACAGGATGAGGCTCCCTGGTGTAGAGGAGCTGGCGTGCACTGGTTTGCCGAGCTGTTTATGCTCGTAAAAACCCAGAGTGCACCATGCACTAATTAAAAATGTGCTGAAAAGAAGAAAATCCACTTCGAGTTTTACTCAGGGTGAGAAATGAAGGAAAATATTTCTTTGAGTGGGTCCAGCTCTGGATTTGTGGGTGTGTTGGGGCATCTCCTGCTGCAAGCTGGGGGTAAATCCAAGTGGGACAGAAGTGGAGCTGCTGAGTGTCTTGGGAAAAGGCTTGTACAGGGGGTGTGTGTGCCCGTGGATGGGTCTGGGCTCCAAGCCCCCCCTTGGGCAGCAGGAGCTCCTCAAGCCTTCCCTTGACTCTAGAGCAATTGCTCAAGGGTGTAAAGCACACTGGGGGGAGGGCTGTGTTATTATTTGAGAGGCCAATAACAGAAGGGAATTATATTAAGGAGTAAAAGACAGCAAGTTATTTGGAGAAGAAAAAAATCGCGTTTTAATGGAAAACAGCCTTTGAAAACATCTGAAAGATTTTGGAAATCTAAATCTGTGCAGACACTCGGTTTGTCTTTCCCCACTTTTCGCCAGCAAGTTTCAACTCTGAAGCTTTTGTTATTCACTGGAAACTGGAGTATCTGAACACATTTGCTTTTCCTGTCAAAGTCATAGTTTCAAAGGAAAACTTTGGAGCAGCTCTACTGAAAGGAGGTTGTGATTACAGGAAAGAATTACAGCAGCACCGTTAAGCAGACATAATTGATCAGCAGAGCAGTGATCTTCACAATATGCCCCACTCCAGGCACAGGAAACACTGCAAATACCACTCGTAAACCAAATTAGGCTTTATTATTTTATTACTGTTGTAAGGTAAATGTCAAGCTTTTTAATGGCAATCACTGTGACTCCAGCAGGAGTCGGGCAGCTGAACTAGCTGGAAGAGGTGAGAACCTTCCAGGGATGGGAGTTAATAAAACTCAATAAAGATCATCAGTCCCTTCCAGTGCCTGGTGAGTGCCAGGGTTGGAGAGGCTGGGGGGAGAAGCAGGGGTACAGGGGGTTCTGCAGTGGGGCTGGAGATCTTGTTTCACCACAGCCTGCAAAACTGGGCACTGCTGGCTGGGAGGGATGTGGAGCAATGGGAGTGAGCACAGAGAATGCACACACATGCATGGACACACACATGCATGGACACACACATGCACATCCAGCCCTGGGGGCAAGGAGCAGGATGAGACCCCTCCTCACAGCTGTTCTTTGTAGAGAGGATTATAAATATCCAGCCTCCAACAGGGGTGGTTTGATGGCAGCAAAACCCCCGTGCCACCCAAATTATCCTTTCCCTTGGCAGCTGTTGGCTGTGCATCAGTCACTGGATCCTGATGGGGAAATGGATACTTAGGAAGCAGAAACCACAGGGTGATGCTGGTCAGGAATGGTATTTTTTTCCCCAGTGCTCTGGCTCAATATCCAGGGTTTCAGAGAAGAGGAAAACAAAAAGGGTTTTCCATGAAAAGACAACAATTTTTGGGCTAAAAACCTTTGGTTTCTTTAAGATGACTATCAGGTTCCCTGTATAGAAAGCAATTCCGATTGAAATCTCCCATCAGTGCCCATGAAGAGGGAACAATCTCTAATTTTCCTTGAAGCTAATGAGTGCGAGTATATATGACAGGGGAGAACTTAATCTGATGTGAACTGAGGAAGAGAAGCAATACTGATATTAATGTGTGACTAATTGATACCCAGAAGAACATTTGAAATGATTAAAAGGCATTTGATTTTTCTACAGGACAATAAGAGGCTCACTGGCGACGACTGGTGCATCCTTTCGGTTTTCTCCTCCATGCTCTATTTTGCCCAGAAAAAAAAAAAAAAAAAAAAAAAAAACTTTTGCCCAAAAATTCCTCCCGGACAGCTCGGAGGTTTGCACACAATGTGAGCGGGGGCGAGAAGCCCGGCAGAAATAAAATAGTTCTCTGAACCACTAAAAAGCAACTCCCCAAAGCACCAGGGCTTGGGCAGCAACCTCCAGCTGAAAACCCATTGTGATTAATATGGTGCTCTTTGTTATAATGAAAAACCCATTAAGGTCAGTGGCAGCATCTCTGAGCAGCGCTAAATTGGAACGATGGAGACAGTAAAGTTAAAAATGAGCCATAATATTAATGTGGATAGTGAATTAATTGAGCAATTCCATAGGCAGTAAGTAAATCAGATCGTTTGCTGCCCTCCACGGCTCTCCCTGCAGGGTGCTGTGGTGGCAGTGGTGGCACCTGCTCCTGGATGGAGCTAAGGGAGGGACACAGAGCCACAACACCTGGGGGAACCCCCGTGCATCCACCCCACCAGCCTTTGCTCCCCCTCCTTGGAGGTTTTTTGGGGGTGTTTCTCAGTAGAGGAAATGCCTCTTGCTTTGCAATTTGAGGTGCTCCTGCCCCAAAATACATCCAGAGCACTGGGTGACAGATTTTCTGGGCTGCTGCATCCACAGTCCAAGGTGTCTGTTGTCCCATGGTCCTGTAACCATGGCCCAAGGGTGCCCATCCCCATTACAAGCTGACTCTTCCCCTGGTTTGGGTGACAGGAAAGGCTTCCTTGCCTTCAGGAGGCACATTACCCACATGCAGCTCCTCCTGCTGCTTTTGTGTCCCAGACCTGGACCCTCCTTGGAGGCAGAGGGTGGTGCTGGCTCTGCTGGGGAGTTTTCAGGAGCCACTGCTCCTGGGGGCTTTGAGAGGAGGGAGAAGCCCAAGTCAGGGGTGAGGGATGCAGTTTTAGTCTTGGAGACTTCCACCTAGAGCAACACCACCATCCCTCAGGCCTGGTGGGTCCTGGGTGATTTATTCCATAGTGAAACTTCTGCACTCATGGCAGTCAGTCTGCCAGCTTCCTCCTCACTCCCAGCATCCCAGACAGCAAATGGAGGAAAGGAAAAGTCCCATATAAAAGGGAATTGCTCATTACCCAGTGCCTAGTCATACAGAACCACTTCTGCTTTAAACCATCACATTTTCTGTAACATTTGCCAGATGAAGGGACACATCCCTCCTCTTACCAGCTAGCCACATAGGGTCTCAGCTGAAGGGAGGCTGCAGTAATTGACCCATTCATCATTCATTGTTTATCTTAAGTTCACATTGTCATAGGGAACTCCAGAGACATCCTTGATTTAAGTTAAGAAACTTAATCATTATGATAAAACTGCTCAGGGAGTTGGACTTCATGTTGGAGACTCACGTGGCCGTGTGGCACTCGGGCAGGCTGTAGCCACAGGAGGTGATTCAAAGCTGACAAAGCTTTTGGGGAGGACAGAAAAAGATAAATTCGCAGCGGCCGTTCTGATGGTGCTGCTCAGAAAGTTATTACCACAGACATATGCTTCTCCTTGCTCACAGCCCATGAAGAACCCTGCTCCTCCAAGCTCAGGGGGATGTCTACCACATTGCTGCTCTTGTGACTCCCTCGTCAACAGAAGTTATTAACAGCGCTGAAGAATTTTATCCAAATGCCAGTTTCATCTTGATAAATAACATTTTCACGTCTCTGTTCTCCTAGATGACTACCCGTGTTTATTTCAAACACTTCACTTCTTCAGAAGTGCTTCCCCATGCACAGGGCTCAGCTCATCTGTAGAATATGTGCTGAGGAGGTTTTCTTTGCACCAGGCTTTGAATATCTGTCACACCCAGCCCAAACTCCATAACCCTGCACTATCCTAAGTCACTTCTCTCCATAAGGAGCAGCTTCCTGCTGGGAGTGCTAAAATGTAATGGAAAGCTCCGTGTCTATTGGGGTCACACTAAAAAAGCATTTTCTTTAAAAACAATTTAAGGGTTGTTAAGATCGGAAGGAACAGTCCACAGCTCCTCTGGGATGCAAGAAAGGAAACCAAGAAAATGATAATCTGGGGAGCAAGGGATGGGTGCCTCCCTCTGCCCTGCAGTGATCCCCACCACCACCCAGGTCTGCAGGGCTGAACGTGGGGTTGTGTGTTCCTGGCAGCAGATGGGTGCTCAGGGTGATGTGGGTGCTCTGCTTGGCAATGGTTTATTGCTCCCCCTTAGTTAGAAGCAGGAATTTTTTTTTTTTTTTTATGAGTGTGTCTGGGGTGCAGTGGGAAGAGGTGGATGAGGGTGGTCTGGTTTGCCAAGGAGATGCAGAGGCCCTGCTGCAGGTGTCTGGGGCCATTGCAGGATGGATTTCTGGCTCTCTGGGTTTCTCCAGAAGCAGCAATGAGGACCTCAGAGCTGGGGGAGGCACCAGGGTCCCCTTAGAGGGACTTCAGGGCCTGGATCTCTCCATGGCTGTGAACCTGACAGCTGGAAACCCACAGGGAGAAGAAAATTCTTTGGCAAAAATGGCTGCATTGTGCTGGGGTTTTGTGATGAGAATAACTGGTTAAATATCACTTATAGTAAACCTGAAATATTTAATATTAACTTAATAAATATTTCCTGCTGAACCAATTCAGTTCAGTATCACAAAGGCTCCTGCACTAAACATCTGCAAGAAAGCTGGTGAGGAACTTTTTATAAGAGTGTTGGGACAAAGGGTAATGGCTTTAAACTGGAAGAGGAGAGGTTTAGGTTAGACATTAGGAAGAAATTGTATTTTGTGGGGGTGGTGAGACTGGCACAGGTTGCCCAGAGAATCTGCCTCATCCCTGAAAGTGTTCAAGGCCAGTTTGGATGCAGCTGAGAGCAACCTGGTTTGGTGGAAGCTCTCCCTGTCCATGGCAGGGGGTTGGAAATAAATGGTTTTTAAGATTCCTTCCAACCTAAAACATTCTGCAATTCTATGATTCTTTTGCTCTGTCACCTTATATACACATTAATGTTGTTTACTTACTAAACCAAGAAAAATTGTAGTAGAGATTACTCCTGACCAAAACTAATCAAGAAGGAATCCATTAAACTGAAGAATTTCAACACATTCAATTTTTCTTTAATTGTCATTAAACCTCCCAGTGATGGCCCTTGCTATTAATCGTGCTGTGGCACTTTGAGCATCATTTTCCCTCATCCTCTGAGACCAGGTACAGCATTCCAGGTACTAGTCTCTCAAGTATGTTAATACTTCTGAGGAACTCCGGAGGTTTAGGAGATGAGGGTTGTCCTGGTCCTTTCTCAGTGATGTCTCCATCCAGCCCTAGGTCAAGCTCAGTCCATGTGTCTCATCCTCAGCTCTCATGTCTACAGTGAAGCTGTGCAGGGGTCTGCAGGCTCCTTTCAAAAAAAAAAAAAAAAGCAAAAAAAAAAGCAAAAAAAAAAAAAGCTATTTGAAAAATCAATAAAATGAATAAAGTCAGCATGATTGCCCATCTCTGCCCCAGACTGAAAGAACAAATAGAAGGCTCTTTAAGGCTATGAATTTTAGGGTTCAGCAGCTGGTACTGCTGTGGGCTGGCTCCCCTCTGGATGCTCCCTGGCACCTGAGGGGGGGGTGTCCTGGGGATGCCCAGGTTGGGGGGCCCATTCCAGCCAGAGATGCTTCCAGCTGGGATACCAGGTGCTCCCCATGAGCCCAAGGTGGCTGGAGCTGAAGCTGCTCAGCTGCCCCAGCCTGGGAGGGCACAGAGGGGATGAGGTGGCTGCAGGGGAGGGCTGCAGGCTCCCAGCAGCTCCAGCAACACAAGGTGCCTGGAGCTGAGGATCATTTAAGGGGATGCTTGGATGAACAGCAATGCAAAAGGTGGGGAATGGAGCAGGGAGGAGGCTCTGGTGGTACAGGTGAGGTGGGAGCTGTGGGGTCATGGCTGTGTGTGTTAACTTGCCCCATTGCTGATGGGGAGTGGCACCAGGGGACAGAGGATCCCCATCCCCTCTCTTCCTCCTCCTCCTCTGCAATTTCCTCTTTGCCTTAGCCATGTTGTGATGGCAGATGGGCTGCAAAAGGGGTCAGATGATGAACGTATTGGTGGTGATGGGCTGTGGCACATGCCTCTTGCCTGCCTGTGAGAGGGGAGCTGGCTGTGGGGCCATGGGCATGGCACAGCTGCTGAGAGCTGCTGCCCAGGCACCCTGTGCCAGTGGCTTTTGGAGGCAGCCAGAAGGTTCTCAGTGCTCCAGGGCTGTGCCTGGTGGTACTGGGAGCTGCTGCAGGTTGTCCCAGGAGCTGATGTCCCCCCACAAGAGGAGGCCCTGCTAGGGGCTGGGTGACTCGGCCACTGACCTGTGGGGAGGTTCCCCAACCCCTAGACAGGGCTGTCCCCAATGCCCATCCTGGGGTTTGCACCCCGTGTGGTGCCATCTGGCCCCAGGCTGTGCCCTCCTTGTCCCCCAGTCTGGTGGACTTCACCTCAGCTCCTTCCTCCACTTGATCCCAAGCCTTTGCCTTTGGGATCACGGCTGCAATCCCTCCTCTGCTGTCTGGGGGGTCTTGCTGGCCTGTCTGCCTTTTCCTCCCACCCGAGGTATCCAGCAGTGTGGGGCTCTGCTCTGTTCCCCAGAGCCCCTCTCCAGTGGCCTGGCCCCCCTGTGCCCTTGGAGCAATCTGAGCATGCAGAGAGCATCTGCATTGCCCCCTCTCAGGTGACACTTCCCTTCTCCTCTCTCTTTCCCTCCTGCTGTGGCTCTTACACTTTTTTCTAACACTCAGGCTTGAAGCTCCATCTCTTTCTCTCCTATTGCTCTGCTCTCCCCTTGCCATACCCAGCAGGGATTTGTTTTTTTCCTCCCTCCCCACAAAAGTTCTTCCCTCCTGTTAGACTTTTGTCTCCTTTCTTTTGTTCCTGCTCTCCCTCCCCACCCTGGTTCCTTCCACCTCCTCCTCACTCCTTCCCTCTCCGTGACACTTGTCACAATCTTCTCCTCCCATTGCACCCCCAGCATCTTCCTCACTCCCCAGCTCTGCAGCCCCAACTGGCCATGGGGCCTGCACCCTGGGGTTGTCCTTGGTGAGGTCTCTGTTGGAAAGTGGGAATTCCCAGAAGAACTTTGCTTTCAGCTGTCATGATTGGTTTCTGCCTTTTTACATATTTTTTTTCATCCTGTGAGAAACTGCTCACTAAAGAAAGCGTATTTTTCTTGCTTACTGGGAGTTCCTGTTTGTCATTTTTATAAATCAGTGTTTATTGGCCTAATTATTGTAAATGCAGAGCCCAATAAAGGTGACTGTGATTGCAATATCTGATAATGAATTTTATAACAAACCTGCTGAGCCTGAAAGCTGCCAGCAGGAAAGACATTATGTCAGGTTAATGACAGAGAGGAGAAATCCTCCTCACTAAGCTTTTTTTCCAAAGCAAGGAGGATCTCAGGTGGAAGCTGCTGAGGTTCAGCTGGGCTGAAGCAGCTCAGGCTGGTGGGGTCTGGCCCTCCAGTGTTACACCCCAAAACTTTTGAGGCTCCTTCACTATGCTTTTCTAGCCTTGTCCTTATGGGGAGACCCTTTGGACACCTGGGATGGAGGGTTGCAAGGGGACATCAGCTCCTGCCAGGCTCAGGACCTATTCTGGCATGCAAACATCAGGCAGCAACACCCAGATGTGGTCACCTCCCTCTTCTCCTCCTAACTTAATCCCAGTCTGCACACACTGAATGGGAGGCACAGGGAAAGCAGCAGCTTAAACAGCACATAAAGCTAGCTCAACTCCAACTGCTCTAAATAGATTAATTTAAAAAAAAAAATCAATGAAGCTCGGCAGGAGTAGGTTTTCCAATAGAGGTGCTGGTGCCTGCTCTAACCTCATGCCTTTATGTGTGCCCTGGGGGGGGTGGGCAGTTCCCCCTCCCTGTCTCCAGCTGAGCCTGCCCAGGTGGGGAGGACACAGCTCCTGTGCTCAGCCATGTGTGGGGCTGAGTCTCCATCACCCTCACCTCCTGCTGCCATGGTGTCTGCTGAGATGGTGCAGCCCAGGACTCATTTTGCTGGGGAAAATGATGCTGCTCCTGCAAGTCCTCGGTGTGGTGAGGGTCTCCTTGTGGGGTGTCTCCTTTACAGTCTCCTTGTGGGGTGTCTAGACAGGCTGGTGTGATGCTGTCATTACAGGGCAGTGCAAAGTGCCATGGACCTGTCTGATGCTCAAACCAGGGTGGGGAGCATGGTGCATGGTCCCTGGCCTCATCCCCAAATGCTGCCTGGCTGTGCTGGCCCTGGGCTCTTGCTTTGTCTTTCTTGATGTTTGTGATAGTCCTGGGTAGTCAGTGGCAGCTTCCCATGGGTCTGTTCCTTGAACATGGTTCTTTCCCAGGGTTTGGACCCAGATCTGCATTTCAAAGCTGCAAGTGTTGAGCTCTGGACTTTCAGTCAAGGAGTGGAAGCTGTCAGCTCTGCTGAGCTCAGGTCTGTGCTGCTCCAGGACTGTCAGATCTGAGAGAGCTGGCTCTGTCCTGCTGCAGGAACTGGGGCGACTTCTAGACCTGCATCAGCCCCAGAATGTGGCTTCACATTGCTTTGAAACCTGGGCTAGGAGGGTTTGATCTAGTTCACTCACCAGCAGCAGGAAACGAGTGCAGAAGGGAAAGAACAAAGACTATAAGAGAACATGTTTTCTCTTAAATAATGCAGTGGAACACGGGGGAGGAAGATGTGCAAATGTGATTTAATCCTTTGCCCCTGTGTTATTTGCTGCTGGTCACCAGAGTACCCCAGTTGTGAACTTGGGGGGGGGACAAGGGAATTACTTGCCCTCTGCTCATGCAGCTGCCCACACCCATCTTTCTCTCCAAGACCTCCAGCAAGGGGATGGAGCTGCTTTTTTTATTTTTTATTTTTTATTTTCAAGTATTTGTTTGGTAGCTGCTGTGTTTGACACTATTCAGTGTGAGAGCAAATTGGATTAACCGCAACATATTTTCTTGGCTAAGCAGAGAAGAAACACGTGTGCAGGGGTTGTTTGCAGAAAGCAGTGTCTGCAGAAGGTGGCTGAGGGGCTCACAGTGCATGGGGCAAAGCCTGGCCTTGCTCAGGGACTGGGGTGGAAAGGGGAAATTGGGGAGGTTTGAGGGGGTGCCACAAACTCAGCATCAGGTGCCCCCCCAGCACTTCCCTGGCAGGAGCTCCCCGGCAGCAGCGTGACCCAGTGATTTATTGGTGTTATCCACCACGCACATGAGAGTGCTGGTTTTCAGCAGAGAACACTTTCGAGAGTGAAGTCAGTAAGAAGGGGCCATGGATAACTTGGGAAAATCTGCAGAGCATTTTTGGATGGATAACTGAGTTCTGTTTGGATAACTGAGTCCTGGGCACTGCGTGCTCATCGTGCAACAAACGACCTGAGCTGGGGCTTGGTGAGCCTGCACCAGCCTCAACAGAGCAATATTTACACCTGGAAATGACCCCCTTTGCCCAGGAGGGGACAAGAACAGAGGAGAGACACAGGCAGAAGCAAAACTTGCTGCTGGAGGCAGAATGTTGGAAGCAGAAGGCTGGCATCCGTGGTTTTCCCTGCCTGCTGCTCATCTAGCTGGCAAGAGCCCTGCCAGGGCAATATCCTGCCCTGCTCAGTCCACAGACCACTATTATTTCATTAATCTCCTGTCATCTCCTCCTCAGCTGATCCAGCTGCAATATTGCTGAAATAAGTTCTCACTGGTCCCCAGGGAGGAGCAGACTTCAGGGGCCAGGAGAGCTCTTCCCTCTCCTCCCTGCTCCCAGTGGGCTGCAATCCCTAAAGCTGCCAGAAGGTTTGCAAAGTCTTTGATTCCTCCTCACTCGAACAGTCAGGGATGCATGAACAGCAGCAGTGCATGCAAAAAACCAAACCAAACCAAACCAACAATGAAAAACCAAAACCCAACCAAAAATCCCAAACCAAAACAAAAACCCAAAGAAAAAAAAGAAACCCCAGCGACCAGTTATTATTATCATCAAACCCTTGAAAATCCCAGGGAGATCTAGATGAAGTAGTGTCCCCATCCCAGACACAACGATGGCAGATGCTGTCAAGCAAAGGGGCATTGAGGATCATACCCCATTCTCCCCACTCAGCTTCCCCGGATGGGCTTGTTTGTCCCCTGAGACAGCACACTGCTCCCTGGGCTTGGGCCATCCCAGTGTCATGGTCCCCCTGGCTCCCATCCTGGTGGGAGCATTGATGGGGTTCTGATCTTTGAGGCCTCATTAGCCGCAGATAAATGAGGAGTCAGGTGGATTCTGCCTCCAGTTCCTAGAATACCGGTCTAATGCATAATATATGTCCGAGGGTAAATCTCTGTTTCTATTTAAATGTGGGGAAGAGTGTGCTGCTGAATTTTAAGTACGTTATCACAGCAAACAATGACTGTGCTGAGTGAATGACATGTCTAATGAATATAGCAAGGGGAGAGCAGGACTGGCATCTCCACTCCCTGGTGCTGGTGCAGCCTCTGGTAGCTGCACGGGGGATTTTTATTTTTTTTTCCCAAGCATCGTAGTGACAAATTATACAATCAATACAGAGGCTGATCCGTGATGTAATCTTGCTTAGCCCTGATAAGCCCGGGATTGATCCAGATCTAATCTTGCTTATCCTGGACAAACCCAGGAGCAGATCCAGATCCTCAGGTCTAGGCTTGCACACACCCTCTGCAAACCCAGAGCTGCTCCATCGATTTGCCTCTGCCGACAAGGCTCAGGTTTTTCCTGGCTGTGTGGGGCTTTATCAGTGTGATCTGCCCCGTGATGTGTCAGGCAATCAAAGCAGTCGCTGTGATTAATTGGTGGCACTGAGTGCCTGGCTGTGGGACTGTGGAGCGATGGGGCTTCCGACCTGAGGCTGGCACAATAGAGGGAGGAGGTGAAATGCTGGCTGGGAATCAAGGCACCCTCCCTTTGCGTTTTGCCTGAGCTGTGGGAGCTTTTCTTGGCAGTCAGAGGTGGTCACAGAGTCGTGGGTGCCTGCAGAAGGTGTGGTCTGTGCAGAGCAGGCTCCTGCTCCAGCTCAGGGTGCTCTGTGGGTTCCTCTCAGGCCCTGGAGGGTTCCTGACTCTCCACTCATGACTTCAGTGAGCAGAAGGGCTGTGGCATCTGATTGTCCATTTTTTTTGCTGCATTACCCTGCCAGAGAAGGTCCCTGCAGCCCTGTGTGCAGCTCATGTCAGGGAGCTCCAGCAAACTGTCTGCTGCTCCTGTGAGTCAAATGCCTTCTGCTCCAGGGCTTTCCTGCAACTCTAATAACTTCAGGAAGGAAAAAAAAAAAAAGGGGAAAAAAAAAAAAAAAAAAAAAAAAAAAAAAAAAAAAAACAGGGAATTTGTCAGGAACATGGACTGCAGTTTTATTCAGCTATTCCTGAGTTATACCAGCGCAGGGAAAATGGTATGTCTCGCAGCTTGATGTTTTTCTGATGTCTGCCTTTGCTTTCAGGTTTAAAAAAAAAATACCAGACCCCAAAAATCTCTCTTCAAAATGTAAAACTTGCCCTTAGCTTAATTCAGTGGAGACTCGAGCAGCTGCTACTGCATCTCAGAAAAAAAGAGGCCTCATGCTATTAACATGTCTAAAGAAATTGGATGTAGAAATATGAAGGTCTCCTGTCTTTTAAAAGCTGCACTCCTGCTTCTGGCTGTGGCACATGGAGTGCAGCACTGAGGGATGTGGCTAGGCTGCAGGAGCTGAACCCCTTGGGCTTAAAGGGGGACTTGTGCTCCAGCCCCTTGAGGAAGGGTCCCTGGGGCAGGAGAAGGTGATGAGGGGCTCCCTTCCATCCTGCAGCTCTCAGCCCCATGCAGGTGTCATTGTCAGAGGCTGGGCTCAAGTGCTGGGGGACCAAATCCTGGAGGCTTGGTGCCAGGGCTGAGTTACAGCTGCATCGGCAGCCCAGACCCGTATTTTGCAGATTGAAAAGTGCTGCAGCAGTGTAAATATAACCTAGAAGGTTCTCAAACACTCCAGAAATGTTCTCTGAGAAAATACAGCGCCTTTCCCCCTTCCCTTCCTGCCAACGGGAAATAATTCCAAATTCATCCAAATGTGCTTTTCTAATCAAAGGGGCCACTTTGTACTTCTGAATCCAAGGGGAGGGGATCGGAGCACGGCTCAAACAAAACTCCTTCTCAGCCCTGCATTTGTGAGATGGATCTCCCGTGGCTAAATCCATCTGTGTTTCTCCTTTGGCGTGAGCAGGAGGATCTTCCCACTGCAGCTGGGCACTTCACTTCAGGCTTTGCTGCTGCACGGGGAGGAGGAGGAGGATGAGGAGCCCAGGTTTCTATGGCAGTGTGTGCAGCAGCCCTCTCTCCTTATCTTTCCAACTTGATCGGGAGAAATTGCTTTTGTCAATTTTAATTTCAGCTGAGCTGAGCAGGATAAACAAAGGGAGGTGCAGGCAAAGCAGATGGTTTGTCACAGAGCACGGCGCAGGCAGGAAGACTGCACAGCTTTTTATAGCATATAATGGCCTTTCCTTGCATTTAGCTATCCATCACCATATAATTCCTGAAATAAACTGCTCTTGTGTGATACATGTGAAATGCCCAAATGTTACAGCAGGTCTGGAATGTTCAGGCTGCTGAAGTTCTGGAGGTGGCTGGGAGCATCCACGCAAAAGCTTTTCGCTGGTCGGTGTCTGCTCCTTGTTTGGGAACCCCTGTGGTGGCTTCTCATCCCACAGCTGGGGCAGGGAAACTCCACTGTGCCTGGAATGAGACCTTCTTCTGTAGTTTGGCAGATGTAGCAGTGTCACTGACACTTCTTGCAGGTGTAAGCGGGATTAACTGGAGCTTACTTGAGGATTAATCTGAGTTTTACCCCAGACACTGTCAACTCAGACCTCCTGGCCCGGGTCAGATGGCTGAAGAAGCAGGGAAAGGAGCATCTCATGGTCCTGCTCTGCATTTCTGTGCCTGCATGGTGGTGTTGCACATGTGGAGCTTTCCTATCCATGCAGGTATTGATGGGAGCACAGAGATTCTCCCCACGGTGCGGGCAGGGCTGGCAGGAGGTTGCTTGTGGCCAAGCAGCTCTGGCACTGCCGCTGTGGCACCGTGTCCCAAGCAGATGGGGAGATGTGATCCTTCCCAGAGCTGGTGCTCTCGGAGCACGGCACAGATTGCTGGATATTTGTTTCTCTAAGAACCATGCTGGTGTTTGCAAACCCTTCTAAATTGCTCGCAGCAAGCGCTTCTGCGTCTGGAGCAAAGTCTGCTTGCAGCAAAGCCTGCAGGAAGGGGAGGTTTGGGGCAGGGGGGGGGAGTGTGTGT
>JAAWXA010000017.1:6061361-6120673 GCA_038090715.1 Florisuga fusca | reverse complement strand
GGGGGGGGGGGGGACTGCAATCAATGACTGTTTTGCTCCAAAGGGATCCTGTCACAGCCTCTAGCAAACGGAGCATTACCTGGGGGTGAAAGGATGGAGAGTTAACCAAGGTAATGGGTGATGTTGTAGCTGGCCAGCTCTGGCCTGGCTTCTCTTTGGCCACCTGGAGAGTGCCCTGCAGAAAGCCACTGAGACATGAGATGCTCTACAGAAGATAAACCTGCAGCGGATCTTGTGGTCCAAGGTCCCTGCCACAGCAGCCAGGGTTATACACCATGGACCAGCCAAGCAACCTCATGCTAGTCACTTAGTCCTCTTTTAATGCCCTTTCATACCAACATGGAGGTGAAGCTCCTTTTCAGCCCTGCCTGGCTAGAAGGTGCCTGGCACAGCATCCATCGTGTCAGTGTTTTCCTTTTCAGCAGCAGAAATACTTATAGGCAATAAATAAAATATGCAGCTCTTTTATGTATGATATATGCAAAGAAACACTTCCATGGAAAAGGAGCTGGAAAATGAGGTGTGTCCCTGCCCAGCTCTTGCTCTCCCATACATCCCCTGCCTTTATATTCAGACCAATCCTGTCTGGTTTTAAATATCTCAAGCCACAGAACTTTCCCCCTCCAGGGAATCACATCACAGTCTCATAATTTTCACTGTCTGCAGAGGGGATTTTTTCCCCTCTGACATTCAACCTAAATACTCCATTTCTTCATTTCCTGTCATCCCTTCTGGTGATGCCCCTTGTACTCTATTAAATAATTCCTTCCTTCCCTTTCTATTTACACCAACCAGATCTGTAAAGCTCTTAGTTTGTCTCTCCATGGACAGCTCTTAGCCAAGCAATATATATATTTAAGCCTTTTAATCTTCCTTCAGAAATCAGTCTCCCTGTGCCTTTGATCATTTGTGTGGCTTCTTTCTGTACTGCTGCCAATGCCTCCGTGCCCAGGGAGCCCTCTGCTCTGCTTGGGCCACACCTGAGCCTCCCAGCACCTCCACAACATCCCTGCTCGCCAGCTGCTGATCCAACCTTCCTGCCTCCTGGGTTGCTCTTGCTGCCTGTCCCCTTAGGTGTCCCTCACTGTCTGTCCCCTGGGGCTCCCTTGCTGAGGCCAGGCCCCTCTCTGGGGTGTCACTCTGGCTCTGGTGCAGTGCTGCTGTTTTGGCTCAGCCCTTGCTGCTCCTTCTGCTCTTGGCTGGGACTTGCCTTGTCCTCCCTGCAGCACTCACTTGTCTCTGTCCGAGATCAGCACAGCTCCTCTTGCTGTTTTCTGCCCATATTTCTAACCTTGCTAGGCCCTTTTTTGTGTTAATTTTCTATGCTTGCTGGAGCTCACACCACCTCCCAATATAACATCATCTGCCAAATTCATTAACATGTAGTTTACTCCCTCTTTCCAGGTCATTAATGAGGGTACTAAATGAGGGCAGACCTAACCTAGATCCCTGCAGTACCCCATAAACACCTCCCCCTGTTTCTAATTACCCTTTGTTTATGATCCTTCAGCCAGGTTTTGAAGCCACATGGTGCAGTTCAAGTCATCAGAATTAATTTGACCAAGGAAGACTTCATGAATGCGGGAGAGAAGGGTTTGCCCGTTTGCACTGTCTCCTCCTGCCTCTCCCGAATTCCTCTCCCGTGGGACCCACCTAGTGGGTCACCTTCTTGGTGGTGGCTTTGGTGGTGACTGGATCCCCGGAGAGGGGATAAACGCCTGGCAAAGGCTCTTCCGTCCGCTGGCTCCTGCTCCTGCTCCTCCAGGACACGGCAGCCAGGAGCAGAGGGACCCTGAGCCCCTTCCGTGTGCCCCGGGGAGAAGGGAGGATCCCCTCGGGTGTCCCTAGTGGGGGTGGTGTCCCTGCACGGATGGTGTCCCCGGTGACGGTGTCTTCGGAAGGGTGGCGTGCCGGGCGATGGTGCTCCTGGAGGGGGTGGTGTCCCTGGAGGGTGGTGTCCCTGGCGGGGATGGTGTCCCTGGCGGGGATGGTGTCCCTGGAGGGTGGTGTCCCTGAAGGGTGGTGTCCCTGGCGAGATGGTGTCCTTGGAGGGTGGTGTCCCGGAGGACGGTGTCCGTGGAGAGGGTGGAGTCCTTGGAAAGCTGTGCTGGCGGATGGTGCCCCTGGAGGGGGTGATGTCCCGACCACCCCCCCGGGGTGTTGTTCTCCTGCACAATGACCTGGTAATAAGGCTTGGAGAAGTGTGGATGGTTGTCATTCTCATCGGTGATCTTGACAGTGAAGGACTTGGTGGCCTGTAAGGAGGGGACACCATTGTCTTTGGCCTGGATGGTGAGGNGGGGCTCTCCCGGCGCTGCTGGGGGCCGCCTTGCTGTGGGCCGGCGCCGGAGCCCTCGTCAATCTCAAGTACTCGGTGGAGGAGGAGCAGCGGGCCGGCACGGTGATAGCCAACGTCGCCAAGGACGCCCGGGACGCCGGTTTCGTGTTGGACCCTCGGCAGCCCGCTGCCTTCCGGGTGGTCTCCAACTCAGCCCCCCACCTGGTGGATATCAGCCCCGGGTCGGGGCTGCTGGTGACCAAGCAGAAGATTGACCGGGACCTGCTGTGCCGGCAGAGCCCCAAGTGCGTCATCTCACTGGAGGTGATGTCCAGCTCCATGGAGATCTGCGTGATCAAGCTGGAGATCAAGGACCTCAATGACAATGCACCCAGCTTCCCCACGGACCAAATTGAGCTGGAAATCTCGGAGACGGCCAGTCCCGGCACCCGGGTGCCACTGGAGAGTGCCTACGACCCGGACTCGGGCAGCTTTGGTGTGCAGAGCTATGAGATCACCCCGAATGACCTCTTTGGGCTGGAGACCAAGACACGGGGCGATGGGTCCCGCTTTGCTGAGCTGGTGGTGGAGAAGAGCCTGGATCGTGAGACCCAGTCCCACTACAGCTACGTGATCACTGCGCTGGACGGTGGTGACCCACCCAACTTTGGCACAGTGGAGCTCAGCATCCGCGTCATCGACTCCAATGACAACAACCCGCTCTTCGAGGAGCCGGCCTACACCGTCAGCGTGCCTGAAAACGCCCCGCCGGGTACTCCGGTCATCCGCCTCAACGCCTCTGACCCAGACGAGGGCACCAATGGCCAGGTCCTCTACTCTTTCCACAGCTATGTTTCTGAACGGGCCCGGGACCTCTTCCAAATTGACCCCCAGAGCGGCCTGATCACGGTGAGCGGTGCCATTGATTACGAGGAGGGTCATGTCTATGAATTGGATGTGCAGGCCAAGGACTTGGGGCCTAACTCCATCCCCGCCCATTGCAAAGTGACCATCAGTGTCCAGGATGCCAATGACAACCCACCTCTCATCAACCTGCTCTCCGTCAACAGTGAGTTGGTGGAGGTGAGCGAGAACGCCCCACCAGGCTACGTCATTGCCCTGGTGCGGGTGTCAGACCGGGACTCTGGGGCCAATGGGCGGGTGCAGTGCAAGCTCCTGGGCAACGTGCCTTTCCGGCTCCAGGAGTACGAGAGCTTCTCCACCATCCTTGTGGATGGGCGGCTGGACCGGGAGCAGAGGGACCAGTACAACCTCACCATCCAGGCCAAAGACAATGGTGTCCCCTCCTTACAGGCCACCAAGTCCTTCACTGTCAAGATCACCGATGAGAATGACAACCATCCACACTTCTCCAAGCCTTATTACCAGGTCATTGTGCAGGAGAACAACACCCCGGGGGCCTACCTCCTCTCAGTCTCGGCCAGGGACCCTGACCTGGGCCTCAATGGCAGTGTCTCCTACCAGATTGTGCCCTCCCAAGTCAGGGACATGCCTGTCTTCACCTATGTCTCCATCAACCCCAACTCTGGAGATATCTATGCTTTGAGGTCCTTCAATCACGAACAGACAAAGTCCTTTGAGTTCAAGGTCTTGGCAAAAGATGGGGGTAATCCCTCTCTCCAGAGCAATGCCACTGTCAGGGTGATTGTCCTGGACGTCAATGACAACACTCCTGTGATCACAGCCCCACCACTGGTCAATGGGACCGCGGAGGTGTACATCCCCAGGAACGCGGGGGTTGGCTACTTGGTGACAGTGGTCAAGGCAGACGACTATGATGAGGGTGAAAATGGCAGACTATCCTATGAAATGGTGGAAGGAGACAGAGGTTTTTTTGAGATAGACCAGGTCAATGGAGAGATAAGGACCACCAGAGCCTTTGGGGAGAACGCAAAGACAGCCTATGAGCTGATCGTGGTGGCTCATGACCATGGAAAAACATCTCTCTCAGCTTCTGCCTTGATTTTGATATACCTGTCTCCAGCCCTGGATGCCCAGGAGTCCATAGGATCTGTTAACCTCTCCCTCATTTTCATTATTGCCCTGGGGTCTATCGCAGCCATTCTTTTTGTCACCATGATCTTTGTGGCAGTCAAGTGCAAAAGGGATAACAAGGAAATCAGGACCTACAACTGCAGGTAAAGACATCTTTGTTTGTGTGCACCTGCCAGGGCTGCTCCAATGGTTCTTTTCACAGTTACTTTTCCATTTGCTGCTGTATGCATGGGCAAGGGTGTGTGTGTGTGTGTGTGTGTGTGTGTGTGTGGTGTTGGCGGTTTATATTTGCATTAGGAGCAACAGTGAGGTTCCTGTCCCTCTAAGGAAATTTCCTGTGAAGCTTTAAACAACAAAAAACCCCTTCTCTGGGAGGCGAGCAGAAATCCCTGCCGAGTAAGGAATCGACTTAATTGCGTGGCTTGACAATCTGTTGCAGCATCCCTGATTTTCTGCGCTCCCTCGCAGGGAACATTTGGGAAGCGGCGTCTCTGGTTCCCCTGGGCACATCCCCCCGTGGTTCCCGTGGGCACAGCCCCTCCTGGTTCCCGTGGGCGCAGCTCTCCNGGTCCGTGGGGAAGCTGGGTGCATTGTCATTGAGGTCCTTGATCTCCAGCTTGATCACGCAGATCTCCATGGAGCTGGACATCACCTCCAGTGAGATGACGCACTTGGGGCTCTGCCGGCACAGCAGGTCCCGGTCAATCTTCTGCTTGGTCACCAGCAGCCCCGCAGCAGACGGGGCGAGCGGCCGCCGTGGCATCCCGCATCCCGCATCCCTCAGCCCTCGCTCGCCGTTCAAAAGGGCTATTGTGTACCCTCTGCGGCTCCTCGCCACGGGGCCAACTGGAGAAAATAGTGGCCAAAATCACCCCGTTCCCCCCGGTATGCTGGTCCAGCAGGCGGTTGGGCTGGGAGCGATGGGGTGAGGGAGGATTTTCGCAGCTCTGCGTTATTTGCCCTCGGCTGGGTGCGTGTTACCCGCGTCCAAAATGCCGGAGGGGGAGGTCAGCCCCGTGCCCCTGGAGCTGCTGAAAGGCTGATAGGGGAAATCCAGTCCCCTGAATATGTAACAGCCCGGCGATTATTGTCTCTCTTTTACTATTCTCTGTGTTACACAAGTTAGGAGACAAATGCTAACCACACATGAATATCAATCAGATGCCATAAAAGAGCAGCTGCAATGCCTCATAAATGGTTTAATCCTGTTACTAGTGAAATAGCCATGACTTCTCCATTCCTTCGGCACCGAGTCGTTTCAGAGGGGAGGGATGGAAATTAATTTTGCTCTACCTTGGAAACGCACGCTGGCCCCCGGCAATTCTGCGGCGCGGGGGGATGTGCCGTCTTTAAAGTTGTATTTACGCAGGAATAATGCCAGCGAGTTGGGGTTTTATGCCCCTTTTTCACAGCGCAAAGTGCGTTTATAAGAAGCCCTTTTTGCTCGATGGGGGAAAAATCGCCTGCAAATAAAGGTCGGGCTGTGCTGTATTATGGGATGTCTAGCTTGAAGTGAAAGCTCATATACCAGATTTCTTGCCAGCTCGGCCCATTAAATGAGAATAGGACTTGAATGGATAAAAATCGCGTTGTGGTGGTGCCCCTGAGAGCTTCACACACATGTATAAGCCCTGGGTTTATTGTGATGGCCTAGGGATTAATGAAGTGCAGTTTAATTAAATAATTGGTCAATAGAGGAAGGACAGCAAAATGAATGCCTGCAGGAAATAATTGGGCTCTTGCATTGCCAAACTTAAACATTTAGGTAAACAAAACAATTAAAGCTTCATCAAGCATTGTTAGACGAGTCAGCAGCATATAGATGGTTGGCACAACAGAAATCCCTGCCTTCCCCTGATTTATGTGCACACTCAGGGGGATGCACGGGCTGTTGTCAGCATGCATCTGAGCAGAAGTCAGCTGCAGAGGTAAAGAAGCACCAGGTAGGCTCAGCAGCGGCCGTGAGCATGGGGCACCCTCTCCCTGTGCTGGGTTGTGTGTCTCTGAGCTTTGCAGTGCCTTGTTTCAGAGGTTCCTCACGACAGGTGCTAGGGAGTCTTCATAAAATGCCTTAATTTATGAGGAACATAAGGCTGTATGAGAGCTGTTCGACTGGTGGCATTTTGATGCTCAGGCAATTAGCTTTTTAGAAGAAGAATATTTCTCCAATATTTGCCTTTCTAGATAAACTACTATTAATTCAACACATTGCTTCTGTTATTTCTGTTGTATTTTTGATTTTTTAAAATTTATTTCCTTAAATGCTGTTACCGTAACAAGAAGAAGAGCAAAGTCTTGACATTCAAATGTGTATATCTGACCGTGGGTCAGCATTTCATGTGCTTCCCAGGGAAATACTGAGCTGGCCACTGATCTGCACGTACCAGCTCATCTGGCTGGGGCTGTGTTGCTTACTATGGAGAGAGGAGCCACAGTCACTCCGAGCCAAGCATACCCAGTTAATGCAAGGTGCATTACTGTCATTATTTGCTCAGGGGCTGTTTTATGGTAACTTTTTTTTCCTCTGGTGTTTTGCAAAAGGCAAACAGGGCGCTTTCATCAGTTGATTCTTTTGGCAGGTGGGAAGCAAAAAGGGAAAGAAAGGCAGTGAAAAATAAGCTTGCAGTAAAAAAAAAAAAAAAAAAAAAAGGTCAAAAAGGATCATTTTTCTTTGCAAAACACAGTTGTTGTTCTCCGATTTCTAGAAGATGAAGGCATTTCCCAGCAAAAGGGAGTGTGTGTGTCAAGGGGTGAGGCAGGAATAGGATGCGGTTGTAGAAAAGATTTCAAGTTATCAGGTATTATCAGGAGATAGTCAAGACTCCAGTAATTTGGATAACACATTAATAAACAAACAGCCTTTGGAGTGTGAGAGAATAGAGCCTGCCAGCTAGGACTGCTTCTGGGTCTGCTTTATTTACTGCTATGGAAAATGAACTGGGAAAAAAATCTGCTGTTCATTTTGAATTTTCATTACAAGGACCAAATGAAATCACTTTTAAAATCCTTATTATGCATGGAAATGAATGCACGTACCCTTTTCAGGCCACGGAATTTAACATCTCAATTTTTCTCTTCTGCAGGCTGGACTTTACTCCTGGTTACTAAATATCAGCAATTACAAATGCTAGAAAAAACCATAGGCTTTCTTCCTTCCCATTATTTTTTCATATTTGACCTGAAAGCATTATACATATGAAAATCAGCTAATGACTGTCGTGCCACCAAACCCAAAACATGACGTAATGTGCATGACTAAGAATCCTAAATGGAGATGGGGCCAAGCCCTCTGGGTTCCTGCGTGTGTATTTAGCGGGGCAGGGTTCAGGATGCTCTCAGCTGTTTCATTTTCATTCTGTCCCCCAGAATCGCCGAATACTCCTACGGGCATCAAAAGAAATCAAGCAAGAAGAAGAAAATCAGCAAAAACGATATCCGCCTGGTACCGCGGGACGTGGAAGAGACGGATAAAATGAACGTTGTGAGCTGCTCCTCCCTCACCTCATCCCTCAACTACTTTGACTACCACCAGCAGACCCTGCCGCTGGGCTGCCGCCGCTCCGAAAGCACCTTCCTCAACGTGGAGAGCCAGAACAACAGGAACGCCGGCTCCAACCACATTTACCATCACACCTTCACGGGGCAGAGCCCTCAGCAGCCCGACCTCATCATCAACGGGATGCCGCTGCCCGAGGTGAGTGTGGGTTTGCTGATGGGTTTGATCTGCTGGGGTGAGCGCTGGTGAAACGGGGTGTTGAGCGAACAGGCAGTGGTGGTTTCCATGTGTTGCACATCCCAGAGTGTGCAGGGGGTGATGGAGGAAGGGCAAAGGGGAGCGGCAGGCACCCACCTTGTGGCTTCTGGGGAACGTGTGGTTGTGGGTGGGTGCTTCACCCCCTCCAGAGACCCTCAGAAATGCCCAGGTGGGGCTGCTGGTGTGGGTGAGTCAGGCCAGGCTGCCTCTGGGAAGTTGTAGCTGGTTGCCTGGTGGATTTTGAGTAATGGTCAAGGGAGGAGATGCTCGCCTGTGCGGGAGATTTTTAGAAGGTCATCACAAGCAGTGTTGGTGGCTGTTGCTCTGGAGGCAGGGGCTTGTGCTGGGGTGCCCCAATGTGACCATCTGCACACCTGGCCCGGGACTGTCCCCTCACCACATTGGACAGATGTGCTGGCTTCAACACACCCCATCCTCATCAGGCTCTTCTAATTCATCGGTTTTCCTGTACATCACAGGCATCATTTAATGTTGCTTGTTTGTCTCTCTTTGAATTATTGTTTGGTATTAAGCAAAACAATCAAAGGTTTGTCATGTTTCCTGCTTTGAACAGAATAACAAAGCTGAAAAAGCAGCTAAAATATTTATGGCTTGCTCTGTTTTGCGTTCGGTGTGCTGGTGTAAATGCAAAATAGTGCTGCTGGAGACAGTGGAGCTGCTTTAGATTTATACTTGCTCTGTGGAGAGCAGAGCCTGGCCCTCTATGAGAGTCTGTGGGGCTGTTGGTGCCCATGGACCTGATCCTCCAGCACAATGCTCCTTCACCACTGGTTTAGCCTCTGTGAAGGCTACCTACCCTAGAGGTCACAGACTAGTTCTGGCCCAGTTTTGGGGTGTTCCCATCCCAAATGCTGGTCACTCAAAGCAGAGGCACAGCTTTTAATGACTGGCTGGTCAAGAGGAGGTTGTTGGGACCTCTGTGATATATCACAGACACTTGGCCTTCTTCTGCCCAGCCTGTTTCCAGCCTCTCCTGTTCTTGGCTTGCAGGCTCCTCACCCTATGGTGTTGCCTTCTCAAGGTAACCTGGTGAGATGCTGCAAAGGAGGCAGCTTGTGCAGGAATGAACCAGCAGAGCCTAGTATACAGCTGCCTGGGCTGTGGGGCTGGGAGCCCACCTGCCTTTGGGTGAGACCAGCTCTGGTTCAGAGAGTTAAGTCTTGATTTAAATTCTGTTACCGGTTTCTTTGCAATAATTGAATGGAAGTAACCTGGATATAAACACTCATATTTTGCTTGCATGTATCCAGAGCTGAGCTTCCTCTGCTCCTCCCAAATGCCCTGAGGGGGAGAGGCAGGGACTTTGCATCCCAGTCTGAGTCAGAGCAGTCTGGGATAAAGCTGTCTTTGGTAAATAAGGCAGAAGAGCTGCTGCCAAAATCACCTGCTCCTTGCACCGTGCCTGGCCAGGCTGAGGGCAGGAAAAACCACCCATCATGTGTTGGGGTCCCCCTGTTGATGCTCTGATTTGTCTGGGCTGTTTGCTGAGTACCAGGTGGGGCTCAGGCTGCCCAGCTTCCTGGGGGTCACATCCCAAAGTTGGCGGTGACTGTTGCTGTGGGGATTCTGAGGACAGCAGTCCCTGAGGAATCCCTGCCTTCCTGGAGTGGTGTCCTTTGGAAAGGGGTCTTGAGCACATTTCTGGCTGGTGCTTTGCTACGAGCACCCTGTCAGCCTGTGATTCACTGCCACAGACAAAATTCAATCATAAAATCCATCACACGTCGGCATTAGGCAGAAGTGCATGCCGGCAGCGGGAGGTCTGTGGTGCCGGGGAGGAGGGAAGGACCATCAGGAGCATCATAACTCAGCTGATCAAGTTAACAGGCAGCTGTGGGCAGAAGGCAGTGCTGCCCATGTTCCTCCTGCTCTCCAAAGACCCCCCTGGGGTGAAAGACATCTTGTGGCTTCTCTCTGTGGCTCCAGCTGACCCCGTTGCCCCGTCACTCGTGCAGGTGGGATGTGCTGCAAAGAGCTGGTTGTTTGACATGGAGTGTCAAATTAGAATGTGTCCTCTAGAAGCCCACGCAGTGGGATCTGCTGGCTCCCTGGGGATGCTTTTGGACAAAAGGGCAGGGCCAGGGCACGGGGAGGAGAAATCACAACTGGAAGCTGCTTGGAAGTTTGGTTTAGGGTGGGAACTTGAATGTTTTTTGGCAGAGTCTCAGTGTTATGCCTCTAGCTGTTGCAAGAAACGTTATCTTGCTGGTGGTGTAGGCTCTGCTGGCTCCTAAATATTCAGGTGAGTCCTGAGGGGAGAAGGTTCTGTGGTGGATAGAGTGACGGCTCTGTCCTGCACATGGAAACTCCACAACAGATGCTTCCACGGGGGAGCATTGCAGCCCTGTGCCCACTGTAGCCCAACGCAGCCTTAGCAGTCGTCACAGTGTGATGATATGTGTATGAAGTGTGCTATTGGTACACCTCCAGGTGATGATGATGTTTTAATATATACAGTTCCTGCCCAGAGTTTTCAGAGCCAATCCATTCCCTGCAGTACATCCAGAGGGACTTTTTCTGGGCTGGTTTGAAATCACCTCCAGTGACGACGCCGACGGCGTTTCCCCCGGGAGCCTTTAGGACGCGTCAGCACCGTGGAGATATTGCTGCTGCTCCACCTAGGAGTGACTTTTCCTGATGGGAAGGCAAAGCATCAGTTGATAAAAGATAAAATAAGGAGGTAAACGTGTCACTGGCAGTGGCACTTAGCATAGGATGGTTGTGGCTGGGCATAAGCAGCTGCCTCTGCAGACCCGTGCTGTCCTGGCAGGGTGAGTTTGCTGTGTAGCTGGTCTTTAATGTGAGGCTCATTCACTTCAGCAGTCAGAAACCTTGAAATAAAAGTCCCCAGGGATGTGTTGCTTGTGGAGCTTCAGGAAATGTTTTTTCCTGAGCTGCAGAAGTGGTGGCAGGTCTTGGGGCTGGCCGTGTCGTGCCGGCACTGGTTGGGTTCATCAGTGCTCCCTACTTTTCCCTGCTGATCCAGAAATGTTTAAACAGCAGTGTCTGCAGGGACTGCACCTCTGTGGCTGGAAAAGAAGTTTGAGACAACCCTTGAAAAACTTTTCCCTTTGGGTGGGGGCCTGGTTTGGCTGCTGGCTCTGCTTGTGCCAGATTAGGGCTGACAAGAAAGCGTGGGGGATGTCCTGGGGGGCTCTGGACTCACTGGGGTTGGTGGTCCCTTGAGTCCAGGGACCCCTGCCCATGGTGTTTAGCATCCCTGTGGTTGTAGGCAACGGTGGCAAAAAGTGTTTGTGAGCAGCTCTGGTGATTGTGGCTGACAGCAGGAGGCTTGGCCCCCTTCAGTGTTTTGACTTGTTTTGCAGGAGGGATAGTGGGACATGTTGGAGCTGCAAGGGCATTGCCAGTCAGAGGCTTTGCTGCTGCTGAGGGCTTTTTTTTTCCCCTTCCTGCCGAGTTGGAGGAGAAGTCAGCTTGGAAACCAAAAGGGCTTGTTGTCAAGTTTTGCATGTTTAATACTGGAAGTTGTACCAGGAGATTAAAAATCAAAATTAATAGGAGCCATTAGGCAGCTTCCTTGATAAAAATGCACGTTGCATTGGGGTGGTGTGGAAACTGCTCTGAATTGCTGAAGCTTTAAGTATCCCTGGGACACAACTTGCATGTAGAGCAGCCACCCTTGGGTAACACTTACACACCTGGATTTTGACTTTGTGGTTTAAAAATAAAACAATGTTCCTGTCATGGCTGCACCTGGGTTTCAGACACAGTTTGACGTCCAAAATCTGGGTTGCTTCAGGAAAAGGTTTTGAAGCGTCACGTGCTGGCCCAGAACAGGGAGCATCCCCCGGGGCATGGCAGCTTGTTCTGCTCCTTGGTTTTATCCCAGAGCCACAGTGGTGGCCTGTCCCTGGTGTAGGAGAGGTGAGGAGGTGTGAAACGGGAGCCTTGTTTGGGATGCTGGACATCCAAAGGTGGAATTGGCACAGACTGACTCTCTGTAGGGTTCTAGGGTGGCTCCATCGTGCCAGTGGCAGGAAAGGAGAGCAACAGCTCTGCTGTTACACCCTGAGCAGGATGTGGATCAGGTGTGGCCTTGCTCTGGTGCTCATCTGGTAGGTCCTGCTGGAGAAAGTCAAGGTGGAGCAGCCACTGATCCAGCAAGACTTGAGTCCTCCAGGGACCCACATGCCTGGCAGCTCCCAGACCTGGCCCTGGACTTGGGGATCATGGCTGTGGCAAGCCACTGCCTCCTGAGCTGGTGGCCACCATCAATAAGATGGGGAATTACTGGGTTTAGTGATAATCCGGGTCTAATCCCTCAACCTTGATACACTCCCACGTAATCCTCACTCACACTGATTTCGTTTGGACTCCTTGTGGTTGTGGGGATTATTTGAGAAAGCAACAGTTGCAGAATAAGGCCCTGGTGGTTTCAGATATGCTTTTTACTACCTGGAAAGCATTCTCCTAGCCGTAGGAAATGGTTTTCTAAGCACAATAGAGCAATTTTCGTTTCAGGCAGCACTGGCAGTTTTTGCTCTGGCTATCTGGCCGTGTTAACTAAAGCACATTTCTACAACACACAAAGATTTTTGTTTTGTAAGAAATGAAATCAGCGTGGCTGTTCCTCTTTCTCTGTCATTTCTCTACTTGTCAATTCTTTCTTCCCCTCCAGCTTATCCTCCTCTTCTCCGCTAGCCTTAAAAAGCCCCCAAAGTGTCTGTTATAATCACATTTTGTGTGTTACACAGAATGAATGTACTCACTTTAATATGCCGGGTTTGAGGAAATCAGTTTCTGTCTGGTATAACAGACAATTTGTTATAAACCATGCCATTTAGAAGTGAAGGGCCTTGCTTTAGTGTAACACTGGGGAAACGTCATGATACATAATTGGAAGGGATTTGACTTGCTTCTGAGTAATGCTGTGTATAGAGCAGGGAGGAAAAAAAGAAAGAAAAAGGAGATCATTTCCAACCCAGGGAAAGTTTGCGGCTCCGTGACATGCCAGGCTGTTGAAATAAGGCTTATTTTCAGCAGAGATAATAATTAAAGCCTTATCAGCAGTGATGTTGGAGTAGTCGGGAGGCTGCCTTTGCAGCCAGCGTTGCCAGTCTTGTTTTCTCCTTGGGAGGTCACTGTAACTCAGCACTTTTTTGTGCCTTCCATGCACATGGTGATGGATGAGCACAGGGCACAGCTCCCAGTCGTGCCTCAGCCTTTATGGGCCTGGGCATCCCTGTCGGAGCTGTTATTCCCCCTCTTAGAGCTGCCTCTGGCTGTAGGCAGTGCCTGGTGTGCCATCCCTGGGGAACATCGCTGGTCCCGGCACGCTGCACACAGGGGACCAGAGCTGGTGGGGTGGGAGCTCTGAACCTCCCCAGGTGCTCTCCCTGCTCGTTCTAAATCTTCCCCAAAATCACCAGTCCCAGCAAATCCTCCGGCTTAATGACTCCCAAAGTGTTTTGTGTATCGATGCACGTTCCCTGACCTCTCCGAGCATCAGGGCTGACATTATGGAAATCAGCTGCTTTTTATTCCATTCCGAGGTCAGCCTAACCAAATTATACATTTCCTGATGTAATCCCTCCAAGCTCTCCCTTTGGAAAAATTTGTTTGAATACTTCTTAGCAGAGATAAACATGCCAGCTCCCATTCACGTTTAACCATGTCTCTTGCTGATGGCTGCACTGTGTCTTGGGCCAATCCATTCTTCAACATATTTTGGCTTTTGGGTGGGCAGTACAGGGGCTGGTCTGGGCTGGGTGGGACCACAAGGTTTTGTGACAAGGATCTGTGGAGGAATTAGGGGCAGTTTGTGGTGGGTGGTGGCAGTACCAAGATGTATTTACAGTAAAAACCCTCCCCTTGGATGGGAAGACCTTTATACAAAGGTATCATGGTTATATCTTTATTTATAACATTCTGGATATTAAACATCATATATTCTCTATTACGTATGTTATATATACCTGCTATATAATATACACAATATATTGCTAAGCATATTAAATGTGTATATAATTATGTATTTACCCAGTTATGTAAATATGTAATATGCCTATATATAAGTATATAGCTATATATATAACTATATATATATATATAATGTTTTCATGCAATTGGTTTGTGTTTTATGGTTCACCTTTACTGAAAGCAGAGGCTAGACTGCTTTTCCTTTTGGAGAATTTAAATTTCTGATGCATATTTTTGGTGCATCTCCTTGTCGAGTCTATAAAAAAAGCTTCTGCAACTATATTTACATGGCGGATAAGAATTTTCCTTTAAATTAGGAAAGGTTTATAGTAAGGTTTTTTTTTAAATTGCATCAAAAGGGGGGTCTTGCATGCTATTTATGGCCTGTGCTGTCGTAGTTTCCAGACTAGCTCTTGTTGTATTGAGCACTTTGAAGTCTGTGGTTTCTCCCTGCCGTTGGCTGATGCAGAGGCAATGCGCGCGTCGCCTTTGAATAACCTTACACTCATCTGCTCAGCTCGGTGGAAGAGCCACATTTGCCAGCTGTGCCATCTCCTGAAGTCCCTCCTGAGGGTTTTTCAGCCAGAGAAGCTCCTCAGCCAGGTGCCCTCCCAGGTCCCTGGGCTCTGGTTCTCACCAAGGGTGTCCTGCTTGGCTCTTTCCGTAATTCCCAAAAGAGCCCTGCTTGCCCCTCATCCCCTGCCTGCATCCACCCACAGGCTTTGCCTGTGGGGCTGTTCCCCAGAAGAGGTTTTAGGCTTTCCAATGAGATACCCTCTCCTTCTCTCTCCTCTCTCCCCTCGGACAACAGCTCCTGCTCTTGTGCCAAGGCTGGGATGGGGGGACCCCTGCCCTTCCCACTCCCCCTTCCCTGCCAGGCTGCCTGCGGGGCTGGGCATGGCCTCACTTCAATAAATGATTAGATATTGTTCCCAGTAGAGGCTATAGTTGAGTTCCAATCATTTTCTGTTAATTAAAATACAGGATGGTCTTATTTGTAGCATAAATAGTTGTAATCTGTGTACTTATAAGTGTAATTATAATTTAAATTAGACTGTTCTCTGAATAGGTGGTGGATGGGGTGCTCTGCAGGCAGTGCAGCCCTTGCAGGGCTATGGGCAGGGTGTCTCCTGGGGTCCCCTGCAGTCATGGTCCCCAGGAGAGCATCACCCAGAGCTTAGACAAGGGATATTAAGGCTGTTGACAGATCCCAGTTGTGCTGTTCCTGTTAGGACAGGGCTTGCCCATGGCACATGTTGGAGCATCGCTTCTTCAGTGTCTCCCTCTACTTTCTAGTCTAAATCTGGAAGGAAATAATGGCTTGTGTTAGCTGGACAAGTGATAAGGGCTTATCCTTGAAGTGACTCCCTGTTTAACATGGAATTATGGTGAGTTCTGCTTAGGCTGGAGGAAGCTTGAGTGCAGCGACTGCTAATGCTGCAGCGGACAGATGTGCATCACAGGTATTGCTCTTTGTTCACTCTCTGATGGAAGCCTCAGCTGCTCCTCCTCCTTACACCAAATAAATCATGTAGGTTTGTGATAAATAGAGTAGGTCTGTGTGCATCAGAGTCATGCAGGTGAGGTCCTCGTCTCCACACCCTCTTGGCCACCAGAGATCTGGACAGGAATCCTTTGTGGTTCTCACGGGGATCTGGAGCTTGTCGGATTATACCATCTTTTGTCATGGCAGGTGTATGCCACAGGGCAGGTTTTAAAATTCCTGTGTTGGTGGATTGCATTAACCCATCCTAAGTCAGGTATGTAAAATTCCATTAAGCAAAAACCCTCTGGCATTTTCTCACCCGTGCTCAAGCTCTGCAGGCTATGCTAATGGAGTGCGTTTGCTCATCTATTAGGAGGATGATGGCTTTAAAATAATAACATTTATCTTTGGCAGCAGACCTACAATAGTGCACGCTGAGTACAATTTTGTGAAAGGCTCTGCAGATGTTGCCTCATTCAATCTGGGTCAAAAAGAGTGCTTAGAATCATAAAGGTTAGAAAGAGATCAAATAATTTGGTGGTTTTATTGCTGAATAATGTACTTGGAAAATATCATTCACCATTATTAGACTAAGTGAGTATGGAAAACACAGGACTCAATAGTCATTTCTCAGTATTGGCTGATTTTACTGTTTTTATAATGTAGCTAAATTCCCTGTTATTGATTTTGGCATTGATTATCGATCTGGAAATCTAAATGTGTGTGGTGGTGGGAGCAGCTCCCTGCAGTGCCCGGCAGTGGGCAGCCTGCCCACGGGGCATGTTGGTGCTACTTTTGGGGAACTGTCAGGGTTTTGGGGAGCTGTCGTCACAACCAAAGATGAAAAAACAGGAAAATCCATTTTATGTGTGTTCTTTTCCATGCCTGAGAGCTTTTGTAAACTCAGTCACACACAGTCAGATGGGCTGGGACGCTGGCAGCAGGATGGGGGCTTGGTGCCTGCTCCGGCAACTCCCATCACCTGCTCCCTCCTGGACTTTTCATATTCAGATTCACATCTGGATGCTCTGGCAGAGACCCATATTAATTGACATTTAGTAGTCAAATCCACACAACTGTTGGCTTACAAAACAGCATCCAAACCTGTCTGCCCAGTGAAACATTTTTCCAAAGATTTACGAGCAATTTCTCTGTGGTCCTGTTCGGCTCCCACTGTGGCTGTGTCCCCTGTCTGGGGAGAAATTCTGCGCTTGGGCTGAGATCTTTTGCTGTACATCAATTAATTGCAGGGGTTGGGTTAGTAAGAGACCAAAGCCATGGTCCCATCTGGGTTCTGCATCCCGTGGTGAGCCCGTGGACCAGAGCTGGCAGCATCGCTGTGGGAGCCCTGAGCTCCTGCTGGGCTGGGGCTGGCTCAGCTACACGATGGATTCCTTTGTTTGGAAAAAAAAAGAAAAGATGAGTTTTGGAATATGTTAGTCTCTTATTCTCTGCACTTAGTTGTTGTCAGCATTAATATGCCATTAACACATGCTCATTAGGAGGAGAATGATTATACCCTGCAGAATATGGGGGAAACCTTCATTAGGCACTAACATATTGAACAGTGCTGCAAACTTCACTTGGGAAAACTGGGGAAGGTTCTGCTCAGCATCAGGTTTCTCTCGTTTCTCCTTGTGGGTCTGATTAAAGCACTTCAGCTTCTACCACCTGCTTTCATCCAAGGCTGTGGGTGATGCACAGGTGAGCCTGGGCTCATGCTCCAGCACTGAAACCCTTCTCAGAACCTCAAATCCATCTTCCCCCAGATCAAGACGTCCTCATCAGAGCTTGTTGTGGCACGCAAAGAAGATTTGAGCCCGTGTCCCATCTCCAAGAGCTGTTCTGGCTCTTTGGGTTTAATGAGATGAAATCTCCGCAGAGCTGGGCGATGCTCGGGGAATGGATTTGTTAAGAAAGGAGGTGTCATTTCTACATCCTTGCTTTTCACAGGGTAACGACATTTTAAGCATTCATCTGGCCTTGCTGCCTTCAGTCTGAAGCCATAACCCACCATGTGTGACAGGGCAATTGCTCGCCCCGGTGATGATTACAGCCGAGCCCGGCGTTGCTCTCTCGTTTGCTCGGCGCGTGGCAGCTGAAGGCGGGTGTGTGGTGCTCTCTTAAACTCAATCAATAAGAATAATTGCAAGTTCAGGTGGGGGTGAGGGAGGAGAGTGCTGCAGCAGACAAATATTTGCAGATGAAAACCCTGTTTACGTGCAGATGCCTTTTATGATAGGTAACAGGGGACGGGCAATAAGGACCATATGTGGTATTTAATCGGCATTTATTCTAAATTGGGTGATTTCATAGATTTCCATGGAGCTGGCAGCTGTCCTCTGTGTTCAGTGGGAGTGTGCTGCCTCTGTCCTTGACCTGCTGCCCTGGTCTGCCTGGGGTTTGGCAGGATTTTGCAGAGTTAGTGGTGGGACATTGCAGTCCTGTCCACCCTTGCCTCCGCCTGAGGGCAGTTAGAGGGAATCCCATGGATCAGTTTTCACCTATAAACCTCAGCAAAGGAAAAATGGTGTTTAGTGAGCCTGGATTCTTGCTGTGAAGGGGAATGAGATCATAGCTGTGTCAGGAGCACAGGCAGGTGCTGGGGAAGGTAGTAGACCTTTCTTTGCAGACCCACAGCAGCCTCAGGAGCAGCAATGCTGGGCTGAGCAATGCCTGCTGCCCATGGGATGTGCTGGAGCTACAGCTCATCATAAGGACACTCAGAGTGCAGATTGGAGGGTGTTTTCCTGCAAGGATGGAGACAGAGAGGGCTTGAGCTACCCACCCCTGGCTTGAGTTGCCTTCAACCCCTTTAACATTGATCCTGAAACCTGATAATGGGGAAGTACAACAAAACCAGAGAGGTGAACTGTGGTTACTTGTCATTGATGGCCAGGGAAATGAGGTGACAAGGTAAGATACTAACATGCAACAGGCCAGGCTTGAAAGTTTTTTGGGGTCTACCAGTGCCAGAGTAGAGTACTGCGTCCTGGCTTGTGGTAGCTGGAAGGACAGAGAGATGGACACCCCAGCTGTTGAAGAGGCTGGTTGGTGGCCATCCTAGCTTCACCCAACTTTCCCTTGATTATTTCTCCTTCTCTGTTAATGACTTCTCCCTCTCAGCCTGCCACGCTGCCTGAGGGCAGAGCAGCCACAGGCACCCATCTGATGACATCTCCCCATCTTGGGGACGTGGCTGCATCCCTGTGCTGGCTGCTGCATGACTCATGTAATCACCATGTGAAATGCATCATTCATAAACTGTTTAGTGTGACCTTTTGTACAGTAGCACTAATTATTATTATCACAGAAGCCCAGTAAACTAGACTAGTAATTATCAGGGATTTATTTGAATGGACAGCTAAGCTATTCTTGGCAAGTTAGTCAAAGCAGTTGTCATGACAGCCACACAAATGTGTCTTATGAATTGGGTTAATTAGGGTAATTAATAACTGTTGTTTTGCCCTTTTTAACAAGGTATTGCCTAGACACTATCAAAAAATAGCAATTGTACCTAACAGAAATAGTCTTCTTCTAGCAGCAACCTTCAAATCACAAAACCAAAGTAGTAAATACCTGTTGGTTTGTTGTTTCACAGAGCAACATGTCATCCTTCCCCTTATGCAAAAGCAGGGAGTAAAAGGCTCTGTGGTAATTTTTCTGCTGAGCTTTCCCTGCTGTGCAGTGTTATCTGGAGATAGATCATCATTATAATTGACATTATTATTATTATTTATTTTAATGCCGTGCTGCTCCCAGCTGGAGCTGCAGAGGGGTCTCTGCGGGGCCAGGCTCGGTGTGGGTGGCCAGGATAGTCCCAGGTTCCTCCCATCAGTCAGATCAGGGATCAGGCTGGACTTAAAGCCAATCTTTAAGTTGTGACCATAAAATTGTTGTTTTGCTAGTGAGGATGAGTGGTGCCAATCCACCCAGTCCTCGGGAGAGCATCTGCTTCTTTCAGAAGAGGGTTCTGCTGAATAAATGGATTTGGTTTTGCCATGGTTGTTGCTGATGTTGGGTAATGGTGGTCATTAAAGCTCTTAGGAACCAAGTAGCATCAAAGAACCTCAAAAGGTAAAAAAACCCCCATAGTTCCCATCCCAGGAAGCACCTTGGACACCCCAGCTGCGGGACATGCAGACTGAGCTGGTGGTGTTCTCCATCCCATGCTGATGGGCTGGGTGCCTGCCTGCACAGAGCACTATCTCCTCAAGCATGGCAAGAATTCGTGCTAATTATTAAACAACATGGCCCAAGATTACAGATAAGACTGAGGAATATTATGTAAGATTTGTAGAAAAATGACCTGAATGGATGAGTGAAGGCTCTGGCTGTTTCTCTAGCTGCACTGAGCCCTGTCTATTTATATCACCCCTGGGCTTTCAAAGCCCTCATTTAACTAAAGCTTACTTGATAACACACATCTTTTGAAAAGAAAAGACTGAAAAATAAATTTAAAAAATTTGAAGAAGGATGAGGGGGGGGATGAGGGGGAAACACCCTAAAGAAAAACACCTCCATGGAAAAAGTAGGGTTTTAATGAAGAAATATTTTACACCATTCTCCTACAACCTTAGGGCTAATAGCCTGGAACTGGTACTTTGGCTCCTTAAAAAGCCCAACAAGACAAGCCAATTACGTCCTCTGAAACATTTTTATTTTTAGTTCCTTGTAATAGCAATTCATCCTTGGCTATGGTACATTAACTGGAAGGAACAAGAAGTAGTAAGGTTTTGGCATCTTTGTAATAACCACCAGGCTGTGTTTACCAGGCTGTTAATAACGTGGGGTGGCTGTCGGGCAAGGGGAGGGGTCAGCAAGGGGATGGAGAGGGGCATCCAGTTAGTGTTGGAGCAGAGATCCCCTAAGCTGGCAAGTGCTTTGTTATAATTTATTCCCTTACAGTTTATTCTGTGAGAAAACAGGCTCTTCTTGGGTGAAATGCCTCAGTTTCCCAATGCCTTCAAGCTAGCAGCGTGGCTCAGAGGGAAGGAAGGGCAGATTGAAGGGTGCTGGTGTGTGCCTGAAGATGCTGGAGCCAGTGTGACACCTTGGAGGGGAGTGGGTTTTGAGGGGAGCCAAGCTGAGTCAGGCTGCACGTCCCACTCCCCTCCTGGGCTCTGCCGGTGGTGGCAGCAGGGATGAAGATCAGTCCTGCTTGGGTTTGCAGTGGTTCTCGTGGCTGTGGGGTAATTTTGTGGGCTGCTTTTTCCTGCTCAAGTAGGGAAAAAATTAAGATAAAAAGAAACAGGTTTTGGTAAATAAAAATGTGAGCAAAATATCCTTGAGGCTGAGAGTGGGAGCTGGACAAGGCTATCCTGATTGCAAACCTTCCCGTGCAATTGCAGATAAACAGTGTAAGTGATAACAGGATGAGCATGCAGGGCACCATTCCCCTCACTTATATTATCCACCAGTGCTGGGGAATTGCAGCTGGAGCCAGGCAGAAGCTGCTGGTGCAGAGGTTTCACTGCAGGGTTGGGCAGGGATCTGCAGGGCCATGTGCTGGGGGCACCCGAGGGACCAGATCAGACCTCTGGTGAAACCATAGGATGAAAACATCCATGGGGTGTGCAGGTGATATGGGAAGCACTTGCTGCTTGCCCAGAAATAAGGAGAAATGGGGCTTGCAGTGAGACACAGGGCAGGGCTGATGTCCCTATGGTCCCTCCTGCCCTCCCCTGCCTGCCGTAGCACATGTTTTGGCACCCACAGCTGAATATCTCTGAGCTTCCCCATCTCCTCCAAGATGCAGAAGCAGAGTGAGGTGCCCTCCTGACTGCCCTGTTTGGGTGCTCAGCCCTGTTTTGGCATGTCCCTGTGTCCCTTCACCCCCACCCTGGGGCTTGTGCACACTCAGGGATGCATCCTGGGCACCCTGTCACTCCAACATGCTGAGCTGCTGGTGGCATCTCACGCCTTCACTATTTTTAACTCATCTGCAATGATTTTTTTTTGTGTGTGTGTGTTGGTTTTTTTTTGTTGTTTGGTTTTGATTTTTTTTTTTTTCCCAGTGACAAATCTGTGATGTCTCCTGTTCCCTACAAAACACATCGGTCTGACCTGCTGCTCCAGAAGGTGAATGACAAGGACTTTTATTTAGCCCTAGTGATGGGACCGTTTTAAAAAAGGTCCCTCTGTTATATTTGTTTTCGTTCCTAATAGTGGGAGACAGGGAAAGGACAGTTCTGAAAGGTTTTTTAACAAATCTGTAAGTCATGCCCCATTACCCCAGGGCTGATGATTAGATCCAGATTGTTTCTTGCACAACTTAGGGACTGGTGTAGTCCACGCTGGAAGCTGCATGCTTGGATCCTTTATGCATCTGAGAGTCCCAGCCATCGGTGATGGGAAAAGAAACCTTTTATTAGGTTTATTGGCTATTCTATTCCCACAGGGATTTTTCCTTGGCAAATAGAGGCAGCTCTGCAGAAGGCTGTGCCCCAGTGGGCTGGTGAGCTCAGCACTATGACCACTGGTGGACACAGGGGAAGGTGGCATTGCTCCCCTGCCCCAAAATCCCTCCTGTCCCAACCCTGGGAGAGATTGTTGGGCAGCTGCTGGGGCATCACTGGCCTCCTGGCTGCTCACAGTGGAGGGAAGGTGTCTGTATACTCTCACCTAGAAAGCAGGCCCCCTTTTTGAGTTACTATTTTGCTTTTCAATCAGTTTTGGGGTGGTGGTGCCAAGCGGGTGCCCCACCCAGGGCTGGGGGTGCTTGCCCTGGTGCTGCTGCTGGAGGGACATCTCTGCTACAGCCACCAAAGAGCTTTTGGGTTATAGATGCCAACCAAATGTGAGGCAGGCTTTTCATTACCACTTTTTTCCTCTTCATAACCATACTGTAGATTTCTGATATGTTGACAAATTCAACTGGATGACACTATTTGTGGCTTTCAGGAGTGTAATTATGGCTTCATTGTGTGTTGCTGCTCTCGGGATTCAATCTGGGCTTCTAATCCTACACCCTTTTTTCAAAATCACATCACAGCAGCTCCAATCCTTCTGCCTCTCATCCTTTTTCAGACAAAAAAATTGAAGAAGCCTGTATATATATTTGGGGAGGGGACAGGAGTTCAGCATGGATTAGTGGGCATGCCTGCACTGTAATCCAATCTGATATGATACTTCTGCTCATCCTAATGAGCTGGGGGATGCTAAAAGATGAACTCTCTCAGTGATTTCTCTGCGATGCTTTTCATTTCATCAAGAGAAAATGGAGGCTGGACTCAGTTCCTTCAGTGTTTAATAATGTCCATCAGAACCACATGCCCTTTATTTAAGCTGCAGTAAT
Source organism: Florisuga fusca (assembly GCA_038090715.1). Lineage (NCBI taxonomy): Eukaryota > Metazoa > Chordata > Aves > Apodiformes > Trochilidae > Florisuga > Florisuga fusca. The sequence continues at coordinate 6,097,881 of JAAWXA010000017.1, read as the reverse complement.
AATTGGAGAGTCGGTGGTGTTAAGCAGCCATGGAGTCTGGCTCTGAGGAGTGTTCATTGTGGATCATTAAATCTGGAATTAGTGTTTAAAAGGTCAGAAATAAATATTCTGTTTATATTTCGGGGACAGTACATCTAAATGAATGCTGTGTTGGCACATCCTTGTCTCTGCTCGTTCCTGCTGAACTGAGCAAGGCACCACTCCATTTGGTTTAGGCAGCAATCAGAGTGTCTGCAAAAAAGCCCAGCCCCAAACCCAACCCTGGTTTCATTGATCAAGGGCAGGAAAATGATCTGCTGTATTACATCTAATTATAAAACATCAATATCAGATGCTAAATGCACTTACTTTTCCAGAGACACTATGTTGCTAGTTTACAGTTTGCAATCTCCTGTATTACAGGCTTTAGCAGTAAGCTGGGGCATAGGGAGATGCTGCAAATTGGGATGCCAGAGGTCAGATCCTTTTAACCTTTATTGAACTCCTCCAGGCCCCTGGCTCTTAAATGCTCCTTAAGAAGAGCCAAATGGCTTCACATTTTCCTTCCATCTTGCCTGGGGCTGTTGGCACAGCAGAGGTGCTTCCCACCACCCCACTGCCCAGGCTTGTGCTCCAGCCCCAGTGGAGCAGGCTGGAGCAGCTGATGGTCTCTGGTGGCCAACCAGGCCCTTCCCAAAAGCTCAGGGGTCTCCAAGCCACAACACAGCTCAGCTATTGGAGCATATGGTGGTGAGCTCCTTGGGGTGATGCAGGCATCACTGGCACCATCACGTCCTTCAGCATTTATTGACTTTCCCCAGGTGGAAGCAGCAGTACCTATTTGGGTAGAGTTTGCACAGGAGTTTAAGCCCAAGCCTTGGGCTGGTGCTGCTCTCACATCTCTCATACCCACCATGCCAAGAGATGCCAATGCTGGAGAGTGAGGAACTAGGAAATGTGGCTCTGTCTCCTGATAGATCTTCCCAGGCTGTGGCCGTGGTGCTCAGGATCCCCACCCATAATCGCAGACGTTGCAGATGCCATCAGTGCCAGAATGGAGCCCATGGTGAGCACAGGGAAGGAGGAGCAGAACTCCTCAAGTGGGTCAGAGACCTGGCTGGTCTCCAGCCACTGGTCCTGGCCTCTGACTGATGCTCCAAGGCAGCAGTGTCCCCGTCAGCAGCCGTCAGTGCGGGGCTAATTACGTTGGCATCACACACAAGGGGGGAAAATCTCTCCTGACATCTTCTGTGACCTGCTCCTGCCCAGAGCTGGATCTGATGAGTCTCCTGCTGGTGTGTGGGGAGAGACCAGCAGTGTTGCTGGGTTGAGAACATTGGGATGAGCCTGGCTGTTCCTCCTGGGGCCACAGGTACTGGGTTTGGGGTTTCTTGGTAAGGTTTCATACTGTGTCTGCTCCTGATGGAAAAGCACCTCAAACTGCATATTTACTTCCCATGGGGTAATGATTGCTAAATGATAATGAGTTTCCCTCATGGCTGATCTGTATTTCATCTGACCTGGTCCCTACTTTGAAGTTTTCCCTGTTTCCTAAGTGCAGCTGGGGTGTTTTTACTTAATTTGTATGAATAGATCACCCACAGTACAGAGCAAACTGTAAGAATGAAGTGCTGAGATTGTGTGGTGAGATTTCCTAACAGGCAGCAACAGTTTTATTGCAGATGCTGGAGCCTGTGGTTGCCTGGCCCATGGAGAACAGGATAGAGGATGCAGAAAGACCTGGAGAAGTGGTCTTACAAGCCCTGCCCTTCCCACTTGGAAGGCTCTGTGGATTTTTGGGAACGATTTGCCATTTCTGTGGTCTCTGGTGGTGACTGCAGCACGGAGGGAAGGTCAGGAGACTGGTGCTCCTGGTGAAGACGTGCAGCTCGATGCAGAGGATGAGGAGCCCTTGGTGTCTTTTGGGAGGCTTTTCTGAAACCTAAAATGAGAGCTGCACATTGCAGCCTTGGAGAAAGGTCCCCTTTGTCTTTTAATAATAAAGGGTGACATAAAAGCTTTACTAACGAGGCACATAGGGGGAAAAAAGAAGGCTCAAGGGATAACCCTGAAAAAGTGGCGCTAAATGTGTCATTTTTATGAAGCTGATTTTCTGAAGGGTCCCTACATGCTTTGGCAGGAGGTTGCAGCAGGTTTACAATAATTTGTAGAAAGACAGAAATGTTTTCACCCTGAAGTGAGAAGAAGGGCAAAAAAACCTGCGCTGCGATGCTTTGGAGTCGTCTTCCGAGGCGGCGGCTGGCGGAGGGATGGATACCTGTCACTTTGGGTTGGGAGAGATGGGGCCAGCTTCAAACAACCATGGATTTGCTGGGGGGCTGATGTGCAAACCAGGGAGTCAAACCCTCAAGAGCCTGGATGCAAACACAGCGGGGAAGGCTGGATTTTCCTCTCCACGGAGTTCAATACGGAAAAAAAAAACCACTTAAAAGAGATGAAAAGTAGGAAGAAAGAGATCCTGGGTGCCTGTCCCAAGACTGGGTGGGATACAGCTGTGCTTGTCCCAGCCTGGGCATGGCCCAGGACACCTCTCCCCAGCCCTGGGGACCCACCCCAGCCAGCATCCTCTGTTTCTCCATCAGTCCACACTGGTGGTTGTGCTTGGAGTCGCTGCAGCACGCTGACCTTTCCTCTGGCACTTGCATTAATTCCCCTTAAACTGCCTTCAGATCCTCTGGGATTTATTTCTTTTTCTAAGGCAAAGAGTGAGCAGTCGTTAGAGCAGCTCCCTGTTGCTAACGGGACAATTACAAATAGGGAAGTGACCACCCCCTCTATCTCCAGGTCAAGAAGAGTTGTACTGACATCCGTACTTCTTTTTATTTCTTTATTTATTTACTTTTTTATTTTATTTAATGGAATTGGCAGTCCTTATCCGAAAGCAGCCACTGGGGGGGGAAAAAAAGGTAAATTTCCCTGCTGATTGCTATCTGTTGTTGTATTTATATTTGTGTTGCTAAGGCAGCAGTTAAAAACATTTTTCAAATTAGGCAGTGGTAAGTTGTGCACCAAGCTAGGACTCTGTTTGATGGCATTGACACCAACAGTCCTGTATCTGGAAGGCAAATCCCCAGCCTGGGGGACAGCAGATCTTCCCTCCTCCAAGAGAAATACAGTCTGAGACCACAGGCTTCATGCTAGGTGTTACTAGTGCATCCTGGTGTCTTAAATTTATTGTTTATTCCTAACACGGAGGCTGAGGGTCTCATCCTGACAAGCAGGAGCATCCTTTATTCATGTTACCATGAGCAGGAGATAAGAACTGGCAGTGCTGTTGGAGAGGGCCTTGCTGTACCCAGCTCCAGACATGGTCAGGAAAGGCTGAGCTCGAGGCTGGGCTCCTCTTTGATTTCTACAGGAGAGATGGTGATCAGAGAGAAAGTAACAGGTTGTTTCCTTCTGCCAAAATAACGCAGATGAGGCTGGCCTCTGGATGATGCCCTTCAGAAGAAGCTTACTTTCATGGGTGCCAGCCAGCCTTACCTTTTCCCTCTTTTTTGTGCTTCGACTTCATTCTTTTGGGCCTCATTAAGAGAGGGAGTGGATCCTTTCCCAATTAAAATGTTGACATGTTGTCGAGGTTCTCCTTCCCCGTCGTTTTACCTCTGTTTGTAAGTGATTGCACTTTGCTGAATGAACTAGAATTAAATCAAGGGAACCTCGATTGAATAATGCAAGCAATAAAGCAGCCCTCCTCCATGAAAAATCTCATTTCTTTTTTATTTTTCTGTTTTGATCCCCTTGCCTGCATGGAGATAACCTTGATGGATAATCCCACGGCTGAGGAGAGGTCTCATAAACCACTGGGCTGCCTTTGTGCCCTGGCAGGATTGTGCTTCTGCAGGCAGGGCTGGCAGCTCTCACCGAGGGTGCAAACCCTCAGGCCAGGGAAGCACATTTCCTATCCCTTTGGCCATGTCCCTCCTTTTTTTTATCCAAAATCTGGAAGTAATTAGCATTAGTTGTGCTGCTTTTGGTGGCGCAGGGGATCCGAAGCCTGGGAACGGATGCTGCCTTGGATAGAGCCTGAGGGAACGTGTGGATGTGGGGGTTGTTTCTTCATGAGTGACATGGGGCAGCATCCCAAGCAGAGGGACACATGGACCAGGGAGTCTGCACCCTACACCAGTCCCTCAAACATAAATCGTGTGGAGTTTGCTCATCAGAGAATGATTGCAGTTGGGCCAGGGTTTGGTCTTTTTTCTGGGGTCAGAAATCAACAGCAAAGCTCCTGGTGGTGTTGGTTAGCAGGGATTTAGTATGATCTGTATCTGGGATGTGGCAGGAGTTGTGAATGGCATCACGTATGGTGTTGCCTCAGCTTGAGGTTGGGTTTTGGTGGCACTGGGTTAAGACACCCACCCTGCAGATGGCCCCGGGTGTTACCTGGCCCCTGCAGCCTGGGCCATGCTGTGTCTGTGCTCTGACCATTTAGAGCTCTGTGATATAAGTGTCTGTACTAAAATCTGCGTCCTCCCTCCCACCCATCCAGTCCTCTCCTGGTTTTCCTGGGGCTGAGATACATATACAAAAAAGGGGATGAAGCTGGTGGTGGTAATAGGGGGGGGGGCAGGGGGTCTCACGCTGCTGCTGGGCTTGGTGGCAGTGCTGGGGACGTGGGGACAGAGCCAGCTGAGGCTCCAGGCTTGCTGGAGCAGTTCCCACGTCTGTCAGCACAGGGTGATGGAGGGGGCTCCCTGGTGAGCAGGGATTGCTCCAGAACAGGCTCTGATCCCTGCTGCCCTCAGAGCCCCTTTGTGATGATGGGATTTCCAAGGGGGCTGCTAGGGGGGGGGGGATGCTGGGCTGTGGCATCCTTACCTCTGGGCTGGCAGCACCAGGATTGATGGATAAACAGAGGGTCACGTTGTTGTTTTGTTGTGTTTTTTGTTGGGTTTTTTTTTTTCAGTGTTTAAAGTCTTGGGCACTGAGTATTTAAAAAATACATGTGTTCATTTGCTCCCGAGCTGTAACCATCAAAGTCGTCCTGCAGGACTGAGGATGCAGGAACTGCAGGGACCAGTAGTTTGTGCAGTAAATCTCTGGCGTGACTCTCCGGCAGTAATTACTATCTGAAAGTAATAACTGAGCTGTGCTGAGTGCTAGGCCAACTCCCCCGGCTCACAGCTCCTTGCATGTTTCTCTCTGGGAGGCTCCTGTTTGGTAAATTAGATATTGTGCTGTATTTCAGAAAAGGTCACACTTAACCAACGCTGCCTTTGCTTTATTATCTTGGCAGAGCAGTGTAACCTCTGCTGGGGTACGATTGGATTTCACGTTCAGCTCTGCTGCAGCAGCCCTGCTCCCTGCATCCTGCAGTTGTGATTACGTTAGCAGCAGACTCTGCTTTCCTTTATTTATTGAGACATTAAAGATGCATGCATTTATTTTTACCATGTTCATAATTGCCATAAAAACAAGCCGTAGAGTATCCCAGAGAGGCTTTTGGGGAAGGAGAGCAGCCACGAGGCTGGGGCAAAGAGGAGCCATGTCAGAGAGGAGAGAGGACAGGGCTGTGGGGGGCTGGTCACTGTCCCCACTCCTGTCCTGGAGTCACACTGCTGTCAGCCCACAGGAAGGGGGGCAGGGCAAAGTCTGCCCCTTCCACTGCCCAGGTTGCCTAGTGAAGCTAAGGAGCATCCCTGGGCCAGGGGTGATGCTGATGAGAGCCCAGGGGGGTACCCTGCATCTCTGGGAGGCTTTGGGTGGACAAATGAACTGGGGTACCTGACTTATGCAAAGAGATCTTCATCCTCCAAGAGACTCAAACCCCAGGAAAGATCCCAGCCAGGCCATGTGGATTCCACCACGTCCTACCCCATGGCTTCCACTGTGACTCAGTAGGCATCTCCCACCACATCCCACCATGCCTCTGCCTCCAGGTCCTGCCATGCAGCTCTCACCACATTCCACCATGCAGCAGCCCCTGCATCCCACCACATCCCACCCTGCACCTCCTGCCATCTCCCACCACATCCCACCCTGCACCTCCTGCCATGTCCCACCACGTCCCACCCAACAGCTCCCACCATGGCCTCCTGGGTGCTCACACTCTGCTCTCTTCCCCACCTTCTGGTTGCTTTTTTTTGTTCCTTACCTGCTGCAAGCACCAGAAACCCAGGACTTTGTAATCTCAGGTTAAAAGTAGGTGTTTTAAATGCAGAGAGTTAGTGGGTTTTGCTTGTGGATGAAAAGTTTATTGACTTTCTCCCCTGCTTTCACTCCCCTCCAACTTTTAGGCATTTGACCCATTGTTTGCTGTTTTATTAATAAAAGAGTCCACTGTCTCTGCAAATGAAATAATGTAAAACAAAGAAAATTGCTTGCATTGAATTCTCTGGCAGGGGATTACCTTGCTGGCATTTACATATCTATGCAATAAATATTTTAACATGTTAATTATACTGTAATAAGAAAAATACCTTTTGAACTTTCAGTCAAATTGATGCACACAGAACCAAGTCCATCAGGGAATTAAAAGCAATTAGTTTTGTAACAGAGCATAGTCACATTGTTTCTTCTCTGCAAATTGTTCTGTGGTCACCAGCCAGTTTTTTTTTTTCTTTTTTTTTTTTTTTTTCCTGAAAGCTGGTGGAAGGACCGGCAGGCACTGGAATTTTCCGTGCCTGGTTTCATCCCATTTCCTGGGGTCTGTCCCAGGTTGGGATGCTCCTTCCCTGCCGTGGGCTTTGCTGGTGGCTTTTGTCCTGGACCTGCTAAACCTTCTGTTCCCCATTATGGAGCAATCAGACTTGTAACCATCTCCCTTTTTTTTTCCTTCTTCCAGACTGAAAACTACTCCTTTGATTCCAACTACGTGAACAGCAGAGCTCATTTAATAAAAAGGTATGTAGGCTCACTTGAAAGCACTGGGGTTTGCCCAGCCAAATACTGATTATTTAATGTTCTTCCTTACTGCGTTATATGCTACTTGCTTTTTATAGTATGCAAAACATTTCCAGAGTAATCATGTGATTTTAAAAACAGTATTTACTTTCTATTAAGTCCCATTGGTTTGCAATAGAGGCAAGCCTTTTTTTCCTTCTCTTTGGCTCTTTCGCACTGGGAAGTTGCAGGGAGTTAGGTGGAATGCTGTTACCCTGACAACTTTCAAATTCATAGTTTATTCTATTTGAATGCCCAGGAATAAAATGATAGATTTGGATGGTGGGATATCCCTGCCACGTGAGGCGGGCGAAAAAAAAAAAAAAAAAAGTCTCATTTGGGGGCAGGTAATTGGGTTGGATACACACTCATGATTTTAGTTTGAATAAGGAGGCAAAACAGCACTTTGCCAGGCTTTTTTCTTCGATGGTTAAAAAGGAAATAATCAGTTCAGTTGCAGCCTGGCATTTACTCTTAGGGGAATTTAACCCTTTGGATAAAATGCTGCCTCTGAGCTTAGCAGTGGCAAAGAATTGTCTCTGGGAGGTTAACCCCAGGGTTATCCACTTGAACCCTGCTGAATCAGGTTAAACTTCAGGCAAGCATCCCCCTTGGGGCCAGTGGCCAGGCTTGCTCTGCCTCCCTGGCCATTTCTGAGGCAGGGAAAGGCTCTGGCACAGAGCAATTGATCCTCCTCAGGTGGCTGCTGTGCAGGAGGTGGCTGGCAGCCCCCTGCCCACCTCCCCTCTGCTCCCCAGGGACCCGCTGAGGTGGGCAGTGAGGGAGCTGGGACTGGGACCCTGCCTGGAGGGCTTTGCAGAAGCCATCGTGGCAGCAGGGATGTAACAGAGAGCAGAGCTGGCCCTGAACTATTGAGATCTGATCTGAGCAGTAAAAAAATCCAATTATCTGCCTGGCTGAGATCCCATTTGTTTACATCTTCAAGATACAAGGAGTAAGGGAGCTGTGAGCACGTTCTTTAAGCAGCCTGGGTTTGGCTGGCAAAGGGCAGGTGTATTTGCCTGTGTGGCTCACGGTGTTTAATGATGCTAACGTGATTGTGAGAGAGGTGGTTTGCCTGTGCCATGCCACTCCTTGCTGGAGAGTCTGCAGGCACACTGGAAAAATAAAAAAAACCCAGCCCCAAATCTATTAATCTTTCCTCGTCCACACCTAAGATAAAAGCAAGCAGCGCTCCCCCCTGCCACAGCAGGGCTTACTCCCAGGCTGTATTGTTTGGGAAATGCTGCTGCTGCCAGTTCCCCAAGACCTGCCCATCCTTTAAAGAAGTGTCAGCCACAGAAACGTGTCATGTGGCTGCTGCACTACAGCCTGGTTCATTGCAGGGAAGATAAATGCACTGTAACATGGGTTGCGTGTGTATTCCGAGCAGCAGCTCCGTGTAGGACAGCGTTTCCCCTTGCTTTCTACCTTTGTCTTGTATCTCAAGTACAAGCAGTGCTGGGAACGTTGTGCAGACATCTAAGAACAAAACATATTTCCTGTAACATACTGTGGCATCGTTTTCATCCTTTGCCTTTATGAAGATGTTGTAGCTCTTCTATCATTGGTGAGCAAATCTCCAATCCAGCGCCTTAATTAATCTATTTGTACTTTTCCTGTGTTGTGTGCCTGCCTCTCTTGCTCATCTATGCACACACAAATGAATTGTAGATTTGTAGTGCTTTCTTAACTTAAAAAAAACTTACAAGTTCTTTGATGTCGCCCGGAATCAAAGTCAATGGCTTCAACAGGAACATCTTTATTTAAAGGGTAATGTTTGAAGGTTTACCACTTTATATGTATTTTGAGCTCCCCCCTTGCGTGCTTTTGCAAAGCATCAGATGGTAGGTGGTCTGCTTGGTTTCCGTGGAGACACAAAAGGGCTTTTTAAAGTAATGAAAATTTCCAGCTCCCTGAGGCTCTGAAGCACAGGCCCCTTCTTCCACTGGCGTTTCACACCAAATCAGCCAGCAAGAAAGTTTGGGGCTGTGAGTGCAGGTGGATCCCCACCAATGGGTACAGATTTCCCACGCCAAGGCTGGCAGTGGAAGGAGGCACAGGGTGGATGGACACCAGGGACACTCCGATGGCCGTGCCACCCAGGGCAGGTGCATCTCAAGATGTTCCTGAGGCTCACTGCACCCGGCTGGCATGGGGCATCACCACTTGCAGAAGGTTCCCCCAGAAAAGTCTTCCATCCCTGCAGTCTCCAAGGGTCCTGGGGAGAGCTGGCTGTCAGAGCTGGGTGTTGTGGGGTGGTGGAGCTGCTTAGCCCTTGGCAAAATTTGAGGGCATCTCAGCCCTCAGGTCCCCCAGCAGTGAGTGTGCTTGCAGGGGAGCTCCACTGTAGATCAGATCTCCTTAAAGCTGGGTGAACTTGGGCTCAGGACCACTGGGTTATTTTTTTTGCAGAAAGAAGGGCATAATCCCAGTGGAAAGGAAGTTCCATTTCTAGGGAGACTTTTGTTTTCAAATTTCAAACAATTAGGATTTGGCCTATAGCCTAAAAAGCAGGATTTAGATCCCGTCAAACTCTAATATGAGGAAATACAACCTGAGGGAGCCTAGTTATAGAAACAACTCTTTAAATGTCTGTATTTTTTTCTCTGATTTTACTCTCCAGTCCTGCTTCACTCACTGCTTCCATACTGTCCACAGCATCTCCACTTTACCCTGCACCCATGGGCAGCAGCCTCCTGCAAGGTGGTGTGGGCTGGGTGCTGTGTTTTGGGGTACAGAGGTCCCCCCCAAGCCCTTTCCCCAGCTCTTCATGCTGGGGAGAGCAGCTCCCTCCCTGCCACAGGGTGCTGGAGGTGCCAGGGGACCCTGCGGGGTGGGATGCTGAGCGGTGGCAGCTGGGGACCACTTTGTCCCACCCAGTAAAGTCACATCCGTGTCTCCCCCAGCAGCTCCACGTTCAAGGACTTGGAAGGGAACAGTCTGAAGGACAGTGGCCACGAGGAGAGTGACCAGACAGACAGTGAGCACGACGTCCAGCGGGGCCTCTACTGTGACACGGCCGTCAACGACGTGCTGAACACCAGCGTCCCCTCCATGGGGTCCCAGGGTCCTGAGCAAGGTGAGCCAGCAACACTGCATGCCCTGGGGGGCTGCCCACCCCCTCCCCCATGTCCCACATGTCCCATTTTGGTGCTGCCTCAGTGGGTGCACAGTGAGGATTCACAGTCCTTGTTGGGGATAATGCTGGATGTCGTCAGAGCGCTGGGTTAGATGTAAATTAATCTTCACGCCACGCCTGTCAGGTAAGCAAGCAGTTAGCATTATCCTCTATTTCACAGGCAGAAAGGTTGTTCAGACTGGCACAGAAAAGGTTCCAGGGAGACCTTCTAGCAGCCTTCCAGTACCTGGAGGGACTACAGGAAAGCTGGGGGGGACTTTTCACAAGGTCATGGAGTGATGGGACAAGGAGGAATGGCTTTAAGATGGAAGAAGGTAGATTTAGGTTAGACATTAGAGAGAAATTCTTCACTGTGAGGGTGGTGAGACACTGGCACAGGTTGCCCAGAGAACTGTGGCTTTTCCCATTCCTGGAAGAGTTCAAAGGCCAGGCTGGATGGGGCTTGGAGAAACCTGGTCTGGTGGGAGGTGTCCCTGCCTATGGGAGGGGAGTGGAACTATGTGATCCTTAAGGTCCCTTCCAACCCAAACCAGTCTGTGATGCTATGAAAACCCCAGGCCCCGAGCATTCACCTGACAGTGAGGGATCAGGGGAGCTGGGCTTATGGCTGGGGTTACAGTCCCTGCCACTGCTCCTCTCCTCAGCAGGGACCAGGTCATTCCCCACACTCTCTGCTCATGTCACCAGAGCTCTTGTGCAGGCAACGGCTGGGAAACCTTTCCAAAGGGTCAGCAGAGCATGTAGACAATTAGTCAGGCATCCCACAAGGGATTAGCTCAGGCCAGTGGGTGAGGGTTTTGTGTCTCTTCCCCAGAACAAACAGCAGGGTTTCAGCTCGTACACATCTCTGCATGCAGGGATGAAGTCCTGGCTCTGAAACCAGACTGGTCTTAGCTAAAGGAAAGAAGTCAGAGGAGTTCAGCTGAGCCCAAGCCATTGCTTGTACTTGGGCATGGCTGTTGCTTTTAATGTCTGACTGATGCAAACATCCTATGCAAACATCCTGTCTTTTTCAATTAAGAACCTGAATGCAGTTTGGTGTTCAGGCACAGGGGAGCCTCGGGGCGCTTGGCTATATCTTCAGATAAGCTGTAGCTGAGGCTCAACTGGAAGCCCCTCTGCTAAAGGACTTAAGGATATGAAAACAAAATGCTGTGATTATGAACTGGTCTTCAGCTGTTTAATTCAATTCATGGTAAATATCATTAAAAGCCTTTCTTTTGCTGTCATAAGAGTCAAATGGGGGAGAGAGAGTTCTTGCCATCTGTGCCAGCAAATGTGAGGTTGGTTTTTTTCTTTTTCTGGAGAGAAGCTGATCGCTGTATTAATTCTCAATAGAGTCTGTTAAATGGCCATAGTTAACCCTGTAAGACTCCACAAGGAGGGGAACGTGGAGGTCACCTACCCCTTCCACACTGCCAGCCACACTAATTGGAGAGGGATGGCATCCGCAGTGATAATGTATTTCCAGACAACCCTACTGTGGCCAAAGATGAAAAAAATTAAACATTTATATAACTGTACAGTGGCAGTTTAATTCTCCGTGGACTGGTGCCGTGTCAGAGAATGCAGGCTGATAGCTATCATTTATTATTCTTCTATTACAAAGAAATGCTTTTTCATTTTGATCAGGAGAGGGTTTCCTAAGATGTGTTTGCAGTAAGGGATGACTGTAGGAGCAAAAATGTTCATAATTGATTCCCGTCCTGTTGAATGGTCTCAGCAACATCTGTTAATTTTTTGTCACATTTCTCCGGCAAAAAAAACCTATCTCAATGGACTGCAGATAGGGTTTTACAGAGATTACATTTCTGATTAAGTCTGCGTGCTGGCTCTGTTGTGCACCAGATAACAATGCAAATAAGTTAAGGAGGATGAGTTGGAGGCAGCGCTCATTGGAGGAGTCAGGTGGAAATAAATATGGTCCAATCCACTGTAACATAAAATCCTCGTTACATGTTAAATACCCCCCAAAAATCAGGAGTATTTGCTTCCAGTAGGCAATTTCTGTGTGCCTGGCTCCCAGTCCCATGATGGCCAGGGGGCTGTTGCTTTTAGCTCTGGTTTATTTTGGGGAGGAGGCTGGCGAGCAGGGGGGACTCGCCTGCTGGGTTATCAGGATTGTTGGTGGAACAATGAGAGGAGCAACGCAGGCAGGGAGGTTAGCAGGGACTGTCACAGAAGCTGAAAAAAGGTTAAAGAGAATATTTTCTGAGCTCATTCATCAGGCAGGGGCTGCAGAAAATAATCAAGAAAATCGAGATACTGAGATGATGGTGATAACAGCAGTTCCTGCCTGATTAAAGTGATGGTTTTGGCATGGTAATTTTTACCCGATTTTGGGTCAGAGTGGAAGGATGGGAAGGAAACACAAGTTCAGTGTCAAGCATGTGCAGGACCAGGGGGCTGACAACTGCCCTTTGCTTGCCCTCCCTGCACATAATCTCAGAGAAACAGGGTGGGAGAATCTCATCAATGTCAATGATCTTTCCTGGGAGCTCAGCCAGGTGGCCCCATGGCCCAGGCTCTGCTGGGCTTGGATCTTGGCTTGTAACACCATGAGTTCTTTGTGAGTGGCGAACTCTCAGACTTCACTAGATAATTTGGGAGTCTTTATTTGTTCAATGGGTCATCCTGGATCTGCCAAAACAAGATGCTGGTTAGCAAAAATCCTTGCAGCTCAGTGGTAGAGGATGATCCCTTTGTGGTAGCACAGGAGGGTTGGTATGGACTTGGCTGGCCAGCCCTCACCTACTGAGATGCTGGATCTCTTGCAGAAAGAGGTTGGCATGGGGTAGGCATAGATGGCTCCAGGCTCCTTTAGTGTCCTTAAACCAGCACATGAGATCAGCACTTGTGGTGAGTATGTGGCCATGGGAGCCCCAGGGACCAGCTGCAGACAGCCTCAGGGCCATCTGCCCCTCCACTGCCCTGGTGCCACTCTTGGACGGGAGTGACATGAGCTGCCAGTCCCACTGGCAGGAGCCTTTGCTCTTCCTTTGGAAATGACCCAGATTTCCAGAAAAATGGCAAACTAGAGTGGAGGGTGTGAAGCTTTAGTGGGCATCAGCAGGTCATCAGAAACACTGCCTGGAGCTCAGCCACATCGCTTTTTTTTCTGGCGTAGGACTTCAGTCCCTTGTTACCTCAGGATCTTAATTATTGATTATAAATTCATCAGTTGAAAAGGTTGATTTAATTGCTCTAATATATACCCAATTTGGAGTTCATTATCACCCAGAATTGTTTTCCTTCCCTTGCTAATTGATACCAAATGGGATGCTGGGGAAGACGGGCACTGGTGCCACTCCACCTTTCACAATTGTCTCTTTTTAATTGTTTGTTTATTTGTGGAGGTGTTAAGCACTGCTAGAAGTTTATATGCAACTCCTCTCCTAACAGCTGTCCTCAACTGAACTTCCAAACAGGTTTGCTTGAGGAAGGGAGGGTTGGAAACAATGGTGGGTTGGGTCTCAGCAATGTTTTGAGTTGGCTGGAAAAGTCTGTTGGTGGATGGGGGTATGTCCTGGAGTCCCTTCTGGCATCTTGTCCTGTTTCACTGCAATATGGGGTGGATTTTCTCCGTGTCCTGGAGTTACTCAAAGCTCAGCACTGGAGGAAACCCTAATTTCCAGCAAGGAGGTGAAGTGCATGGGCAGGAGACCCACTCCATAGGACAGTGATGGGTGATGCTGGCAGCTGGGGGATCTTTGCTGTTGGGTTGGAAGCTCCTGATGCCTGTTCCTCCCAGCAATGTGGGGAAATCTCAGCATGAAATGTTTTCCAACACTGCAGAACGTGGCGGTGCTTTTCCCAGGAAATAGCAGCATGGACCAGATGTTTCACAGGGTAATTGAAAATTCCATTTTATCAGAAAGCATTTGCTGTCAAAAAGTTTTATCTTTACTTCAACAAAGAGGTTGATTAGATCCCTCAGGACCTGAATTAGCATCTTTGAGGCTAGATACTCTGTTTTGTGATTCAGGTAGTTATTCCTCCCTTGGATTTGCTCATACTGGGACTCTTCTTTTAAATCCCTTTGCCCTCTTACAAGCACAGTATCTGTGTGGGTTTGGCTTGTTTTCTTTCTGTGGATATATACAGACAGCTAGATCAGCTTAAATCTTTTCTGCTACCTTTTTCACTCTACCTTGAGCCAGAGTTATACTTGTAGTCTAGAAGTCACAGGAGCTCTTGCCAACATAGAAATCAGAAAGGAACTATTTCAACTATGGGTTTTTTTTTTTTAATGTTAGAAGAGGCAGATTTCAAACTTAGCTTAATTCCCAATGTGGGCCAGTATTTTTACCATCATTTTTAGAGGGAAAATTATTGGCCCAATGAAGCAGTGGTTCTCTGTTTAAGATGAAAATGGAAGCCAAAAGAAAATATGAAAATAATACACACACTAATCATAAAAAAGCCAGTGTTAGAAATAGCCACCACAGACATAAAGTAGTGCAAAAGCTTTAAAATCAAAGTGAGAGGGTTTTTAAGCAATGTCAGTAATGTGTCTCTACGGAGAATTGCTTCTAAAAGCATCGCTTCCATTTTTCTGCTGCCAGATCAGCAGTAAAGGTTGGCATGAAATGTCATCTGGAAAGACCTGATCCTGCATACATTTCCACATTTGAGTACCTTTGCTCACATAGGTGGTTAAATTGTGTCTGAGTCTCATAAACTCCCAACAAGATGAAGGGTTCTTTGAATAGAAATGGGTTATATTTAAATGCTTACATTAAGTCTTCATGCTAGCACACAGTATAGACATTTAAAGGCTTGAATATCAAGGAGAGCCAGGCACATGGTATTCACCGAAACTTTTCTTGCTGGTTGCATCCCAAATTATTCAGATACATCATGATTTAGGGGGTCAGTTTTTATCTAGAATATTCCAATTGGCTCTTACACTCATCTCCATAGTATCTGGGCGCATTTCAGGCGTGAATTGAGAACATGACTAATGGTATTAACTGGAGGCAAACACAGGTATTAGAAACTGTTGATTTTTTAAGCTGATTTCCAGCAGTCGTTCCACCTTCAACTCCCTTTTACTCTGCAGAAAAGCTTTTCTGTAGAGCTGGATGTACCTGAAGACCTAAGTGGCATATCCCAGGGCTTTGGAGGCTGGAAATACAGGCGCACTTCTCTAGAAGTTTATACAAATTAATAAAAAAACACTTACTTTCCTGTATTACACAAGACATGCAGTATAACATTCATCCTTGAGAGACAGCACATCCCTTAAGATGGATAAAGGCTGTAAGCTTTCTTTACAGGGCAACATCAATTCTTGGAGCTCTCCTGATTTCTGCATTATTGGGCAGTCTCTGAATAAAGCAGCCTGGGGGAGCTGAGCTGTGCTCCTGCAGTGCCCAGCCCAGAGGGAGCAGGCAGCTCCTCACCCTGCTTTCAAAACCCAGGGAAGGATTTTTATGATTAGTGGCTAAGCTGGGCTCTGGGAAGAGGAGTTGATTGTCTTATGATTCCTACACTCTGAAATTATTACCACCAAAGTCAGCCTGTGGGTGCTACGTGGTGGCTCCTGATGCTTTTGTACAAGCTCTCTCCACCCTCCCCAAGCACCCTCTTCCAAACAGTCTCACGGGAGGATGTAGTATCCTTTGTTAGACCAAGGAATGTAACTGGCAAAAAAAAAGCTGTCAAACACTCTGACTGCCAAGTCTCTCTTCAGGGTGACCCATGCCATTGCCAGTGGTGCTTGGCTCCATCTTCAGTGAGTGATCTGGGCAGGCAGGGCAGGGCAGTGG
This sequence comes from Florisuga fusca, assembly GCA_038090715.1. Lineage (NCBI taxonomy): Eukaryota > Metazoa > Chordata > Aves > Apodiformes > Trochilidae > Florisuga > Florisuga fusca. Next base: position 6,082,083 of record JAAWXA010000017.1, on the reverse strand, counting down.
TTGCTTGAGGATGTTTCATCCACACAGGGACACTGATGGGCACAGGTGGGTCCCTCACATTGCTTCTTCCTTAGGTTTGTAGCTCTCCAGCACGGAGCACAGCTTGGAAAAATCCTCACTGGAAGCTGATAGTGGGACAGAGGTGACACTTAAGTCACTGCCATAGGAATAAATAATCTCCAACCCCTTTCTGCAGCAGCAGCACTAAATAGCAAACAGATGTGTAACCTCCTTTGTTTGCATAAGAAGCAATATCATATATCCCACATTCCTGTCACTCTTTCTTCAGTTTTCAGGTTCTGTCCATCCAAGATAATTCTTGCAATGTCTCCATCACTGAAGTTACTCAGTCCAGGGTCAAAGGAGTTATAACCTTTAGATCCTCAAGTCCTTTCCATCTAAGCACAGAGCATCTAACACTCACCAGATGTGAACATTTTGGCAACTTTGAGGGAAAAATTAAAACTTGGATCCGTGCCCTGTTGTGTAGGTTTGTAATGGATGAATGATCAGCCCTGAAAGTTGGAGAGTTTCTAGTGTTTTATTGTACTTTTTAATGAGATTTTGTCAAATTTAGTTATTGCTTATCCAGATTTTTGCTGGGTGACTGGAGACCAATTTATAGGAGATATGAAGAAGTGATATTGTTGATTAGATAGCTTCAGCTTCTATTTGTGCTTGGTTTTGTTAACTGCTCCTAAACTCCAGCCCAAGCAGAAGATCTGCAGAGAAGATCTCTGTCAGGGTTCAGCTGAAGGACAGGGTGGTACTAACCCTGGCTCTCCCAAAGCATCCTTTTCCAAAACTACCACACGATACTTGGGGTTTCAGATATTTCTAATATAAATAAACAGCCCAATCAAGCTTGCAGCTTCCTTTTCCCTTATAAATAAGCCCAAAAAAAGCTCACAGGGACTTTTGTTTTTCCTCTTGCCAAAAAACTCTAAGGGAACTATTAACACTTTCTGTGTCACAGCAGTTAAGACCAGGAAAATGGTCAAGGTAATGGCCATCATATTTAGCAGTAGGGAAGGTATATGAATAAAACCAAACCTTCTGCTAACGCAGCAAGCCAGCACTTCCCCATCTCCTCCTGTAATCAATCTACATCGTTAATGACTCTGAAAACAGACTGAACTGCTGGGGCTGGCACTGGGAAACTTGCATTACAAACTAACCATCTCTTATTAACCTTTCGGTGTTTCGTTCACAACACTAATTAGAGCCAAATAAAACTACTGTTTGTGAAACTCTTAAGTTAAAATACAATTTTCAGAGGAAATATGGTAAACTCCAAAGCTCCTGTTTGCTTGGCCTTTCTTTTTAATTATGATGGAGGATGGCTGTTACTTGTTTAACAGAGGCTTACATGATTAATGCTGCAATGTTACTGTAATTAAAAAGGCAAAAAAAGATGTGATTGGAGCCTGTATAATTTACAGACATCTCTGCATTCTGGTGGCAGAGCAGCTCTAAGTGTTGCAAAGAGGAATCATAAAAATTTATTCTAATTAAAATTGCCAGATTGACTAAACAACAGGTGACTTACGTGACTTGAGTGACTTGCTCTTGGGGTGAGAAATCATCCGAAATCAGTGAATTATACAAAGCTGTCTATTATTCTGCTAAATGGGAAAGTGTGTGCTTACCATGGCAACCTGCATCAATTTTGCAGCCGCTGGAAAATACAGGGCTCTTTATTAAAGGAATAATCATGGCAAACAGGGTGCTGACCCTCAGCTCGTGGGCACGGGGTGCACAACATGGGCAGTTTCAGAGCAGCCCCAGGGCAGGAGTGGTTGCCAGGGGTTAAATCCTGCCCTGCAGCACCCAGACTTGCACCCGGCAGCTCGGGGTGATGGGGGTAGGGTGCCAGACTGGCAACTGGGGGTGGTAGAAGTTGGGTGCCTGGTTTTCTTCTCCCCAGAAGCGGTGCAAATAACTTAAAGGTAATAAAGATAATTAATTTGGATGTCTCTTAATGATGTTTGCACGCTGTAGAGAGCTGCAGGGCAGGGGACTGTGTCTCCCCTGGGTGCAGGGGAAGGAGCCCACCCATCTCTGAAATAAGGTGTATGTGGGTGAGTGTCTGAACTGCCCCTGTTCCAGCAGGTATCTGCTGAAGGCAGACGTTCCTCTGGGTCTGTATGTAGGTTGTTTTACTAAATGATCTATGTAATAATATATAAGTCAAACCTCTGCAATAATTGGCACCAAACAGCAAAGAGAACTTGCAGCTTTTATCCGTCTTAAGGGAAGTGCTGCCACTCAAATATCCTGAGCACTATGTTTTATTTCTCATACAGCATATATAAATGTAAGAGAGGAGATGTTTTTAAATGGGTCACAGAATTATTAAGAAGTTTGGCAGCCTTTCCTCATGGCAGACACGCAGGTATGCAGTGGAGCAGGCTGGGATGGATGGGAAGAGGGAGCACAGGTCTGTGCCAGGCTCTGACTGGTTTGGTGTTGCCTTTGCTCCATGATTTCCCTTTCCATCCTGCATTTAATCCGTGTCTGTTTGGAAAATAAGTTCTTTATAGTAAGTACATTATTGATATATGCTAGCCATAATGTGTATGGTCACAGTAAGAACACTGTAGCCCTGTTTCTGCTGAGTGTCTGTAATAGCAATGATCAGCTTCCCCACTCACAGCCTTAGCTCTTGTACTGCTTTTATTTTTCAGCAGAAATTGGTTTTTTGTTCTGTTTTCCTTATCACATTTTCGCCCTTTTTTTCAAGTGTAGAGAACAACTTGCTCTGCAACCAGCTTCATTAGCTGCTCACACGTGTTTCATTACCCATGTCCACAGCTGGCTGTGGGTGACAGCACATGGCAACGGGTGGGTGGCAGCCAACACTGTGTCACCTCACCTCTGGGCAGTGACAGTCACGCTTGGGGCAGGGGTGTGGAGTCAGGTTGTGATGGGTTGGGCTTGAGGTCTCTGGGTGCTGTAAATAGGAGGGCATCTGGGTATGTGGAATAACTAGGTGTAGTGAAAACAGAGCTTTATCTTGAAAAAATCTTGGATTAATGTCAGTCCCTGTAGGAAAAGGAGAAAATTGAACCACAAAAAAAAAAAAAAAAAGGAAAAAAACCCTCTCTGAATTGAAGCAATAGGAAATGAAAATTGCTGAGATACACTGTTGTGTGGGTAGTGGTGCTACCAACCCTGTGCTGCAGTAATTACCTCTATGCATGCAATTTGTGCTCAGCTACGACTGATTTCCCACATCATCCGGCGCCCAGGCTATATTCAGTCAGTCCCAGCTGGAGAAAACTATCTTGGATCATTTGGTGAGATTTCACCGCAGATGCTGCCTTGCCTCTGAGGGAAGTGCTGCAGACCTGCAAGCCACAAAAGCCACTCTGGCCCCATGGTGAAGGTGTGGGGACAGTCACAGGGGGGTCATGCCCTGTGAGATGATGAGCTGGTGGGGGTTAAAGGACCTTCTCACGTTTCTGGGGAGAAGACTTTGCTCTGCTGGGTGCCTGCTAGAGAGAGCAGGTTTTGTGGTTGTACTTGCACTGTTTTATGTGGAAAATGAAAGAGTGAAGAGCTTTTTTTGGAAATATTTGTGAGAAACCTGAGGAAGGTGAGTGTTTGCATTGCTTGCACACCGAAATAGGTGGGGCACTTGGAAATGCTGGCTTCATTAAAGAGATGAGGCAGGATGCAAAGCTGGTGCAAAGATGCTCAGAGGGCTGGAGCACCTTTCCTGTGAGTACAGGCTGAGAAAGTTAGGGTTGTTCAGCCTGGAGAAGAAAAGGCTCCAGGGAGACCTTACATCAACTTCCACTACCTGGAAGGGGCTAAAAGAAACCCGGAGAGGGACTTTTTACAAGGGCATGGAGTGATAGGATGAGGGGGAATGATTTTAAGCTAAAAGAGGGTAGATTTTGATTAGACATTACAAGAAAATTCTTCACTGAGAGGGTGGTAAGACACTGACACAGGTTGCCCAGAGAAATTGTGGTTGACCTATCCCTGGAAGCTTACAAGACCGGGTTGGATGGGCCTTGGAGCAACCTGTCGTAGCAGGAGGTGTCCTTGCCCATGGCAGGGGGATGGAACTGGATGGTCTTTAAGGTCCCTTCCAGCCCAAACCAGTGATTCTATGGATACAGCAGCCGGTGCTGCCTCATTTGCTCAGGCACATTCTCCAGTCAGATGGTTTGAATTGCTCCAGGAGCCAGGCAAGAAGCCTGCAGATTTTCTCTGAGAGAGCAATGGCTTTCTCCATTCAACTGGCTCTGCTTTGGGATTTGATACAGCTCAGTGAGACCTTACAAAAGGAAAGAGAAATTTGGCTAGAAACCTGAAGACAAACCTGTGCGTAGCAGTAGTTCAGGAAAGGTCAGAGAGCCAGAAGCATTTCTGGGAGGAAAAGGACAATGGTGGAGGCTATAAATAACTTCAGGGAGGGTCTGGCCACTTAGGTGAGTTCCTGGGTGGGCACTATGTATATTCTGGATTTTCATTTGGTTTTCACTGTGTTTACTAGCTGAGTTCTCTGCCACTGACATTACTGCTCACCAGCAGGTTTCAAGGGGAGCAGTGTCTTCTTGATTCTGCTCTCTGCCCTGCTTTGCCATGTTTCCCATGGCCCAGGAACTCTCTTGCAGCATGGGGCTGCTGGCTGCCTCCCAGCACTTGCCAGTTGACTTCCCTGTCCTGCATCTCTTCTGACAGGTGATGCTTTTGCAGCCTCTCTCTGATTAGTTTTGGTCCCTCAGATGCATCGATTTACAGATCTTTCCTCTTCAATACTGTGTTTGTCGATGACAGTCCATGAAGCACATGATAACTCAGCAGCCTAAATTATTCAGGCAAATTGAATGTGTTTGGCTTGTTCCAAACTTTTGTTTCCTTTCAGTGGTGTCAGGAGGACAGGTAGCCATGATGCTCGTACACAACTCATTCCAGTGCCAGGGAGACACAAACAGCCCGAGTGTAGCCCAAGTTTCACCTCATTCATCACTGATTTCTGCCTTGCCTTGCTTTTCTGGGGCATGTTCATGCCTTATAAAAATGTTTCTCCCCCTCTGATATGTGCTGGGCTCTGGGAAGTCGCTTCATATTGAAGTGGAAACTCCCTTCTAAAGGAAACCCTGTATCTGTTCCACCCTTCAGCCACGTGTCCTTTTGTGGAAGTATACCCACTCATGCAAATATTTGGACCCGTTAGTCATCAGTGTAGGATCCAGGAACCTCACATTAATGAAGACAAGTAATTAAAACTAAAAATTCCAACTGCAATTCCCTTATTGCCTGAACTCTGCTTTGTGAGTCTCTCTCTGTTGTTATTGAGTAGATACAGTCAATTAATTCACTATAAAATTCACACAAGCCCTTCTCTGGCCAGACGTGCCTTGCAGGAACCACCAAGCTCTGGCACATCAGGTGGAGAGGAGATGCTTTGTCAGTGCAAAAATGTCCCCTTGCTTTCTGGAGCCTGTTCTGCATCAGGAGTTTCTGGGTGTAGCTGACGGCATTGGCTTTCCTTCTCCAGACACCTGCGTGGAGATTTAGGACCTGACTCAAAGCCCATTGTATCTAGCAGGACTCTCAGCTGAAACCATTTGAAATAGGACCCCCAAGAGAGATGGCATCCTCGGGGGACGTGCTCTGGACTTTGCTTGAGACATTGGTCATCTCAGGTTGTGTTCAGGAGTGAACTCAGGGAGAAGGTGTCTGCTGCTGAGCATCTCTCTGATTCAGCAAACAAGGCACAGCTGCTGCTGGAGGATGGAGGTTTGCCTCGGAAAATTCTAGCTGCAAATGAGACTCATGATTTCAGGAATTAGAATAATTACCCCCTGGAACGGGTTCCCAAGGGATGTGATATATTCTGTATCACTTAGAGTCTTTAAATCACATTTGCATGTTTTTCCTAAAAGCGTGCCTAGTCACTCAAAGTGAAGGGCTGTGCTGCAGGAGCATGGCTCAGCATCCCATCATTTGCAAGGAAGCAGAGCGAGGAGCCGCTGTGGTCCCATGTGGATTAAGCTCTGTAGATCTCCAGAGAAGTGGGTTTTGGCATGTCCTTGAGGAGCTCAGGACCATCCCTTCAGCCGGTGCTGGCTGCCGTGCAGGAATGTGCAGAATTGAGCAAGTGACCACACGAGTGAACTCCCCCAGCTGAAATCTGCCTTCCCTTTCTGAACACAACGTCCTTTCCTTGCTGAATCAGATGTCTCCAGAGGCTGAGCAATCTTGGCTGTATCCATGTTTCCAGGACCTTCCCTCCCACCGCTCCCTAAATGATGAGAGTGTTTTTGAAAACCTCATTTCCTGGACTTTCCCTTTTATCTCTCCAAACAGCAAGCAAACGAGCAGCCCTTTAGTTTTTAGTTGCTGCTTCTGCACCCAGTGAGCCATCAGAGGCTGTCGACGATGTCTTTTCTCTTTGCCATGCAGGATTTGGGGAGATAATTCATTTGGTCCTGGTGCTTTGTCAACTTGCAGCAGTTGTAATTGCCTAATGATCGGTGCTGATGCTGTTGTTAAGCCTGTTAAAACTTTGTCCTGCTGAACAGCCAGACTGTGCCTGTCTCATCATGGTGTCCCTGCTGTGTCAGCTGAGGTTGCTTTTTGATGCTTTCCTCCTTGGCCCTGCTTTGGTTGTCCCACCCCACCTTAGCTGCTGCTGCCACCACCAAGGGGGATGGATGCAGCCCATGGTAGGGTGCTGCTCCTGAGGGTACAAATAACTGCAGAATAACCCCACAGAGATCTAGATGCTTCCCAGAATGACTCTTTTTGTCTGTGCTGGCCCCAAGAGCCTGGTGGTGGGTGGTGAAGGTCCATTGCCCTGAGCCCTTGTGAGGTGTCCAGAGATTCTCTCCGGAGCAGGCTGTCAGTGGCAGGGTATGGCTGTTTAGCAACCTTCATGACATTTTTGTTCTTCCATCTCTTGGGTGCCTTTTCTACCTTTGTTAACATTTGTTTTTTAAAGCTCTAATTGGCTGCATTTCATGCTATCACCTCCTTTGCTGTGTGCCCGAGGTGCCCGACTAGCTGGTGCCATGTCTCGAAGCTCCTGTCGCACATCCTCACCTCTTCCAAGGCTGTTTCTTATTTAATGGCACACAATGAACATTAGTGCATTACCGTCCCTTTTCCAAGAACAGTCTCCATCCACTCTTCTCTCATCCCCCAGTGCCTCATCCAATTTAATTAATTATACTTAGTATATTACGCATCCTGTCAAAGTTTTTCCTTTCCAAGGTTTAATGGTTTTTTAATTCTAATGCATGCTGCATGTGTAAGTGTTTCAGCACTGAGGTGAGCATGCAGTGGCAAAAGGCAGCATTACAGCTGTGTGCTGCAAACAGCCAGGGTGGATCCCTGTGGAGAGGCTCCAGCAGCATTACTGCATTGCCTCCCTTCCCATTGCATCCCCTTTCTTGTGCTCAAGGGGGAACTTCAGGCAGATTCCCACCACGGAGGGACACGTTTGGGTTAAACCTCCCCTCTCATGGTGCAGCTTGTGCTCCTGCCATGGAAGAAGGTGCCTGGCTCAGCCCTGGCACCATCAGCATCTTCACGGCTGCCACAGCCCTGTGGTGAACTCCAGTGTAATGAACTTGACTCCTCCTCGCACTAACTCTGTCTGAAAGCACCAAATTACATCAGTCATTTGGCGTTGCTTTCTCCCTTTTGCAGAAGGGCTGTGTTAAGGATGCTGTGGGGACTAATCAGGTAACTCTGGAGGGGGCTGGTACCTGTCGCTCTTTATTTCCCAGTGACAGGTAGAAGGTTTGGTCAGAGAAATGGTTCAGGAAGAACAACTTTGTGGGGTCTTATGTTTACTTGCTTTGAGTATTTCCAGATAAAACCTGCTCCGACTAAGGGTTGTGGCTTGGTGGTTGGATTTTTTCTTGCCTGTCAGTGTTGCAAAGTGCTTAGGTTTTAAAAATCCAGCTGGGCTCTGTCTGTCACCCCGTCACCGGGAGTAATGGTGCCGTGGTGAGATTTAGCTGACAGCCCTGTGAACCAGGGCCAGGAGCCAACACAATCCAGCCTGACCTGGGGGCAACACTGCAGAAATGTGCCCAGAGAAATGGGAGAGGTGGGGCCAGGAGCCTGCCATGCTCCAGAAGCTCTGGAACCTTGGGGAGCAGCAGCCTCCTGCATCTGTACTCAGGCTCAGCATCAGTGCCCGGGCACCCATGGGTTGGCATCAGCTTGTCTGGAGCTGTGGAGCCCACTGCTTTCCTTGCAGTGCTTACACAGGTCATGAAAATATGGTCATTTTCCATTCCTCCTGTTCAGCTGTCTCCCTGCAGCTCTTCAGTTTGCTGCTCCAAATTTAAGGGCTTGCTTTCCACCTCATCCCCGTGGCTGCAGGACTGATGAGATGGGACAGGATGGGATGGGACCACATCTGCCTTGCTGGATTTTGAGCTTGTCCGTGACTCTCAAGTAGTGTAATTTCCCATGGTTTATAATGAGGTTTTAGATTTTTAGACACTTGACCTTATCATAATTTAATGTGTATGTTTATATGCTATGATCACTCTCTTAATTATAGAAGGTAAAGTTAATTGACAGAACCAAGTTTCAGCTGAATTAAATAGGCCAGATTCCCAGGCACTGGTAATTTTTAGATCTCTTCTGGTGGCCATGGGGCCAGTGTTTCCCATGGCTGGTGTTCCCCTGGCATCTCTGTTATCCCTCCTCGGTGCAGAACTGGAGCTTCATTTCATTCCTTGGTGTAGATCCATGGCCAAGGCAGAGAGATACAGGATTGTCCTGGTGTTGCAGTGGGTCACAGTGCCAGATCAGCCCATGGGTGCTGTTGGATGCTGGACAATGTAGATCAGCTTTTTCAGGTCTGTCCCCATGGCCATCTCAGTTCCCTGTGGGATTTTCTAATGCATCTTCCACCCTGGGCTAGCATCCCATCTTGGGACATCCCTGGGCTTCAGTGGAGAGGATCCACCAGCATGAAAAGGCCCCAAGTTGATCTGAAAAAGAGTTAAAGTAGAACACCAGGGAGGGGATAACATCAGGCTCCAGGGTGGAGGAATGAGAGGTCAATGTCATGATGAGAGATGGCCAGCAACCAACACTTCTGGTTTAAAAAAGAAAAGAAAAAGGGAAAAATTCCCTAGCTATCTGTCAACGGTGGGGAACGCCCCATCATGCTGGGAAGCCTTCCAGCTTCTTCTGCTCCTCAGAGCTGCACACTTTTAGAAAGTACAAAGAGCTTCTCATAATGTTTTGCCTTGTGGGTATGTCTATGATTAATTCCGTGCAAGCATTACTGGTGCAATAACAATACTGGAGGTCCTAAAACTGAGAAAGGAAACACATTTGGCACGTACTTCATACACAATCACTTACACTTAAGCTATTGATAGTTGATTGGGATCTGTAGACTGCTGGGCTGGTGCCACTGGGTTTCTGAGCACATTCAATGGCTGGAACAGACAGCGAGGCTGTAGGTTTTGGCAAGCTGTAGGTCTCATTAGTCAGGCTGACTGTATCTGACACGAGAGATTCCCATCCACCAAGATGAAGCTCACTTCCCTAGGCTTTGGCTGACGTCCCAACAATATTTACATGAAGGACAACAGAGGATCAGTGTTAGATTAGGGCTGTGAGTTTCCAGTAGGCAGACAGTTAAATATTCTATGGAAATACTCTTTTGATTATTTAGATAATAATGAAGTTTGTATGTCCTTGAGAAATCTAGGGAAAGGCAGGGTTTTTTATGCTAAGCATGCAAAGATGTGTTTAATCTTGATAATAGGAGTAAATTATGTATCAGCATTTATAAGCTTGGTGCCTTATTTCTCACTTGTTTTGGGGAAGCACCACAAACCTCACGGGGTGGGGAGAGCAGCTCTGGGGAGAGGCAGGCAGAGACATCACCTGCATCCCTGCTCCTGCTGGCACCCTGGCCCTCTGCATTCCTGCAGGGAGAGGATGAAGATGGGGATGGGAGAGGATAAGGATGGATTGTTCTGCTTCATCCCAGCCAAGGGAAGTGCCAGTTGTGGTGACAGGCTCACCACAAGCTCCCCCAAGAGGTGTACATGGATGTGGCTGCAGCAAGGGTTGGGATGACACTCCAACAGGCACTGGGCCAGGAGCTGGCCTGGCACAAGGGGCTGGGAATTACATCTTGTCTCCCTCAGCTCTAATTCTGTTCTTTTGGATCTTGATCAGAACCATTGAGTAGCTGCTTTCTGGTCAACTCCTGATTTTGAATGGGACAGGGTAATAATTCCATTTACTGCTGCCGTTGGAATGTGGCTGATCCCACTTTACCCTGACAAAGTACATGAGTTTCTCTGTTTCAGATTTGACAATAGCAGTGAAGGGTAACCTTTGGATTAATTTGCTTTAGTGACTAAAGTCCCATTAAGTGGAAGGCAGCTGGTGTCAAAGACATAAACGGAGACAAAGTTTTGTTCCCAATTGTGGGAAATGTGTTTAAACAGACTAGAAATGTTTCCATCTCTGCAGGGTATAATATACTCAAATGGTTACATTAACATGAAGAAAATATAAGAAAGAATGTATTTAGGACAATCCCTCTGTATCCAGTGTTAATGAAATTGAATTCCAGTAATGAAGTCAAAAGGTTGTATTCTGCACTCGTGCAGGCAGCACAGTCACTGCCATTAGCAGTAATGGGAGCTCTGCCTGTGAATCACAGACACAGAATGGTTGGGGATGGGAAAGGTCTCTTGGATCCCAGAGTGCTCTGCTCTCTGAGGGCCAGATCCTGCATCCCAACACCAGTTAGCTTGTTAATGAGCCCTGTATCAAGGTATGAGGATCAGAGTTTTGGAGGTGAAATCTTTGCTGTTCAGGGGCCAGCACGAGCTCTACGGACCACTTAAATCTTCAGAAAAGGATTAATTGGAGTTTAAATGGTGTGTTCTGCCAGCCCTCTGAAGGGGAATTAATTTTGCCATGTGAATGAGGTGGGGATTGGCCCACAGTCCTGGGAATAGGAGAGCAGCCAGCCTGAAATTGCATCCCAGCCTGCTATACCTTCTGGGTCTGGCTCTGCTGTAGTGCATGACATGCCCAAACACCAGCTCTTCTTGCTTCAGGTGATCACCCTTCCCACAGCTGCCTTCTGATCCCAAAGGCTTTGGTGTGCCCGGGAAGGTGTTTTTCCAGAGAAAATGTTTTTCATCAAATCTAATTTTAGCCCTCTGATGTGTAGCTGGCCAGGCAGCCCTGATGTGCTGGTGGGACAGTCTTCATTCATAATACAGGGACTGTTCTGCACAAGAAAAGGCTTAATTAATAGTACTGTGGAGCAGGTAAAGAGGTGAATGGGCCAACCACCTGCCTGGTGTAAATCAGTGTGGGTCCTCGGTGCTTCTTGGGAGCTTTGTGTGTCTGCAGCAGCCAGGACCAAACCCTGTTGCATCTCACCATTGACCATTACAGAAATGCTGCCCATGAGCCTCATTCTGCCACGGGTCCTTATCAGCAGTTGCCTGAAAAATTAGTCTAATTCACAACCCTTGTTTTGTTAAAATAATCCCTGGAAGGCATTTGCTTTTTCCAAGTGTTGACCTCCTGTGTTGGGACAGGCAATCCAGGATTAAAAATATAGCATTTTGTAGCTTACATAAATCCCAAACAATGGCGGAAGAGAGGGAAAGAAAGGCTCCTCGTTGAGGTAAAGAGCATTTGTCACTGTTATTAGTATCCTCCAAGCATTGTGCAAGGGAAGCCACGCCAGGATTACATTTCTGCATAGACTGGAGATTTCCTATTAGGAAAGGCGAAGAAGGCTCCGTAAAAGCCTGTAGGTCAAACATATAATACACCATTCCCCACCTCTTGTTTCCTCATATTATGCTATTACAGGAGATAAGGGAGAGGTGCAGAGTCTTAATTTATAAGCGGATGATGAGCCATGGCTGGGGACTGTTTGTGTTTTGCTTGAGCTTATTATTTTATCTGGAGCGTGATGTGGTGGATCGCTGCTCCCGAGTCGGGAACAGCCACTCCTGGGGGGGTGGTGGGAGCTGAGGGTGGTGGGTGCTGCAAGGTGGCTCAGGGACGTGCCTTGCACCCTGTGGTGTGCGTTTCTGAGAACCTGCCAGAGTTGAAAAGAAGCCCCAGAGTAGCTGGAAGAGGAGTGTTAAATAATGCAGTTGCGCATTGTCCATGAAAGATGGCTAACCATGAGTAAACATCAACAGCAATGTTTGATCCCTTCATGTTTACTGTTTATTCATATTTATTATTCATAAATTCCGTTACAAATGTTAGGCCCATACCCCGGTGAGACATTTGCATTTTATTTTAAGTTTGATTTTTTTTCCCCTCCCTGCCCCCACCCCCCCCTCATTTCATGAGCTGAGATTTAATGATTTGATTTTCCACATCGTTCCCGTGCTGGCTCTCCCTGGCTTTCCTCTTCTTGTTTCAGGAAGAGATTTCTAACATGGAAAAGTGATATTTGAATAGATTCCCCTAAGGCAATCAATTTACTTTTAATTTGTCTGGAACTAAGCTTTTCTTTGTTGCAATGAGAAAGGATTGAAACTGCTGTAAAATTTATTAGCTTCCAGGAAGATTTTGAAATGAATTTTTTAATGATCGTGCTGTTTGCTGTACCCAGGAGCAGTGTCATCATGATTACAGTATAATCATACAGTTGCTGAAGAAACATCAAAATGTGGTGATAAGGTGGGGTTCCTGCAGGAGGGTGCTGCTGGTGCCAGTCAGGTCTGGGCGAGTGCACCCCGGCACTGGGCTGGGGGCTTGGAGCTGCCCAGCACTGTGCTCACCCCTGCTGTGATTCTTCCAGTCCCCCTTATTTCTCTTATTTTTCATTTTCAAGAGACTCCCCTGCTCCTTTTCCTTGCTCCCCGCGTAATAGCACAAATGAGCTCTACTTACTCAGCTCAGCAAAGCTGCTCTGACATGGATTGGATTGAACTGAGTGGCTGTTTGAAAATGGAAACTCCGGGGACTATTGTCATCGCCCAAATTGCACCTTAGATTGTATAACAGCACATGTCATCTGGCCATTTATCAGGAATATTACATTCCCAGGCACTTGCACCTTGCTACGATTTAACTTTGTCTCTTTGGCCAGCGCTGCGATTCCACTGGAGATAATTCAATTGCTCTGAGAGCTGGATGAGCACCTTGCACACCGGCTCTGGGTTGCTCTGCTGCTGGTTCACAGGCTTTGGATAGGAGACTGAAAGCACTTGTACACCCTGGATGTTCATTAATCCTTCCTTTTAATGAGAGAAGACCCCATGCAGGGAGGAGCTGGAGGCTCAGTTGTTCCAGAGTCCACTCCATGTCCTCTGCCAACTCCTCCTGGGCTCCTCTTGGCTCCTGGTGCTAGGGTATCCCTCCCATCTCCCTGCCCATGATCTTTCCTGGTGCTGTTGGGAAGCCCTGGGAGTCTTGGCTGGGCAGGTGTCAGGGCAGTCAGCCCCAGGAATTAGGTCACCCCAGTGTTTCGTGTCATGTCCCTGCTTCTTGTGTCACTGCACTGCTGTCCCCAGCTCCTGCTCCCCACCAGTGACACGGGCTGGAAATCTCCCTGTGGATGAGCCACCAGTGGTGTTGTCCTTCCCAGCAGGTCTGTCAGCAGCCACTGGCTCTCAGCAGCCCTCTGGCTCAGATGCTGCAGGCAGCACGGGCAGTGTGTGGGGCTGGCTGGGTCTCCTTGTTAGTTGCCTTTCTGCTGGTCCCCTGAGAAGGTCTGAAATCTGAAGCTCAACATGGGTTGTGCTGCACTCGTTGAGGGGCACAGGCATTCCAGAGGTGGCGGTTGGTTTGATTTCATTTCACATTTGCTGTGAGAGCTTCTGTAGCAGTGACACACTTTTTCTGCCAAGCCTGGCTTCAGGATGACTTCTCACCTCTTGATGGTGAGGCTTCTGCCAGGGTGTTCTGCACCTTGGAGGGAATGATTTTAAAAGTGACTCTGCCTTAGGGTGCTCTGAAATGAGGTGCTGGATTTGGGTGAAGGTGGACTGGGTGAAAAGTGGAGATTGTGGGACCTGCACACTTCATGTGCCAGACAGCACAGCTGTCACCTGTGCATGGCACCTCCATTCAGGTGAGATGTGAGACCATCTCTCTAGACTGCAGCAGTGTGACATGGGTGTCCCTACAGCCAGATTGGCAATAGGGCCCTCACCCCAGCATCCATGCTATCTGCTCAGGGCTTTAGAAATCCCAGCCCAGCTCAGAGCAGCTTGCACAGCCCTGGCCATGGTGTTCCCATCGGTGCACCAGGCATGGAGGTGGGAAGCTGCCTGATTTTGGCTGCCTGCCAGTTGTCAGGCCCTGTGTGATGTGGTGGTTATTACCTGGGCTTTGCTCCTTGCATTAAGAACATTTTTTAGTGCAGACAGTAACAGTCTTATTGACAAGGGCAGGTCTGGGGCTGTAAAAGAATTTCCTGTTGTCCTATTTCCGATTGTTAAAGTGGTTTAAGAAAAAAAAAAGGAAAAAGAACGGAACAATAAAGAGCTGGTGCATGTGGATGACCATCCTGGGTGCTGTTACAGCTGGGTGAGTCAGCCCGAGCTGCAAAGGGCAGCGCCAGGAGCGGTGCCGGCGGCTCCGTGTGGCTCCCTGTCTGCCTCTGCTCTGGGGCACTGGCTGCTCCTGCACAGGAGGATGAGAGGTGACAGCTCTGGGATCAGCCTGCTGGAGCAGCCCAAAGCCCTCTGAGCTTGCCTTTAGAAGCACAGGAGTGATGTGGTGTTTGTATGTATCAATGGGGCATGCTTGTGGCATAAAAATCGTATTTTATGTCAACTACAGGGTTAAGAGTGATGGGTGGGTAGCTGAAGATCCTCATTCTGCCGTGGAGAAGCAGGTGCTGCTTAGAGCCCTGCACTGGTTCCTGGGTCTGCTGCCAGGCAAGGCTGTTCTGGGCAGCCTGGACATATGTTGTCCCCAAGAGCAGGATGTTTTCTGGCTGTGGAATGTGGTCTCTGCAGACCAAAGCTGAGATGTGTTGTGGTGGCTACCCGTTGTCTTCAGGTCTGTGGATGGCTGGTGACTCCTGCCCCTCTGGCTGCCAGCCTGGCATCTTTCCTACTTGTTACATTCCTTTCATTAAAAAAAAAAAAAAAAAAAGTCGAAATAGTATAATTAGTATGATTTAATGGAATGCTTTTCATCTCTTCTCCTGCCTGCATTTAAGCTACTGCTGGCACGACTTCCAGACTAGTATCTTGGTGTCCAAAGTGGATCATCTCCCCAGCAGATGGGCACTGTGCCAGCAGGCTTTAGTAAAACCCCTCCTAAAGCCCAGGTCCCTCTCTAAGGTTTTAGGAATATCCTCTTGCAGTACAGTGACTGGTGAAGTCCTCGATTTGTTTTTAGCTGTAAGACATGCCAGCTTGGAATAATCAAGGCAAGATAAACCTTCCTGTGTTCCTTCTGGAGTCAGATTTGCCTTGGCTGTGGTGGTCCCATGGTGGTGGGGCTGAGCAGTGTTTCTGGGCTAGGAGTGTGAGGAGCAGCAGCTCCCTCCATGCCTTCCCGTGCTGGACCAGCCAGCCCAGCACACCCAGATTGGGCCTTTCATGTTTGCAGAGAGATTGAAGTGATGTGTGCTCCAGCAACGTGCCCAAGGTCACACAACACAATAAATCAGTGTCTCATCGAGGATGAGAACTCAAGATATTTCTGTAGCCCCTCCAGCCATCACCAAGTCCTCTGCTATCACAGCCAGACTACACAACTTTCTGTGCCTGTAGCACCCTTTTGAAGTTAAGCTGTGGATAAATAGGCAGACAGCAACACTTTCTGAGCAATTTTTTTTTAATATTATTATTTTTTAATTTTTTTATTTTGCTTGAGTACTTGAAAGTAACAGAATCAAAGTAGAAGAGCGTGGGCTTTTAGATCTGGGTGCAGGTTGTTCTGCATGTAAGGCTCAGAGCATCTTTCTCTCACACTGCTGTAAAGGCAGCTGCTGAAGCCCAGACCTCCTATACAGCCACCCAGCGCCACGCTCTGCACCACTGGGTAGCTGCTCTGATGTAGAGAAAAAGCTAATGTTCTACCCATAGATTTTTCAATTAGTTGTCTCTTCTCCCTTAAAAAAAAACCATCCTTTTTTTTTTTCTTTTTTTTTGAGGTCTGCCTTTTACTCGTTTATTCTCTGTGAGTGTTAAGCTGCTCATGTTTTGGTGCATTGTGTTATGTGCTGAGAATTTTTATCAGCCGCCCTAGTGCTCGAATGTGGTGGAAATACCAATGTGCCTGAGGAGCGGAGGTTATGCACACAGATGTACAAAGCTTCAAAATAAACAGTTTGCAGATGGACAGGAAGCAAACCCAGGCTGAGTCTGCACCTTCACAGGCTTCGATCCATCAAACTGGCACCGACCGAGCACAGCCCTGTCTGGGTAATGGCATTAGTGCTTCTGTGCTGCTTTGTGTTACACAGGTTGATAGAGAAGGAGCTATGTCTTTGCGTAGGGAAAGGCTGTGCTTTCTGTGGGCTAGCTGCAATTAAAAGTTCTTCTCCAATGAAGAAGAAAAAGTCATAAGCTGAGACTGAAAAGCAGCCAGAGCCTGTGGCATTTGGCAGGAGCCACAGTCAGATACTTAGCAGAGGCTGGCCAAGCTGACACTCCTGGATTTGCTTTCCAGCTTTGCACTTGGCTGAGCCCAACCGCTTGCCTGGGCCCCAGTTTGTCCATCTGCAATGGGAGGTGAGGCTGTGCAGACCCTTGGGATCAGCCAGCAACGCCTGGACATGTATGAGCACTAGGAATGAGGGTTTGCGCCTGCCTGGGAGCGCTCAGGCCTGGGCAGGCAAGGTCTTTGGAATGGGTTAAACCACCACTCCATATTTCAGCCCTGTAAAGTGGTGTTGGGACAGCCCTAAGTCAAGAGAAGGGATCTTTATTGCTCTCATATGAATAAAGCCCCAGCACTGGGAATGACACATTTAATCTTCAGTGGAGTGGGCAGTCTCGGAGATTTATAAGGCCTCTGTTGTGTGGGAGGTCCGTGGGGATTAAGCAAAAAGTTATAACTAACACATGTATACACAAAGAAAATTAAAAAATGAAAACTCCCTCCTCCCTCTGCACCCTTCCCCCCCTCTGCAAAAAGCCAAGCTTAAATGCCACATCAAACCAAGCTTCCAGCGCGGTGGCTTTCAGGGGACCTGAAAGGGCTGGCGGGAGCAGCTGGCCTCACAGGACCAAACCGCTGGGATGGAGCCACAGCCGTGACTCCTGTCCCCGGGCTGCAGGTCTGGTGGTGGCAGATGACACACAAACTGAGCTCCCATCCTTAGAGCATTCCAGAGAAACAGCAGCGGAAAAGAATTAATTCCTTCTTCTGAGCCTGGCCTTAAAAAATGAGTGTGCTGTTGGGGGTAGGGTGACCGCTGCTGGGGCGAGAGTGATGGCAACCAGGGTGGGTTCGGCGGGCACCCCAGAGGCCTTCCCACTTCACCATCCCTCGTGTTTTTCTCCCCGCAGATCAGAGCGAAGGATTTCATTGCAGGGAGGAATGCCGCATCCTGGGCCACTCGGACAGGTGCTGGATGCCCCGCGGTGCCGTCCCCAGCCGCGCCAAGTCCCCCGAGCACGGCAGGAACGTCATCGCCCTCTCCATCGAGGCGACGGCGGTGGACGCGGAGCCTTACGCAGACTGCAGCACAAAAAGGACCTTCGCCACCTTCGGCAAGGAGGGTGCCGAGCCCCTGGCCGAGGAGCGGCTCGCCAACCCCAAAGGCAAAAGAACGGTGGAGCCGGCCACCGGCAGCCCCAAGGTGAGCGGTGCCATCCGGGAGGCGGGCAACGGCTGCGAGGCCGTCAGCCCCGTCACCTCCCCTCTCCACCTGAAGAGCCCTTTGTCCGGCAAGTCGGTGGCACCTTACGGCGCCGGGCATTGCGCCGGTAACCGGGAACGGGAGCCCTTTGGGAACAATGGCCCTTCCCGGCCCACGGAGGCAGAGCCCCGGGGGGCGGACAGCGAGAGCAGCGGGCAGGAGGGCAACCTGCTCCTGCAGGAACGCCGGGAAAAGGACTCACCTGGCGCCCGGAGACTAAAAGATATCGTCCTCTGAGCAGCACCCGGTGAGACAAGGAGGAGGATGATGAGGAGGAGGAGGATGACGATGATGATGAGGGACCGCACGACTCCCAGCGCAGATTGTTTTTATCGCTTACCAATGGTTCACAGATTGCTGTATTTAAAAGCTTTCCCTAAATGTATTGTTTATAAATGAAGCTATCGTTCGTGTGACAATCCCACTTGTCTCAACTGGCGGCAGGGGTGTGCAGCCAGAGCAAAGCAGCTGGTGTTGGGCTTTTGCTGGGAGGTGGTGGGGGGCAGAGGGGAGACCCCCCCCCTCCTCGGGTCCTCAGAAGCGCTTGCTATCCCCTCCCTGGAGTTTATATATTTTTATATCTCAAAACCAAGATAAATTTCCATTCCTGGGAATAATTGAATGGCAAATTCTTTATTCGGACATCTTTAGTAATTGCCCCAGTGGTTTTGTAATCTAGACAAAATAGCGACCATTTCTTGTGTGTGACTGTCCAAAAATGGCAGTCAGGCAAGTTTTAGTACTTGCCCATCACGAGGAGTTTGTATTTTAAGATGTTGCTATTTTGCTATGGACACCCCTGCATTTATGAATCCTTTTGCTGTCACATGCTTATCTGTACTATTACTGTATTTGATATTGCAAATTACTGTATGTCTCGTGATGGCAAAAGGCTTTCAAGCTTAAAAAAAAAAAAAAAAAAAAAAAAAAAAAAAAAAAAGAAAAAAAAAAATCACAATCATCTTACTTAAACTTTGGGGAATCTGCAGGTTTTGGACCCAGTAGAGCAAGTGCTTCTTCCAGCCCCCACCATTGCCTGCAGCCTCCCCAGCTCTGGCAGGGCAGTGACAGGGAATTACTGGAAGGTGTTTTGGGGAAAATTCTGCCTGGATTGCAACTGTCGGATGCACTGTGCTGAAATTTTTTCCTTATCCATCTCTTTTGCATAATTTCAAGGCAATGCATGGAAAGGTTTTCCAGAAGTTGGTTGTCTTCTTGCTTTTTTTTTTCCCCCCAGATTTAGATAGCCCCCGTCTCCAGTCATTACCAAGTCAAAGTGATGGAATTATTTAAGAGATCTAAATTACCTTCTCAATTAGACACACACTTCCAAGTCAGCATTTTTCAGTCATGATTATGCCAAGTATGTGTGTGGACGTATGTCATCACGGCATGGATTTTAGACTGTTCTGATTTCTTTTCTATCCCTGCATCATAAAATAAGTATGGAATGAGCAATAGTGATGTTAATTTAGGGCCAGACAGGTGATATGTAACAACGCTACTAATTCAATTAATGTGCCTTCTTAATGGAGAAAAAATTAAAGCAATTCATTATTTTTTCTCATAATTAAGGACTTTTTTGTGTGGGTACAAATTTACTCATATAAAATTGATTTAAAAATTGAGCTACTTTAATAGCCATTCTGTAGAAGGGAGAGAGGGAAGGGGTTTCAAAGCTCTCTGCTCTCTTGCAGTGATAATTCCTCAGTGAGGTATGAGTAAGGTAGGAGGATTTCAGTTAGTGTATTATTATTATTATTATTATTATTATTAACCCTTCACCGTACAGATTTTCCTACCCTAAATATTTCCTAGAATTTAAAAATTATTATGGAAGGGAAAATATATAGCTCTTGCCAATGTTTGCTGTACCAGCAAGTTGAAATTAGTGGTTTCTAGAGAAATAGTCTTTCTAGGTCTACATATCATGATAAAATATTTGTTACTTTGATTTATTTAAATTAAAAACGTCAACAAGGAAACAAGCTCCAGTCATTATTGTCCTCAAAGTAAAATTAAGCTCCAGCTACTTGTTTCTTCAGGGCAAATTGATCTTGCCTGGTAGTGTAGCTGGTCCACAATAAGTCTGGTCCCCCTGCCACTTTCTAGGGCCAGGAATTGGGAAAGAACCAACAAAATATGGTTTTCTGACAAAACTGGTGACACTTCCCTCGTTGCTGTTGATGACTACCTCATTCAGCTCCCATCCCATGTGTTAACCTGGTGTCCTGCATTACTCTGGAAAGTGAACCAGGGATTTTCCCACCTCTTCTGGAGTTTGAGCCCATTTTTCAGGGATATGTTATTTCTGTTCCAGTGGTGTTTCCTGCCTGCACACTGTTACTGCTGTCATTTGTTTCTGTTTTTCTTTTTTTTTTTTTTTTTTTCCCCAAATATGTGTATTACTGTAATGCAAGTAAAGAAGAAAGTGGCTGGCTTGGGGCTGTTGGAGTAACTGGATTTTCTGTAACTGTTAGGCTTGGTTTATTCTGATGTTACCTGTTTTTGTCAGCTTTACATTTTTTTTTGGAGGGGAAGCTTCTTATCTATGGTTGCTGAGCAAAAGAGCCTGTGACGTCCCATCTGTCAGATCCTCTTGGCTTTGCAAGGCAATGGCCCCACCTCACCCCATCATCTACCCCCTACATCCAGCAGGATGGGACCTTTCTTCCCTCACTGCCCATTGCAGAGATAAGAGTGAGGTTTCCCTACCCCCCTGCCCTGGGCATCCCATCATCATCCTAAGCCACCCAGAAAGCACCAGCCCTTAATTTCTGCTGAGCATTGCCCTCTGCTTACAGAGCTGCCACTACCAGCCCAGCGTTTTGGATGAAAAATAGATGCTAACTGAAAAGGAAAAAAGAAAAAAAAAAAAAAAAAAAAAAAAAAAAG